>PVHT021183726.1:36713325-36786201 GCA_004024745.2 Catagonus wagneri
GCTGCATTCAGATTCCCCCTTTTTTTTCTTTTTCCCTTTTTTTCTTTTTTCTTTTTTTTTTTTTTTTTTTTTTTTTTTTTTTTTGGTCTTTGATCTTTTTAGGGCCACATATGGAAGTTCCCAGGCTAGGGGTCAAATCGGAGCTCCGGCTGCCATCCACTGCCACAGCCACAGCAACTTGGGGTCTGAGCTGCGTCTGTGACTTATACCACAGCTCACAGCAACACCAGATCTTTAACACACTGAATAAGGCCAGGGATCAGACCCACATCGCCATGGATCCTAATCGGGTTCATTAACCACTGAGTCACAAAGGGAATCCTGAATCTGGATTCTTAAACCAGTGTACCACAGCAAGAACTCCAAAATCATGACCTTTAATGTTTGATATCAATTGCAAGCATTCTCCTCATTCAGTCTGGACAGGACTATATGTTCTAGCCTAGAAAACGCCCCCTCTCCCACTCCACCCTCACATTACTCATGTTTCAACTTTTCTGGCTATTCTTTTGATAATATTGATAGGCCAAATGCCCTCCCCGTCTACTGCTTTCAAATCTTATCTTTTGCCACCTTGAAAGTGCCGCTCAACAGTTCCCCCTTCTACAGAGCTCCCACCTGACTTCTTCCCACACTAAACTTAGCACTTGTGCAGAATTCTCAACCTATATCTGTGTTATTCTGTAACTCTAAACCTTCTGAACTTGCTCACACCCTGAAGAGATAATTGCACACCCATGTTCATAGCAGCAATAGTCACAATAGCCAAAGGGAGGAAGCGACCTAAGTGTCCACGGACAGATGAGTAGGAAAAGAAAATGTGATGTATGCAGACGGGAATCTTAGCCTTGAAAAGAAAGGAATTTCTGGGAGTTACTGTTGGGGTTGGGTAACCGGTTGGGTTAAGAACCTGACCAGTGTCCATGAGGGTGCAGGTTCGATTCCCTGGCCTCGCTCAGCGGGTTAAGGATCCCTTGTTGCTGTGGCTGTGGAGTAGGCTGGCAGCTGCAGCTCCAATTCAACCCCTAGCCTAGGAACTTCAGGTTATGCTGCAGGTGTGGCCATAAAAAGGAAAAAAAAAAAAAAAGAAGGAAATTTTGACACACGCTGCAACATGGAAGAACCTTGAGGACATTATGCTGAGTAAAAGAAGCCAGTGCCCAAAAGGCAGATACTGTGTGATTCCACCAGTATGAGGTACAGGAAGAGTCAGACTCAGAGAGAGAGGAAGTATAAGGGTGGTTGACTGTCAGGCACCAGGGAGGAGGGTGATGCAGAGTTGTTGTTTATTTTTTTTTTTTCTTGCCTTTTGTCATTTTATGGCCACGGGTTTATGGCCGCACCCGCGGCATGTGGAGGTTCCCAGGCTAGGGGTCTAATCGGAGCTGTGGCCACTGGCCTGCGCCAGAGCCGCAGCAACGCAGGATCCGAGCCGCGTCTGCAACCTACACCACAGCTCACAGCAACGCCGGACCGTTAACCCACTGAGCAAGGGCAGGGATCGAACCCGCAACCTCATGGTTCCTAGTCGGATTCGTTAACCACTGCGCCACGACGGGAACTCCCAGAGTTGTTGTTTAAGGAGTACAGAGTTTAGTTTTGCAAGATGGGAAGAGTTCTTGAGATGGGTGACAGTTGCCCAACAGTGAGAAGGCACTTAATACCACTGAGCTGTGTGTACACTTAAAAATTGTGGAGGTGATAACTTTTCTATTGTAAGTATTTTATCACCATTTAAAGATATGTTTTTAAAAATTACTCGTTCTCTGAGTTCCCATTGTAGCTCAGTGGGTTAAGAACCTGACTAGTATCCATAAGGATGCAGGTCTGATCTGTGGCCTTGCCTGGTGGGTTAAGGATCCAGCGTTGTGCCACAAGCTGCAGCAGATGCAGCTTGGATCCCGTATTGCTGTCACCGTGGCACAGGCCAGCAGCTGCAGCTCTGATTCAAACCCTAACCCAGAAACTTCTATAAGCTGCAGGTGCAGCCCTAGAAAGGGAAAAAAAAGTTACTCATACTCATTCCATCGCCCCATTCACTTGAGAATGGAGCCCTTTACTATCTTATAAAACTGATGTCATTTATGTTCTCTAGACATAGAAAAGATAAGATAAATGAATGTGCTCTGTAGACATACTTCAGTATAAATGTACGACACTACCTGAAAGAGAAAAAAAAATGTGTTCAGCATCAAAGTATCTGTGTCCTTCCTCTGACTTGTGTCATGTGACAGTCATAATCTGATTAAACCAAGGTCAATTGAGCAGATATTTTAAGGAGAGGACTGTGGCAAAGAACCAAACAAGCAAAAAAAATAAAATAAATTACCTTAATCCACAGGACTGAAAAAAAATGAAAAGAATCAGATAAAGTAATCGATAGAAAAGCTTTGAGATATATATAGAAGCAGAGCACTTGATTAAATAGATTTTTAAAGCAGAGTAGAAACAAGCCCAATCATAAATAAAAAAAACCTGAAAGAACTATAAGATATATGGATAACATAAGATGAAGGTGCATCAATATATCGAGAAGAAATGTAAGAAACAGCATTTCCACAATAGAGGGAAAGACATGAACCATTGGAAATAATAATATATTTCTTTCTGGGCCAACACTAAACACAAGCTGCAGAGCTGGCCTGTGGTGGAACTTGCAAGTTTTATTGGCAATATATGTGAGGAGACAAAAAGCAGCATATGGAGAAATACAAAAATATACTCCCTAGAGACACTGCCTCTTCAGATGTCAAGAAAAACCTGGCTGAAGTGCATCAGGAGTGGCACACTCCAAAGTTACGGATTCAAGGCCACCCACAGAGCCAAACCCTAAGGCGGAGGCAACTTACTGTTGAAATAGCCCGTTTCTTCTCTGCGTTCAGTGGAAGACTCTAGGGATCGAAGAGGAAGAACCATTCCACTGTGCTTAGTGACCCTACCGCTAAAATAGAAATTAAAATGGAGAGGGACTGACTCCTTGCCCAGGGAGCCCCCTGCTCCCAGCCCCTCATGGGAACTGGCCTCTCTCGGCAACCTGGCCTCTTGTCTGTTCCCCTGGTCCACCATGTTGCATCCTTGTCACTTAATTCAGTGCCTGACACATGGCAGCTACGTAAAAGGTGTTTTTTAAATTAAAAATGGATGCCTAAATAGAGTGAACGCATTGTCATTTGCACCCTGGTTCCACTGCTGACGAGCTCTGTGGCCTCCATGAAGATATTTTCACTCTATATTTCAGTTTCCTCATTGGTAAACTGGAAGTAATAATAGTTCCTACCTCAGAGGCTTTTTTTTAAGGATTAAGTAAATTAGAACAGGTTAAAGGTTTAGACCAGAGCCTGTAAAGAACATACCTTAATAAATATTAGCTATCTCTTATATTTTTTTTTGCTAAGTGATTGGATAAAACCTAGTAGCCATTATAAATTGTCCTAGACATAGAGAATAAGATTTTTTAAATTACTTAATGAATTTTATTTCATTTATAGGTGTACAAGAATCATCACAACCAAATTTTATAGCATTTCCATCCCAAACCCTCAGTGTATCCCCCACACCCCAACTTGTCTCATTTGGAAACCATAAGTTTTCCAAAGTCTGTGAGTCAGTATCTGTTCTGCAAAGTTCATTCTGTCCTTTTTTTAGATTCCACACGTAAGTGATAGCACGTAAGTGATGTTGGTGTCTCATTGTCTGATTAACTTCACTTAGCATGATAATTTCTAGGTCCATCCGTGTGGCTGCAAATGCCATTATTTCTTTCCTTTTAATGGCTGAGTAATATTCCATTGTGTATATGTACCACCTCTTCTATATCCACTCCTCTGTTGATGGATATTTAGGTTGTTTCCATGTCTTGGCTATTGTATAGAGTGCTGCAATGAACATTGGAGTACATGTGTCTTTTTGAGTCATGGTTTTCTTTGGAGAGGTGCCCAGGAGTGGGATTGCTGGATCAAGTGGTAAATCTGTTTTTAGTTTTCTGAGGACTCTCCATACTGTTTTCCACAGTGGCTGCACCAATTTACATTCCCACCAACAGTGTGATAGGGTTCCTTTTTTTCCACACCTTCTCCAGAGAATAAGAAGACTTTTAAACACAAATTTAACCCACTAAAAAATTCAACATAATTTCCACCTTACAATAAAGCCTCAATTGTCCATAAATTTTAGGCAGTATATCACACTGAACTGCAAAGAATTTTTATGATACCTAAGTACTAAATGATAGCATAATTTTAATGTGCTTTAAATTAAAAAAATTGTTATAAAGTATACCATAAATTCTTTTTTTAATATACTATATGAAATAATTTTCTCTTTGCATTTCAGATTTTTCATTATCATAAATTATTCACCATTATCATAAATTATTCATTCCTTGTTAAATACATTTTTATTGAGCAACTATTATGTTTTAAGCATTGTTCTAGAGACAAAGGATGTAATGATGAATTAAGCAAAACCCTTGCTCTCATGGAGCTTATGTTACTGTTAGGAAAAATAAATAGACACACACACATATATACACACACTTACACATACACACACACACACACACATATATGTACACATACATACACATACTGTTACAGGGCAGCAGTCGTCATGAAGGAAAATGATTCCAAAGGGCATAGCATGGTGAAGACGATTTGTCTAGTATAGTCAGGAGTGGACCTTTTTTTTTTCTTATTATGAACTTTATTTTATTTGTTAGAGTACAGTTGATTTACGGTGTTTTGTCAATTTCTGCTGTGAGGAGTAAACTTTGAAGCAATGACATTTATGACTTGGTGCTGCTTTCTGGGCAGCTACTAGTTGAGGAAAGAGAAGACAGGTGGTGCAAAGGCCCTGAGGTGGGAGCATGTTTGGAGTGTTCACGGAGCAGTATAGAGGCTGTCTGGCAGTGGGGAGGGGGAGGGATGGTGCAAGGGAAATTCAGGAAGGTAACTGGGCTCTGTAATACGGATTAGGATTTGGCTCTACTTAAGTCATGGAAAGAGATTGGCGGGATCTTACATCGAGGAGTGAGATGATTTCTCTTTTACAAGTGCCCCCCACCCAGCTCTGTCAGTATAGCGGACAGTAGGAGACCCACGATGGAAGAAGTAGACAACTCAGGAGAGCTGTGAGATGATCACGGCAGAGACGAGGATTCAGGACATATTTGAGGTAGAGCCACAGGGACCTACTGATGGGCTGGATGTGCTAAAGGCAGTAGATGCTGGTGTGGATTCCATGGAATGCAGCTAAGAGGGATTTGCCACAACAGGGATGAAGAAACTTGCTTTCTTGGAATGTCCTTTATGTCAGCTTGCTTTTATTTTCATTGTTGTCTGGTTTGGTTTGGTTTGAATTCACCTCCATCCTTTTGTGAAAGAAATGAATTTGTTTAACTGTAGGTATGTGTAGAGCCAGTCATCCTAAACCTAATTCCAGCAGTAGAATCTTGGCTTCTCTGAGCCTCAGCTTCTTCCATTGTCAGGTAAGAAAAACTGCTGCCTCTGAGAATCTATGTGACTCTTCTGCCAGAAGCTATGGCAGCAGCTTGCTCAAAGGTCTGCTTTAATTTTTTCCTTTCTTTCTTCCTTCTTTCTTTCTTTCTTTCTCTCCTTTTCCTTCCTTCCTTCTTTCCTTCCTTCTTTCTTTCTTTTTCCTTCCTTCTTTCTCTCTTTCTTCTTCTGGTCACTTAGGAACTTTAGAACTTTTAAACCTGGTTAGCTCAGTTCCCATTGAGGTCAAGAGTTATTCCAGCAACCCTGGGGTTCTAAAACACCTGCTATCTAATGCAGTGTTTTACTTTCCATATTTAAAAAGCATTTATTTTCAGATCAGTGTGAGCATATCAGGCTTTGGTGTTTCCTCCTGTACCAGCCTGACTCTCTGATCTGCATTGTCTGCATGCAGGTTGGGGAGGCCTGGGAAAGGCACAGTGAAAGCAGGGTCTCTGGAGCCTGACCACCTGGATTTCAAACCCAGCTCTGCCGCTTACTAGGTGTGAGATCTTGAACAAATTATTCAACCTCTGTGTTCAGTGTTCTCCTCTCTGAAAGGATATAACAACAACATTTCCCTCACTTGCTATGAGGATCAAATGAATTAATGTCTGTCAGGAAGCTGGGCATTGCCTGACACATGAACAAACTCCTTCTCCCCACTCAGCTACTGTTCCCACCTCTACTTTTAAAGAATTTGAAAAACGCTTAATATTTAAAATTTCTGTGTCCCTTTCAAATAATTCTTTTTGGTGGTAGAATGATAGCCCAGAATTATGATTTAATACAGACCGCGAAATGTGCCTTTTGTAACACCGTGAATTTCTCAGGGTTCGTTTCTGCTGAGCCATGACGAGAACTCCTAGAAATAACAAGTTTTATTTTGTGGTGATTAATGAAGAACAAGCATACCTATTGCTAAAAATGAATCTGTTTTACAGCTAGTTATGTCTTATGTAATCAGAATTGACTAATTAGAATTAAAATATCATGACATAAAAGAAATGAAACACCATGAATTTTTAAATCAGAAAGAACTCAGTTAATCCCATCCCATGTATTTATTGGCTCCGTGTATTTGGGGAGATTCTTTCTGAGTTTCTGGTCCTGTGTCTGTCAAATAAACATTAAAATATATACTTCTCAAGGCTGTTATACCAATTAAAAGATAATGTATGTAACATTCTGGAAAATATATTCTTCACCCTTCACCCTCAGTCAAAATGTGCTTAAATTGTTTTTTGAAAATTCTTTTATTAAAGTATAGTTGAAAACATGCTTAATTTAAAGCAGTGGTGGCCCCAAGATTCAGAAGTGAAATGTGTCAGTGGAACATGCTCGGATGAGAGCTGCTTACAGAAAAATGAGGCCATCTGTGGTGACTCATGTGGATGATGGGGGGCGGATGTCGTCCCCACCAGCACGTGACCTCTGCAGGACCACTCGGTAGCCTCTCCCCACCCTGAAACTGCTGTATTTTCTTATGATGTTCCCTCAGTCCCAATTTCAGAATGTTTAGTGCTCATTGACTGAAGAGGCAGAAAATTCTCCTATTCATTTCATGTTTTGTTTTGTTTTGTTTTTTCAAAATTGTCTTTCTTTGTGTTTGGGTCTTTTTTTTTTTTTTTAATGTGGGCTCTGTATCTTAAAAGCACATTTAAGAAATGGTGACGCTATACAATGCTGCATTATTTATTTTTCCATCACCCGTCACCCAGAGAGGTAGGTAAAAACAGCCTGGCTACAAGGAAAGAGGGTGAGCCAGGAGTCAGGATATGACACTTGCTCCCCAAACACCACTTAGTAGCCAGAAGACGCTTAGAAACAAGTCAGTTCATCTCTGCATTTTCTCAGCTCTAAATGGAAAATGTTGAATCTGATGCTTTCAAAAGGCTTCTTTCCATCTGTAATCCTCTGATTTCCCCATGAGCAGTTTATTCATGAGGTGAAATTCAGATGTGGTTACCGTCCAGGGTCTGGATGGTCCAGGAAGAGGGGTAGGAGGCTGATGGTCTCTGAGTTTCACACCTTCAGCAAAGCCTTTGGGCATCAAGTGCTTTATAAATATCCTCTTGACCAATTTGAGGGCATAGACACACTATAGGAATACCGTAAGGAACCACTTTTCTTTATATATGAATTTTGTAAATACATATTGCTATTCCTGACTGTGATGGTAAGTGTTCTGGCAGTTTTAACAGATATGAGCAGAAAAATGAGAATGCACCTTCTGCAACTTTGTCTCCAGTATAGAAAGTGTCTCAAAGAGATTGTGGAATTGGTTCAGAACCTAAGGTAGGGGATTATTTGTCATTCCAAAGTTAGCTTGGCAAATATCCATTCTCTGAAAATCGAGTCAGAAATCCAGCTGCAAAGGCAAGGTCCTGGGGTGCCCTGACTTGGAGCGAGAGCCCACCTATGGGATGGGAAGCATTCTTTGCCAGCACCTTCTGGGGACATAATTGGCAGAGTACCATGTGATAAAATCAGGTGTGATATAGAAGGCAATACTTTTGTATTTTAACAGGAATAAGCAGTAAGACTTTTCAAGTGGCTAGATTTTTTTTTTTCTTCTAAGAAACATCCTTCCCCAAAAGTGAATGGGCATTCATATTCTCTGTGTGATAAGCTTTTTCTATGTATTTACAGAAAAGCCATTACATTTTTGCCTCAGCTGTCATGCTTATTTTTTTCTCTCATGACCTTTATGGAAATGAGGGAAAAAATTAACTCTACCTGCTTGTGGTCTAGGACAGAATCTGTTACTTCATGTTTTATGGTAAAATCACTTGAGTGAAAACTGCAGCATGAATCTGTGTGGTCCCTCCGTGGCAATGGCAACCTCCTAATTTCTAGATGAAGCAGTACCTCTCCATGGGTTAGTTGCAAGCCAATTACCTTTTGTCCTATTCTTGTTCTCCAATTATAATTTTGTCAAACGGAGATAAAGGCTGCCACATCGTGTGAAAAGCAAATGATTATGGGTGTTTCTGCTGCCTGTGGGGACATCTGGATTTCTATGGCTACTTGTTCAACTTCGAATTATTTTTTTCCTTTGCAAAATCCCTAACATTTGTCTTCGTTCTTGAAACCGTAGGAACCCATTCCTTGTTAGAGGAGGCTAAGAGGGCACCCTGCCTTTCTGGGCACAGGGACACTGCTGCTGGGCCCACTGGGCAGGGCACAGTTGCATAAGCTACATAGCCTTGTGGCTTAAGTCTCCCAGAGAGTTAGTGCAACTCTGCATCTACACTGATGTAATTTGGGGTCCATCTTCCTTGTACAAGTGGGCTGGGGCTGAACCAGAGTTAAATGACTTGGTCCCTCCCTTGAAAGTGAAGCTTTTTCCTTGGATTGAGTTTATTATTTTGACTCTGTCTTCCTTGAGAATGAGATCTTTCTCAGCAGGCTTCTTGACGGCTCGTGCAAAGACACCCAGGCCTTCTCCCATCATTAGGATGAATACGGCCGAGGCTCAAATAGGGCCCTACAATGCCGAGCTTGATGGAAATTGGGAACTAGCCTCTTTGAACGAAAGAGTCAAATGAAAGAAGTTTCTCAATTTCTTCCAGGCAGTGACTTCTCAGAGTCTCTTCCGGAGTCACATTATCCTGTGATTTACATCCCAGTGGAGGCTGAAAAAAGACCCCTCGAAAAAGGCTGATACTCTCAGACTCAGGATATTCAAGGGTCAGCCTCTACACCGGAATTTCTTGTTACCAACAGAGGAATTCTTATTCACTAACTAAGGAGAATTTTCTTTTAAATCCCAGAGGAGGGAGAAGACCTTCCATGTTCATGACTGAATTACAAGATGCCCTGGTGGGGTCCAGAGGCTCTAGCTATTGATTACTTTTGGCATAAAACTGCCTCATTACTAAGTCCTCCTGGTACTTCTGCAGCTCAGTTCCCTTGGAAGGCGTCCAAATCAAAGCTACCTTTACACCACATTCCTGTGTCCTGAATAGTGAGATTATCGGGTCCACCCACCTGCTCCTGTACTTCCTTCCTGCTCGATTTAAATAAACAGGGAGCTGTTTTTCTTTTTGACTAAGTGCCAGTCTATACAACAGGAGTGGGAAGATTGCTTTCTATCTATATGCAAATGGGTTGAATTCTCTCCAATCCCTGGGAAAAGACCCTTTTAACCAAATGACTTATACTTCTGTTTCTTCATGTATAAAATTAGTGGTTCGGGGATAAGTAACCTGAGTTCCCTTCCAGCTATATAATTCCACATCATAAACACTGAGGAGGACAAGCTTTGCACATATTCAACAATTAGAGAATAAACACAGTGGTACATGTTAAATGCCTAGTAAATACCCAACTCCCTACCATGACACTTAAGTTTCTTCTCAACTGAATATCAAGTTATTCCTGCTTCATGTGCACCAGAAATCTTGAAGCAATAAAAACTCCCAGCCATTCAACAATCCCCAAGGCATCCTGCCCCTGGCCGCCTAGTTCATATGGTCCCCACTAACCTGAATGCCCCTTACTCTTATGCCCCTTACTCTTCTACTTTTGGTAGCTCCCATCCAGTCTCTAAAGACCTATGCAAATGTGACTTTCTCTGTGAGTCCGCACCCTGGACCCTCTACCTCTCACTCAGCAGAACAAGTGACTTTCTTTCTGTGTCTCCATGGCTCTTTGCTCAGACCTGTGGTACAATACATGAAATACGATAGCAAAGCTTACTATGTACATGGCTGCAGCCCCAAACAGGCTGAGTGTTGTTCAGGTTTCACTTACCTTTGTGCCACTGTGCTATCTAGCACTAGACCTGATATGGAGCAAGTTCTCAATGATGCTCATTGAGTACAGCTTAAATAAGATCCATTAGGAAAAGGTTCTTCAAATAAATCTGTTTAGGCCAAAGTGTAATATGTACACACGATGGCGTGTTTAAAAGTCAGTGCTATAGCAAAAGCAAATGAAGATATGGGCAGGCTTTGGTTCCTGACAAATGAGTTGGCTTTTCATTACTTGGAGATGTTAGAGGACATATCTGGTGAAGATTGAGATGGTGGGGCTGAGGATCAGAAGAGAAGTACCCTTTGACCTTAACTTGCCATTTTGATTTAAAGTGTTTCCCCTTTACCGATGTTTTGTCTAGCAATGATAAAATATAAATCACGTGGAGCTCTCACTGGCCAACGTGAGACTCAGCAGGTCTTTAATCTTTCTGGATTCCCCATGCCAGCTCATTCTTATGCCTTTTGTTTGAAAATGAGCAGAGCCGGCTCTGCCTTTCTTTCCTTTTTCCTGCTTCCTTATTCCTTCCTTCAATGAAGACGTAAAAGTGTGACTGTCTTGTAGATTTCTGTGGTCATTCAGCAAGCAGCTGTTCAGTTCCCATGTGTTCTCTGTCACACAAAACACGGGGGGGGGGGGAATTAAAAGATCACATGGGCCACGCTGTCCAAGAGATTATCCTTTTTACTCAGAAAAAAAAATATTTATGTAACAGTATTTCTTGACTTTCTTCTGTATGTGAAGGCACCACCTGAAAAAGAGATGAAGTCTGGTTTTCAACCTCAGATTCCTTAGAATTTCCAACAGTAATTTTCACATTTTAGGTCATGAAATCAACTTAGTAGATCAGGAGAGCATTTCTATTTATTTGGAAGACTACAGGACAGAAAATATCGGAATACCTCCCACGAAGTGAGGATATTGTCACTTGAAATTTATTCTCAGTAAGGTGGGCATGTGTGTGCACTGGGTCACTAGGTAGAAAATATTTTTTTCTGCGAAGCACAAAGAAGTTAGAAACCCACTGAATCAGAAGAATAATGTACATAAATCACTGCAACTCAGATTTTAAGAATTTGAAAATGAGAAGAGTGGGAGTGAGAGTGCTCAATGTCAAATTCAGAAGCTTCAGGATCCCAACTGCCAAAACTGAATCACATTTGTGCCGCTTTATAACTTTCTTCCTGGGATGAGTAAATTCTGTACTAAAGTGTTATCTCTAAGCATCCTATCATGCAGCGTTGGGATTCGATGAACTAATTTTTTTTAGTAAGGTGTAGTAGATTAGCAATGTTGTGCTGGAATTCCCGTTGTAGCGCAGCAGAAACAAATCCAACTAGTATCCGTGAGGATGTGGTTCAATCCCTGGCCTTGCTCAGTGGGTTAAGGATCTGACGTTGCTGTGGCTGTAGTGTAGGCTGGCAGCTGCAGCTCGGATTCAACCCCTAGTCTGGGAACTTCCATATGCTGCAAGTACGGCCCTAAAAAGCAAAATAATAAATAATAATAATAATGTGCCAGTTTCTGCTGTACAGAAAAGTGACCGAGTCATACATAGATATACATTCTTTTTCTTATATTATCTTGCATCATGTTCTATCCCAAGAGATTAGATGTAGTTCCCTGTGCTGTACAGTAGGAGCCCATTGCTTATCCATTCTACATGTAATAGTTTGCATCTACAAACCCCAAACTCCCGATCCATCCCACTCCCCCCTGCCTTGCAACCACAAATCCATATTCCATACCTGTGAGTCTGTTTCTATTTTGAATTAGAAATGAACTAATACTTTGAAAGTTTTGCTTCAGTTGTTAGTATTCATAACAAGTAAAGGAGACTGATGGTAAGACCACCTTTGTTTTTTCTGCCAGATGACTGTTTATCGTCTTTATTATAACAATTATATATGTCCACCGTATTACATTGCAATATTTAGAAAAATGACCTATAATCTCATCTCCCAAAGATAATCACTTGAGTATTTTCCCTGAGGTCATTTTCTGTACAGGTCGTATGCTACACATTTTTATACAGATCGCTTTCTTGAATGTCTCAATGTTTCTTAGTAGAGCTCATGTATTCAGTCTTCTTATAGAAATAACCAGCCATACATCCCTGACACATCTTTTGCATCAACTGAAAGAAAACTTTAAAGATTTTCAAGGAAATTGTTAGAGTTTTATTTTCAAATTAAGTGTAACGAACAGGAAGTTCCTGCTGAAGTACAGCGGATTAAGGATCCGGCGTTGTCTTTGCGGCGGTGCGGGTTCGATCCCCAGTCTGGTACGGTGGGTTAAGGATCCAGCATTGCTGCAACTGTGACATAGATCACAGCTACGGCTCAGATTTGATCCCTGGCCCAGGAACTTCCATATGCCTCAAGTGCAGCCAAAAAAAATAAATAAACAACCAATATGAATGGACTACCTATGTGCTCATCACTAGGAACACAGGTATATAACAGGTTCCTTGCCCTTAAAGGATTTATAATCTAGTAGGGGGTAAGAGAAAGTTAAATCACCAGAAAACAAAGCAAAAGCCAAACAATTCAGTAAGACTACTTTTTAAAAACTATCACATGCAGAGGAGAAAATGATCCAAATTTTCTGGGAGGCGTCACGGGGAGCTTTCCAGATGAGGTGACATAGGTAGAGAGAGTGGTGTTGCCAGGCAGGTAGGGAACCTACCCAATGAAAAGCCAATTCAAGAATCATTTCCAATGCTGGGGGAACATTCAAAACTAGGTAAGAAGAGCCAGCAGGGTGAGGGGAACAAATGTCTCCTTATCTCACATGTGGACTCATGGAGCCCTGCCTCGGGCCCCAGAGACCCATTCATTTTCTCTCTGAAAACTATCAAAATACCCAGGAAATAATACCATGCATAGCCCATAAATCAATGCAAAAGGACACATGCATTCATACACAAATAATATGGTCACTGCAGAAAGAATGTACTCAGGTTGGCTTCTTTTGAGTCACAACTGAACCTCTTTTGAGGTACATTAGTAGAGAAGAAGGAATTCAGTGCCATGTGTTCACAGGCATGGATGCCATGTCATGGATGGAACTGGCCACCAGATTCCAGCCAGTCACCTGGTGTCACCTCTTGTCTCACCCGAGGGGTATGTTGGCTTTGTCTTGATGAAGCTCAGGTGACCAGTTCCCCAACAGAAAATCCACGAGTGAGAAATAGGAAGGCTTAATAAAATGCCAGGATATGAAAGTTATTTTAGTCCTATCCCTCTCAGCTATTTCAAAACCAAAATCTTATCCTCAAACCAAGAAAGGGTGTAGCTTGAGAGGAAGTGTGCTTTTCTCCATTCTGTTGCCCAGCCAAGCATATGAGCCTGGCACAGTGATTGCTGAATGAAGCCATATCAGATCTTTCCCTCTCTCTTTTTTTAAACATGCGGAGTATAAATATATTCCAATTGATAAAAATGTTAAGAAACCCTGTGATTATGTTATTCCTCTTCCAGTATTTTTCTTGCCGGGGGAACTGCAGTAGGAGCCAGTCTGTCCTCACCACCCTGCTTTGCCGGCAGTGCGAATCCAAATTCGTTCCCACCACCTCAGACACAAACCTCAGAGCTCCTTTTCACCTGAGGGTGGACCCTGTTAGGATTCCCGGAACACTGTGATGTATACAGAAATCAGTAGCAAAATCTTAAAGTGTAAGATGGACAGAGGGGCAGGGAATCTTTTTGAGCACATAGTCAGCATCATTTCCTGCTGTCAGAGATGTAAAATAAGTTGGATTGTAAGAAGAAAGAGAACACTTTTGCCCTGTGCTTCATGGATCACCCACTGCTGTACTAGCTAAACCATGAATTGAGAATCTGTCACGCCTCATGGTAAACCAAGCAGTGAGAGCACATCTTGCTTTTCTTTAGTTTTAACGCCCACCCTTTGAAAACTCTGTTTAGAGCCAATAAAATGATACATTTGACACTTCTTTAATGATAGCTCAAGAAGGCCAAAGAATACCCAGGGGTCTAGACTTGCAAAGCTAAAATGGATCCATAGAGGTCATCCAGTCCAGCCTCTTGTCTCCAGATCTCCCTGCACCTGACATTGCCAATTAGTTGTGAGCCAGGAAGGACCCTGGAGAGGGGTCGGTACGGGTACAGGTGCACACTCTTGCCCTCTCTTTGCCCTGCTCAGACATTTGTAGCCAATTAATTCCGGAGACTTAATGGCTCCATTATGTTATATAATTTTAGATTAGACTCTACGGAACACTGCTGTTGAAGCACAGCAGTAAAAACTGTGTGCTTGTAGTGAATTTGAGTTCCTGCAAAATATTTTTGCACTTAAGCACTTAACTACACTATTACATAAATACTAGATATTGATTGCTGACTTAACTTGTTTATCTCCAGTCCCCAAATCTCCTAAAGAGGGTTAGAGTTGGGGTATCCTTTTGATATTCTCTTATCTGTATCCACTGAATGCAGCCTCTCCCTCTCTCTCATTCATTCATTCATTCCTCATATGGGCCCACACTGTGTAGGTGCCAGGAGGCTGAAAGAGACTAGGTTCTACCTTTGAGTTTACAGTGTCATCAGAAAGATAATGGTGTGCATAGAAAACAATACCAAAAGGTAGAAATAGTGAGATGACAGAATTCTGTGGAATTTGAAAGAACAGAGAATGTAGGACTCAAAGAAAGGCTGTAAAGGAAGTGACATTGGATTGAGCCCTAAAGACCAGGACATGTAAAAATGGGAGAGAGCATGTAAAGCGGTGGATAAACAGTGAGGGAGGAAATTTCAGGAAATATTCAATGCATGAGAAGCAGTTTGTTTTGACTAAAGAATGGGGTATGTTAATGGAAGTTTGGAGCATCAGGTTGGAAGGGTAGCTTAGAGTCAGACAATCATAGGCAGCAGAGCTTCCACTTGGTTCTAGATTATGGAAGATGTTTGGGCAGAAGGAAGAGATTTGATCAGAAACAGATGTTTGTGGTTAAAGATGCCAAGCTACACAAGCACCATCTGTTTTCATGCAGCTTGGGATAACACAGCACTAGATAAGGGATCATGTTGGCTATCACTGGAATAGAACACATGGTAGACACACTCCTTTTTTTCATTGCACCTCTTAACATTTGTAAACTCTTTAAAATTGTCACACCTGTTTTGTACGTAACTGATCTCACTGGTTCCTTACCACGACCCTATGAATGTTTATCCCATTGTTTAGGTGAAGAGAAGCACAATCAAGGAGGTTGTGTTAAGTGATTTGTCAGCTGGTCACATAGCTAGTTGGTAACAAAGTGAATACTGGAATCTTCTCCCTCCAGATCCAGGGAATTTTCTATTGTATGACAGGGTCCCCAGAGTACAGTTCTTATTGTACCGTTAACTGTGAGCCCTATGAAATACATTGGGTCCTTTTATGCATAAAACAATGTAATAAGTAAAGGAGAGAGCTCTTAATGCAGAAATTTGCAAGGATCTTCTGGGAAACTGACATTTCAAAAAATGCAGTTTTATTTTTTTTATATATATTCAGAGAAGAACTGGGAAAAATCTAAATTAGATCAAGAAAGATGTCAAGCAAAGCATCATGTCACCTAGAAAAGTAAAGCTTCGATGAGGACCTGTTTTCATCCTTGAAAATATAGGACACTAAATACCCCTTCCCTCCGATCACCTCTGATCACCCTTCAGAACATTTTCAAAACACTCGAATCTCCAAATAACCCTGTAAGAAAGGCATGGCGGCTATTATTACGCCCCTTTTGGTACATAAGACTATCAAGGCTAATTAACTTGCCCCAAATCATGCTAGTAAATAATTGTGCTGGGACCGGTAGATTGTGTGGCTCTTAATTCAGAGCCACTTTCACTGCCTTTAGATCTGACTCATAATCGAAGATATTTTGAGATGACTAAACCATAAAGTGTTACAGACTTTATATTCACTTTCAGGGAATATCCAATGCATGAGAAGCAGTTTGTTTTGACTAAGGAATGGGGTATGTTAATGCATTCAGTTTGGGAAATAGAATTAATTCCAGTGGTTCTTCATGCTGATCAACCATATCTTTTAGATGTTTCTGGGGCAGTTCCTTTGTTTGGCCTTTGGGAAGTTCTGTTCAAGTTAGAATGGATGCTTGGGCACAGCATTACCCTTAATATTCCGAGCCGTTTCAATGCTTTAAATCACTTGGGACCAGTAATGAGAACCTCCCAAAGGTCCAGTTATTTGTATCTATCATCTGAACAGCAAGGGTGAAGTGTCTTATAAAGGGATCAGCTAGTGCCATAAATGCTTTGAGGAGCTTAGTATTAAATTCAGTAGGGGGCTGTGAGTAGGCTTTCTGCGTAGCACACTCTGGGAGCGAAAGAGGGGAAAGGAGCTGGAGGAGAAGTGAAAAGAGAGGAAAGGAGGTAGACACGGGCTGTCATTGCCGCTCATGAGGGAGAAGGCCGTTCCTGGTTCAGAACGCAATCCAGCCTCGGCCTCAATTGTTAAGTCATGAATGACAAATTTTATTTCTTTTTAATTTTGACAGTAATGCAGGATACATTCTTACTCTAAACCCCTCAAATAAGGAGTTTCCTGGCAGTCTAGTGGTTGGGATTTGGCGCTTTCATCGCCAAGGCCCGGATTCAATCCCTGCTCTGGGAACCGAAATCCCGCACCAAGCCGCTACACACTGCAGGAAAAAAAAAGGGGGGGGGGGAGAAAGAGGAAAACCTCAAACAAGAAAGATGGAATATCTCCCTTGATCAGCACACAGTCTCCCTCTCCTCCCCCAAATGTAACCACTCTCTTCAGTTTTGGCTATATCGTCCAGCTGTCTGTAGACTCACCTTTATATGTGCATTCAGGAATACATAGGTTTTGTCCGTTGTGGTCTTTTCTTTCTTTCTTCCTTTCTTTCTTTCTTCCTTTCTTTCTTTCTTTCTTTCTTTTAACATCCCATTAAAGATATTAAGTCAGTTACCTTAGGACACTGTGTAAATTAAAGAATTCATCCCATTAACCTGTTCTCTATGGCCCATAACTCATTCCAGAGCTCATCATTGGCCAGCAGCCCTTGGACCCTTGGCAGAGCATTGCCTTC
Source organism: Catagonus wagneri (assembly GCA_004024745.2). Classification (NCBI taxonomy): domain Eukaryota; kingdom Metazoa; phylum Chordata; class Mammalia; order Artiodactyla; family Tayassuidae; genus Catagonus; species Catagonus wagneri. The sequence goes on from PVHT021183726.1 coordinate 36,730,660, forward strand.
CTATTCTTTTTTTTTTTTTGTCTTTTTGCCTTTTCTAGGGCCACACCTGCGGCATATGGAGGTTCCCAGGCTAGGGGTCTAACAGGAGCTGTAGCCTCCAGCCTTCGCCACAGCAACGCAGGATCCAAGCTGCGTCTGCAACGTACACCACAGCTCACGGCAACGCCGGATCCTTAACCCACTGAACAAGGCCAGGGATCGAACCCGCAACCTCATGGTTCCTATTCGGATTCGTTAACCACTGAGCCACGATGGGAACTCCGCCTTCCTATTCTTGATCCTGGCCAAAGAAACAATCTGGTCTGCAATCCCACTTAACTCCTAATAAACTGATATTTAGAAGAAAGTAACAGGTAACGTATAAAAGAATACTCTGCAAAGAAGCAAATAACAATATCAAAATGTGGGCTTCTGGCCTGAGAAAAAAGACTTGGGCAGCAGAAGAGGACCCCACTAATCTATGGCAGAAAGTTAGATTCTGAACTGTTATTGACCAGGTACAGACTGTTATTCTGGGATAAAAAGAAAATGTTTTACTGCACAAATGAACATCTCAACAGAAAAGAAAATCATGAACTTAGGGAACAGACTTGTGGTTGCCAAGGGGGCGGGGGAGGGGTGGGGGAGCGGTGGGAGGGAATGGGGATAACTAGTGCTTTAATGATGGAATAGCAAGGAGATCCAACTGTATTGCATGGGGAACTATATCTAATTACATGTGACAAATCCATATATGTACATGTAACCGGGTCACCACGCGGTGCAGTTGGAAAATCTGACAGAACTCTGTAAACCAGCTATAAAGCAAAAAAAAAAATTAAAAATTAAAAAAAAAAGAAAATGTTTTAAAGATCTGATTTTAGGAGTTCCCACGGTGGCACAATGGGATTGGCTGCATCTCTGGAGCGCTGGGACGCAGGTTTGATCCCCGGCCCAGCACAGGAGGTTAAGGATCCGGCGTTGCCACAGCTGTGGCATAGGTTCAACTGCAGCCAGGATCCGATCCCTGGCCCAGAAACTACAAATGCCACTGGGCAGCCAAAAAAGAAAAAGAAAATCTGATTTTAAAAGCCACACCAAACACAATCTTTCAGACAATAGAAGTCTCATCTCTGCATCTCTGCATTTATATGTTCCTCTAATAATTCAAATATCATGAGAATAAGCAAAAGAGTTACCATGGTGTTTTCTCTTCAAAACTTGCAGGATTATTTCAGTTTGAGTGTGCTCAGAAACAGAGCACAATCACTGTTTATTCCATTTCTTTGTGATTAATATTCATTTCTGTCACTCTGGCATATGAAGTGATTGTCCCTTGAATCATAGTGCGTGTGTGGGCAGCAGCAGACACTGAGAAAGCATCATAATTTTAGGCCATTTACAAAGGCTCAGCTACCAGAACAGATTGCTCAGAGGTTAACCACCTACATTGTACTTCAAGACACCCTGCCTCTGTATCTGCTGTTAAATTGACCTGAGGTACCTTCTTCAGTAATGAGTAAAGATTATGTGAGAACAGGTACTATTGCCTTTCACTGATCCTTAAAGATTGAGAAGTGACTTTAGATATGATAAAGCTCTGTAAGCTCTGTATGGTTAACTCTGAATTTTCTTGTAGAATCAACCTCTTCCTTTTTTTTTTTTTTTTTTTACTTTTTAGGGCTACACCCGTGGCATATGGAGGTTTCCAGGCTAGGGGTCAAATCAGAGCGGTAGCCGCTGGCCTATACCACAGCCACAGCAACACCAGATCCCAGCCATGTCTGCAGCCTACGCCACAGCTCATGGCAAATCTGGATCCTTAACCCACTGAGCAAGGCCAGGGATTGAACCCACAACCTCATGGATCCTAGTCAGATTCATTTCCACTGAGCCACGATGGGAACCACCCAACCTCTTCTTGAATGAAACCAGTATAGTATGTGGTAGGTACTGGCCCTTGGAGGACAAGTTGCTAGACCTTTCGATATGAGCCTTGAGCTAGTACGCTCTAGAGACGATTTAGAAGAAATGTGGGATTTGTTGGGGCATGTCTGAAATGCAGTGATGTTGCACTTTGATAAAACAGAATTATGTTCATTTCTGATGATCTGTTGGGATTCACTGCAGAATTTTATTGTGTGCAGATTTGCAAAATTCCAGATGTCTCTAAGGGGGGAAATAAAGAGTAAAACTCTATTATTTGTCAAACTGCAATTTCTCATTGTGTCCACAGAGCCTAAATTTTTTCTACCACAAAGAGAAGTTCCATGTGGTTAGAAACCTGAAAGGCTTTGGTATCCTTGGTATCCTTGGTATCCTGAATCCATTGGCAATTAAGGTAGAAATTGAATCCCAAGTGTCAGATAGCAAGGCCCCAGAGGTGAGTAGACTTGTCTCATTTTCCAGTTGGAGTCCAGAGTGTGTGACTCTTGAACAACACCTTTGAGGTATTAGCATAACTGGCTTCTTACTTTTGTCTCCAACGGGAAGATGGCCCCAAAGGATAACCTCAAAAGCCCCAGAAAGTTGTCTCCATCTCAAGTGGCTGAAAACTGGAAGTAAACAGGGTAGGATAAGGAAGTGACTTGAAGAGAAATTGTATACAGAATAGAACTATAGAACAATAATACTTTGCATCTGGAAGAAAACTTGAAGTTTGTTTATTCCAGGAGATTCTCAACTGTTGGGGGTGGGGTGGAGATACCTAGTATTGTTACTGAAACTCAGATCTGGTTGCTTACCACTCAAAAGCCAATACCCTAGAGACAAAGTTGGTGGAAAGTTGCTTTATTCCAGAGGCCAGTAGCTGGGGGGAGAAGGCTGACTCATGTCCAAAGGCCAGTTTCCCCTCGCGATCGCGGGCAAATGCTTTTAAAGGAGAATTTCATGGGTGTATAGGCAGAGGGAAGGGGGCTACCTGCAGAAACATCACAGTCAGCTCTGACAGTCACCTTGAAATCAGTCATGCAGTGGTCTCACCAGCATTGTCTTGATTGCTTTAAGCGCAGTTCATCTTTAGTTCCAGGATGGGTTCATTCCCCTTTCCTTGAGGCCAGTTCTTGGAATTGTGGCAGCTTGTGTCTGGCTACAGTCTGGTCATCGTGTAATTAACTTCTTCCACCTGGTGGGGGTTTCAGTCACTACAAGACAGCTCACAGAATGTGGCTCAGAATAAGATCTATAGCCCTTGAGGAGGAACTAAAGGTCCTTGATTTTATTTAATGCCGAAATTATCACTTGGTCTTATTTGACTGTTTTTCCTTTGTTTCAGTATTTTCTCATTTCTTTGATTAAATTTATTGACTAAAGTTTTTCTACAGATAAAAAGCAGGCAGAGGACGGGGGTGGGGGGGGGTTTCCTGTCCTGGGAAGGCCCCATAGGGTCCAGCTCCATTTCAGTATATCAAAACCTTGGACATGTATAGTTTGAAAATCTCCAGATGATGCTGAAATGGGCTGCCTTTCATTTTACTAATGAGGTTTAGCAATATTAAAATTTTTATTTAAGGTTAGACAGTTTTTAAATAACTAGAAGTTGAATCCATGTCATCCATCTCTAAGCCCTATAATTATTGCATATCATGGATTTATAACATTTTACCTTTAAATCCCATTTTCTTCTTCTTCATTATTGGTGATGGGTGGGGTAAGCTAGAAGGAGAAAGGAGAAAAAGAAGGAAGGGGAAAGGATGAGAGGGAAGGGAAGGAATGATAAACTCATGAGAAGAGTACAGAGCTACATAAGGCATCTTTTTGGCCCAGATGTTTAATCACTTTGAGATATCAGGAATTCAAGTGTCTTCATAAAATCGCAGTACACACACACACACACACACACACACACACACACACGCACACACACACACACACACACACACTTTAAACATAAAGTATAGCTGCAAATTTGAAAAGTATTAGAACATTATCATCATATCTCAGGATCTCTTGGGTTTCCATTCTCATGGCAGGATTCAGATCTTCATCATCCCTCACCCAGGCTACCTCATCAGACGCCTAGATGGTCTTCCTACCTCTTAGACCCTCCATGGCTCTGATCACCCTTTGAGTCACATTTGATCATCTCGTTCCTTTCTTCCATAAATTTCACTAGATATGATTCCACCACTTGGTGAATAAAGACAAAACCTCTCATGTGGCTTTTGTTATTTTGTAGTCCTTTTTACTTCTTACTTTCCAGGTGATATAAATTTTAACCCCAAACAAGGACCATGCTTTGGGACTTGATGATGTTGCTCATATTAATCCTCCTGCTCATAAATTCATCAACATCGTACCCTTTACTTCCACTTACCAAAGTTTTGCTCCTCCTTCAAAACTTAGCACAACTGTGGAATGTACTTTTCACCGCTTTTAATCACTCTATAATAGTGCCTTTATAGCACCAGGGACCCATGCTGATTTCTGTTATTTATGTATATTTCTCACCTACTCTGTAAGAAACTTTGGTGGATTCTCCCTCCCTCTCTCTCTCTCTCTCTCCCTCCCTCTCTCTCTCTAGCATTTCTTTGAGGCCTTATAATTTGCCTTGATATAGCAGATTAGCTGGAGGCACGATTGATTCAGCAGTGGCTGTCTATAGGCAGAGAAAGAAATCCAGCAGATTTAGTTATCAGTAAAAGAGAAAAAGTATCCCAGACCAAAATTTAGATTAACCCAGTACCCATAACATTTTCACATGTTACCAGCTAATTGTCCACATAAAAGTACTGAGTCCCTCTCCCAACTCCAAAAAAAAAAAAAAAAAAGGTAGGGGAAGAAACATATCAATTTTTTAGAACAAAGACCTAAGATGCTAGTTTTAGTTTCCCTTTCAACCAATCATAGGCAGATAATTTATATCTAGTGGAGATTATTTACCAACTTTTTTCTGAAATTATATATTTTATTCTCTGGGGCTTGGGCGGGGAGCAAACTGTGAGGTTCTATACTTAGATTCAAAAGTAAGAGTTGAGGATCAGTGAGCTCAGTATGAGTCATTAATATCAGGCACTTATTATTTTTTATGGCTTATGTGATCCCAGACTATAGGAAAAGAAAGGCAATCAGATTCAAGCATAAAGTATAGTAAATCCCCTCTCCAAATGGATCCAGCCACACCTGTTCAATTTGAGGTCGCATTTACAATGAAACACGATTGCTTAGGCTCTGAGAAGTAGCGCTGGGGTCAGTAGTTGAGTCTTTAACTCAAATTCAGGGAGAATTCCCTGGGAGTTAGATTCATGTAGTGAGGAAATGGGTGACTCTTGCTATTTTTTGCTGTTAGGGGTAGAGCAGACTCTGATTTGATATTCCGTCCAATCCTTCCCACTAGTGGATTCTGTTATCAAGTCCACCTCATCAATGAGAATATTTAGATACGAAGAGACTAAGTAATTGATCCTGGGTTACTTGGTGAGTAAGTGGCAGAGCAGGTAGTTACCCCCATGCATTTGACCTTAAAGTCCAGGTTCTCAACCAAGATACTGATACCCATTTTGGTCTTTGAAAGTAGAGGAGGGGGAGAGGTGGGAGAAGGTGGCCAGAGAAAGTTGTGAATGGAATACAAGGCAACAAAGACAAGGGACTTATAGAAGATGTCTTTTAAAAATTTTTTCCAGCCTTCAGATTCAGGGAAGATTTAATCTGCGTCTAAAGGATAGAGATTTAATCTGCCAAAGGAGCTTTAATCTGCCTCCTTTTAAAGATAAAGGATCACAGATGGGGTAAATGCATTATATCAGAAGAAAAGAGCTTGCAGCCAGATCATAGTGAGTTTTCCCTTAAGCTCCACTTAGTCACAGTCTAAAGAAGCTGCATAATGCCTATGAAAGAGCCACTTAACAAGGAGATACTAGGAAACTGTAGGAAACGCTTCCTCAAGGAGGTGATGAGTGAGGGAAAGAGATAGGATAAACAAGAGGTGACAGACTGGCAATCCCTGGGCCAAATCAGGAATTAGACCAACAGATTTTTTTTTTTTAATTTTCAGTTGATTTTTGCCCTGTTAATTGGAAAAGGGAGAGTTATGTTTTTTGTGTGTTCGGTTTTACTTCTCAAATAATTAGTTGCCAATATTTTAAATCCAGGATGTTACATACATGCTTTTCTTGAAAAGTCAAATCCAGTTCTGCTGACCCTGAACCCTTGTTTACAGAAGTTTCCGACCATGTTCTGCAGTCTGACACCTAATCTGCTTCACTCAGTATGCCGTTGGCTCAGCTCTTATAGTCCTTGGAGTATGGACCCACCATTTACTCCTACTTTAAGAATATTTTTTAAATCGCTGGCATTCACTAAGTGCATAACGCATGATTTTCTTTCTGAAACAATTTTGCATAAAGAGGCATTAAAGAAAAAACTTTCGTTAAATCTAAAGAACATGGGAGTTCCCATCGTGGCGCAGCAGAAATGAATCCAGTTAGGAACCATGTGGTTGCGGGTTCGATCCCTGGCCCCACTCAGTGGGTTAAGGATCTGGCATTTGCCATGAGCTGTGCTGTAGGTCGCAGAAATAGCTCGGATCTGATATTGCTGTGGCTGTGGTGTGGGGCAGCAGCTGTAACTCCGATTGGACCCCAAGCCTGGGAACCTCCATATGCCATGGGTTCAGCCCTAGAAAGCCAAAAAAAAAGGGAAAAATCTAAAGAACACACTAGGGAGCTCCCGGCTAATCTAGTGGTTAGGACTCCATGCTTTCACCTCTATGGCCCAGGTTCAATCCCTGGTCTGGGAACTGAGATCCCACATCAAGCCACTGCATACCACAGCCAAAAAAAAGAAAGAAAGAAAGAAAGAGCAACAACGAAACAGTTGAAAGCTTAGGCCTTGCACTTCAAATCATAACTTCTGACCTATTTCACAGATCCATGCTAAACATCCATCAAGTGGACTTTTATAGATGAGTGTACACCTATACTGTCCGATGTGTCCTTGCTTACTCTTGTTAACCTTCCTTTTTTTTTTCTTTTTTGCTTTTCCAAAGAAAGGTCACAGTGAAGCACTGCCTTTATGAAAACAGATTTTTAATTTATATTGATTTGACAAAATAAAGGTTTAGTAGAAAGTAATTTGTCAACAGATGAATAATTGGGAACATTTTTTAAATGTACACTAATAAAATTTTTAACTGCTGATAAAGAAAATGTGTCTTAGCACACTTATCTCAGGTTCAGCAATTTTAAAGTTTAAAGATCTTCTAACAACTATGATTTAATAGACGTTTTCTGGAACAGGGTTCCTGCTGATATAATCAATCTGTGCTTTGTTTCCTTGTAAATTTTCTTTCTGACATAAACTCCAGTGCCAATGTCATTTTTAAATTAAATTTCAAGAAACGCTTTCTCTTGAAAGGCCTATAACAAAAATTATATTCTTGGGACTACTGTAGTTATTGGCTATTTGAGACTTGAACGCTTATCTAGACATAAAGGGCAAATTATTACTCCTAGTAGATATATAGGGACTTTTTTTGTTATAAACCCAGAAAAATCCAACAGACTTTATCTAAATTCAGCCAAACTAATTGCCTCCATTTCACAGACAGAAAGGATTCTCAGTCTAATGCACCCAGTGGACAACACAATGAAAAATACTCTAGCAGTGCCAGCTTGGCCAAGGTCTGAGAAAAAAGTGAGAGACGGGTCTCCCCAAGCAGCACATTAGCAAAAGGCTGAGCAATATGGACAATTCATGACAGATGCTACTTCAGAGGAACAGCAACATAGATCAGCATTTCCCAAAATGCCTTATATGGAAGGGATACTAATAACCCAGGCTGTTTATTAATAGGTGTTATTCCAATAATTAAAAAATCTGTGGTTGTATAAGTTTAGGAAACAGTTAATGAAGTCAAACATTTTCCTTTATTATAGGATTCTCTGAGTTTTTATAGTTACTGTGTTAATATGCTTGGTGAATTTCCAGTAAAGATATGTGGTGTATAGTAGTTCTTAAATCCAGTTCAGATGGAACATATATTTGAATGAGTACTCTATATACAATACATTTTACACTGATTAGGAATAAGTCTTTCTGCAGGAGACAGGATACTAAGCTTTAGTGATAGTGACTTGTTTCCCTTTCATGTAAAAGAATTTTAGGAGCCAGGCCAGGACTGACATAGCTCCATGTTTACAGTTACTCAGAATCACTGCAGTGTTCTGTTCTGTTCTGTGTGCTTTACTATGGTCAAAGATGGCTGCTTTAGCTCCACCCATCACATCTGTATTTCAAAAGTAAGATTTAGTGAGGGCAATATGCCATCTGTCTTTTAAGGAGACTTTCTGGAAGTGCAGCCAACACTTCCTTTTATTTCTCAAAGGCAACTTAGTCCTGTTTCCAGGGAGATTAGAAACGTAGTTTTTTAGATAAGTGGTTATATGCATGACTGAAAGTAGAGAATCTATTTCAAAGAAAAAAGGACAATGGGCATTTAATAGGCTATTAGAACCTACCATGCCTTAGAAATCACTTAAATAGATAAAATAATATGTAGCTTAAATATTTGTATTTGATTAGATACATTTAAGTATTATTTACAATTACAATTGTTTTAATTTTTTACTAGTATTTACAATGGTTTTAATTTTTTTCTTGAACCCATAACCAAAAAGAAATAAAGAAAAAAAATAGAGGAGTTCCCATTGTGGCTCAGAGGGTTAAGAATCTGACTGGTATCCATGAGGATGTGGGTTCAACCCCTGACCTCATTCAGTGGGTTAAGGATCTGGTGTTGCCGCAGCTCAGATCTGGCTTTTCTGTGGCTGTCTTGTAGGCTGGCGGCTTCAGCTCTGATTCAACCCCTAGCCTGGGAATTTCCATATGCCATGGGTATGGCCCTAAAAAGGCGAAAAAAAAAAAAAAGTAAGGTTGAACTATAAGGGAAATAAGTAAATGAAACATAACTGCAAATTCATGGTAGTGAGAAGCTGATCTCATTATTTGAAATATATAGAATAACCACTTAACACAGTCTTCTCTCTCATATTAAAATATCTTTTTGTTAATACTTTTATGCATAAATTTGCCTAATTGTAATAGATGCATGCATCCATCCATGGCAAGGGAAACATTGTCTAAATTCAGAAATTTTTCATAGCATCCAATAATAAAATTAGCTCTGACTCAGATAATGAATAAATCACTTTCACACATGCTTTAAAAAGGAAGAGGAGGAGTTGTGGTCAATTTTTCCATCATTCAAAGGTATTCTTAAAATTACCCTAGTTGGCTCAATCATTTGTTCCACTTGGTTCAAACCTGTATCAAATCACAGTATCCTTTACATATCAATAGTTTCTAAACATCCTAGTGTTACAGTTAATTTTATTTTAATGATTCTCCCAAAAACTGGATAAAATTGTTACAGTTTGCTGAGTGCTAGGGATTGTGTTAAGTGGTCTGTATACATTATGTCACTTTATCCTCATAATATTTTATCTCCATTTTTCAAATGGAAACTGAGACTCAGGGAAGTTAAATAACTTAACGTCCACATCTAGGAAGCAGCAGTGGCCGGCTTTTTGGTCTTAGTTTCTAAACTTAATGCTGTATTTCTTCAACTTAGAAAGAGACAATTCATCCTTTCAGAAGTATTTATTATACCTAAAGTTATCTCTACAAGAGAATATAGTACGTTTATCAGAACAATATATATCTATTGTTTATTATCAATAATAATAAACCTAGAGTTCCTACTTGGCTTGCAGAAATGAATCTGACTGGCATCCATGAAGACGCGGGTTCGATTCCTGACCTTGCTCAGTGGGTTGAGGATCTGGCATTGCCATGAGCTGCAGTGTAGGTCGCAGACACGGCTTGGATCTGGCATTGCTGTGGCTGTGGCATAGGCAGGCAGCTATAGCTCTGATTCTACCCCTAGCCTGGGAACCTCCATATGCTGTGGGTATGGCCCTATAAAGACAAAAAAAAAAAAAAAAAAAAAGGAAGTAAACCTCGAAGTTCCCACCAGAGCGCAGTGGGTTAAGAATCTGACTGCAGCAGCTTGTGTAACTGTGGAGGTGTAGGTTCGATCCTCAGCCTGGAGCAGTGGGTTAAAGGATCCAGCATTGCCACAACTGTGGCATATGTCACAACTATGGCTTGGATTCAGTCCCTGGCCCAGGAACTTCCATATGCTATGGGTGTAGCTATAAAATTTTTTAAAAAATAAAAGAATAATAAACCCTGACTCATTAAACTACGGTATAAATGTGCCATGGTGTTTACACAGCATTTACAGCAATACAACTCTGAACATTCTTGGTCCTATATGATTGAAAATAATTCAATCATCTACAAATAAATTTCACCAAGCCATCATTACAGCATAGAGTTTTCAAAATAAATTATTCCACTTTCGCCATGGAATCTTTGAGGCTTAGTCCTTATGGATAAACTTTAAGAAATTTTAAGAAAAGAGATTGAATGCTAGTTTCAGCTGATTATATAAAAAAGTGATGATGGATAAGTAGTCTTTTAAAAATCAACATCTGTTCCCTATGTATCCTCTAGTCATATTTGCTTAGTTTACAATTCAGGCAAAATCTGGGCTGTTTTTAGCAAAGCCAACACATCAATGGAGGAAGACGCTGAATACCATTCTGATTTTGCATATTTACTTCCCTGTCCCAGGAGTCTTTATTACTGGCGATGATTCAAGTATCATTGCAGCACAAAGATAAGAGCAACAGCAACATTCTTCCATCTACAGACATTTCCTATTATAGATGCAGTGCATGCCTGGGGGTTAAGTTTAAAACAGACCTGAAATCCTGTCTGCATATAGTTCTTGGCTTCATCTCTTTAAATACTAGAAAAATTGTTATATGAAATGATAAAAGTCACAAAAAATAAAACACTGATATTTATTGTGCAGAAAAATACAAAAAGACCCTATTACAATATTTTGACATTCTTCCCACATTCTAAGAGAGTTAAAAGCAAACACTTCTGAAGTAGGTTGATCTTAATTGGTTCAGAGAAGTTCCTTCCTTTATTTGCTGTGTGACTTTATTGATTAACCTCTGGTTTCCTTAGTTACTTCACCTATAAAATGAGGTGACAATGGTACTTGCCTCATAAAGGTTTTCTAAGAAATAAGAGAGTCAATATAGGTAAATTTCTTTGAAAGTGACAAATAAATGTTAGCTATTCTTGTTAATATTAGTAATGGGTATAATTGATATCTTCAGTTCATGAACACTGGTTTTCTTATTGAAATGAATCTGCTCCCTTTTTTACATTTGGCATATGCTTTTAATATAAATATGTTTGAGTTCCTGGGGCAGTACTTAAGAAATATATAATCTTGGAGTTCCCGTTGTGGTGCAGCAGAAACAAATCCGACTAGGAACCATGAGGTTGCGGGTTCGATCCCTGGCCTTGCTCAGTGGGTTAAGGATCCGGCGTTGCCGTGAGCTGTGGTGTAGGTCGCAGATGCAGCTTGGATCTGGCATTGCTGTGGCTGTGGCATAGGCAGGCAGCTATAGCTCTGATTCGACCCCTAGCCTGGGAACCTCAATATGCCATGGGTGCAGCCCTAAAAAGCAAAAAATTGATTGATTGATTTTTAAAAAAAGAAATATATAATCTTTTCAAAACCTTGACATCATTTGCAGGGAAATACATTTTAGCCAGTCATCTATGGAGAATAGCTTTCCAATTACAGGATGTGCCTCGTTCTAACAATGTTATTTGCTGTCTGTTCTCATTAGTAAGAGATAAAATGGTATCCATTCAGCATAGAAGAATAACTAGTCCTACCATCTCACATATTTATATCAAGCAATGGGGAAATGACTTATCTGTTTCCCAAAATATGGGGTTCCATGACACATGTGACATTATATTTTTCTTTTTGTCTTTTTAGGGCCGCACGCGCGGCATATGGAGGTTCCCAGGCTAGGGGTCCAATCGGAGCTGTAGCTGCCAGCCTACGCCACAGCCACAGCAACACACAGGATCTGAACCATGGCTGCGACCTACACCACAGCTCATGGCAACTCTGTAAGGCCGGTCTCGCTTAGGAAGAACAATATTGATGAGGAAAACTCACTCTTATTAAATTCTAGTAAAAAAAAATGAACTGAATGAATGAAAAAGTGTAATTCATTTTGAAGAGTAATGGTTACCTAGCAGATTTAACCACTGATCTCAGAAATTAACCAAAATTTGAAGAAAGCAATCTAAGAGATTTTTATAATCCTTCATTTAAAAAATGATTCGCGGGAGTTCCCATTGTGGCACAGTGGAAACAAATCCAGCGAGGAACCATGAGGTTGCGGGTTCGATCCCTGGCCTCGCTCAGTGGGTTATGGATCTGACATTGCCGTTAGCTGTGGAGTAGGTCTCAGATGAGGCTCAGATCCCATGTTGCTGTGGCTGTGGTGTAGGCCGGCAGCTGTAGCTCCGATTGGACCCCTAGCCTGGGAACCTCCATATGCCGTGGATGCGGCCCTAAAAAGCAAAAAATAAATAAACAAACAAACAAACAAATAAATAAATAAATGACTTGCTTCCTTAGTTGAAATATATATCATTCTGAACTATCAAGGAAATTTGAAGAGAAAATCATTTCCATGTCTTTTATTCCAGAAAAACCATGTATCTTGGCTAAATTATTGCAGATATAAGCAAAGCATTTTTATCTGTCTTCCAATACTGTGTGGCAGGAGCAGGCAGAACCATAGAAAGACAGGTTTTTAAGCCCCTTATTTACCCCTCACTCATCAAGAAGAAGGTATTCCTTATAATGCAGTTGTCTAACAAATGAAATTCAGGTTTTTAAGAATTGAAATTGGATTTCAACCATACTTAATAATTAAAAAAAAAAAAACTTTCTTGAAACATGTTAAACACCCACAGCCCTTTTCAGATAGGAGATAAATAGCAGTATTTGACATCTTCTTAGGAACCCAGGTTGTCCTAATAAGACATGGAAAAAGCATGTGCCATTCTCAGCAGTGGCCTAGGACTTAATTTATAGAAACTGTTGCTGCCATCTGCTTGCCTGTTGAGTGTTTGCTTGCTTCCATAAAGCCAGCCTAGGAAAAGCATACTTTCCTTATCTCTAGGGGTGTATCTGTATAAAATTAGTTGTGAAATGAAAGGCTTTCTCCCAAATGGCTTTCCTACCATCTAGTAGACATTTGCTTCTCAAAGTGACCAGCAACATCGGCATCACTTGGGAACTTGTTAGAACTGAGGAATCTCAGGTCCAGCCCCACCCTCAGGGAATCAGAGGCTGTATTTGACATAATCCCTGGGGGCACACTGAAGTTTGGAGCAGTGCTGATTTAGATCATCTGTCTCACCATCACCCTGGCTTATTAACAGCATGTAAGACAAAAGTTTTTAAATATACCTTATTAAGGTCAATTCATACTTCCTTAGAATTTTGAAATTTACATAAAAATGTCAGCTACAATAGGCAACATAAATGAAGAGCCTACCAAGGATTCTATCAGCAGCAATATCCATGGTTTTAGAATAGATTTTACTCTATAGTTCTTTTGAAAGTGGAGTCGTTCAGAAGTTACATAAAATATTCACTCATTCAGTCAGTCAGTCATTCATCCTACTATGTGTCGGGAGATGCAGCACTGAACAGCTCCAACAAAAAAACTTCCCTAGTGGGGCTTACAGGTGTTATTGTGAGTAGAAAGGAATGACAAGGAGCAGGAAAGCACATCATCGTGTGTTTTACCCAGGAAAGTACAAGTGAGAAAAAAACAAGATAAGGGGAAGAGGAATGCTAATCACTAGCAAAGGTATGACAAACTAGTAACAACATTCCCCAGAAAACAAAGTTCTGAGAAGAGAATGCCAGGAGGGTCAAAGCACAAGAAGGAAACTATTGGAAATGTAATAAAAGGAAAAGGAATTGTTCCTTATTTTCATAGGCTCATTCAGAGTGTTAGTCTTGGAAGTTCTTAATATCAGTGTAAGTTATTGTTCCCTAAATACTAAAAATGGGTAAAGTGGAACGTGTTTAACTGAATGCTGGAGAACAAGATGTGAGCTATTAAAATATGGTATAGAAGACAAACTAAGGATATTATTCATATACTTTCCTTTTCTTCTTCGTCTTCTTCTTCTTTTTTTTTTTTTGTCTTTTGTCTTTTTAGGGCTGAACCAGAGGCATATGGAGTTTCCCAGGCTAGGGGTCCAATCGGAGCTGTAGCTGCCAGCCTATAACCGCAGCCACAGCAACACGGGATCCAAGCCACATCTGTGACCTACACTACAGCTCATGGCAATGCCAGATCCTCAACCCACTGAGTGGGGCCAGGGATCGAACCTGTGTCCTCATGAATACTAGTTGGGTTCATTAACCACTGAGCCACGATGGGAACTCCTCGTATACTTTCAAAGAGAAAGGATATTTCAGGAGAAAGGCTTAAAATAAAATGACCAATAGAGAGATATAAAGATGTGCATATACACATGGAGAGAAACACTTTGCTGTACAACAGAAATTGAAGAAACGTTGTAAATCAGCTATACTTTAATAAAATAAATAAATTGAATTATATCAAATTTTTTAAAGAAATGCATATATACATCTAGAGAAAAATTATTTTAACTGTTGATACAATCTGTGATGAAGGGCGACTTAAAACATTTGAGACACAAATAGATTTATTGAAATAGAATACTTTCAAAATGATTTTGTAATGAATAAATATTGTCAAGACAAATAAATGCAGTGAAAGTATAATTTTGTATTTTTAGGCTGGAACAGTCACACCATGATATATAAATCAATATACACATAGAATGAATACGGAAAGAGTGCGGGAAAGGAGTTGAATTATTTTTTGAGATTTTTCTAATAATTTTTTGAGATGTAATTGACATATAACATATTAGTTTTAGGTGTAGGACATAATGACTCAATGTTTGTGTGTACTGCAAAGTGATCACCACAATGTCTAGTTACATTCATCACCACACAGGTATTTTTTTTCTTGTGATGAGCACTGTTAAGATCTAACAATTTTCAATTATGTAATACAGTGTTATGAACTGTAGTCATCATGCTGCACATTACATCCCTAGGACTTATGGGGGGGGACTTATTTATTTTTTAAGTTTATACCTTTGAACTACCCTCACCCTTTTCACCCACCCCCTCACCCCCCACCTCTGACAACCACCAGTCTGTTCTCTGAATCTATAAGCTCACTTTTTGTTGCTTTTTTTTTCATTCCACATGTAAGTGAAATCAATGTCTTTCTCCGACTTATCTCACTTAACATAATGCCCTAAAAGTCTAGGTTCATCTGTGTTGTCACAAATGACAAGATTTCCTTGTTTCTTGTGGCTGAATAATATTCCATTTTATACATATTCCATTATGAGTATATTTTTCATATATACTATATATTTCTATATTCCTAGATGTATATTTAGATTCTTTATTCATCCATTGATGGGCACTCAGATGGTTTCCATGTCTTAGCTGTTGTAAATAATGCTGCAGTGAACAGGAGGATGTACATATCTTGTCCAGTTACTGTTTTTGTTTCCTTTGGACAAATAACCAGAAGTAGGATTGTTGGATTGTATGGTAGTTCTATTTTTAATTTTTTGAAGAACCTCCATACCATTTTCTATAGTGGCTGCACCAATTTACATTTCCACCAACAGCGTGCAAGCGTTCCCTCTTCTCCACATCCTCGAAAGCAGTTATTTGTTGTTTTTGATAATAGCCATTCTAACATGTGTGAGTGGCTAGCTCATGTGGTTTTGATGTGCATTTCTCTGATGACAGTGACGTTAAGCATCTTTTCAAGTACCTGTTGGCCCTCTGGTATGTCTTCTTTGGAAGACTGTCTATTCAGATCTTTTGCCCATTTTTTAATTGGACTGATTTTTTTGTTATTTTATTTTTAATAAGGATCAACAGAAGTATGAACTCTTCATTCTAAAATATAATTCAAAAGATTTTTTTTTTGTCTTTTTGCCTTTTTATGTAGAGCCGCATCCACGGCATGTGGAGGTTCCCAGGCTAGGGGTCTAACAGGAGCTGTAGCCGCCGGCCTTCGCCACAGCCACAGCCACGCGGGATCCGAGCCGCGTCTGCAACCTACACCACAGCTCACGGCAACGCCGGATCCTTAACCCACTGAGCAAGGCCAGGGATCGAACCCGCAACCTCATGGTTCTTAGTCGGATTTGTTAACTACTGAGCCACGAAGGGAACTCCTAATTCA
The DNA here is from genome assembly GCA_004024745.2 of Catagonus wagneri. Lineage (NCBI taxonomy): Eukaryota > Metazoa > Chordata > Mammalia > Artiodactyla > Tayassuidae > Catagonus > Catagonus wagneri. The sequence goes on from PVHT021183726.1 coordinate 36,746,859, forward strand.
AAAGATTTTATAATGAAAGTTATTTCATGGCATGCTGTGCTACTTTAGAAGTTACTTCATAAGTTTGTCAGATTCACAAGTAATTAGGAGGACTGTAGGGCATATGTGTTGAGAACCAGCTAAGTACTGTGAATACTTTGAAATGTAGTTAAATAGGAGAAATAACGGCAAATATACAGTCATCCATGTTTCATTCCTTTCCAGTTAACCTCAAGAATAGAGCCAAATGGAGCTCCCATTTGGCTCAGCAGAAACGAGCCCAGCTAGTAACCATAAGGATCTAGGTTCAGTCCCTGGCTTTACTCAGTGGGTTAAGGATCTGGCGTTGCCGTGAGCTGTGATGTAGGTCACAGATGCGGCTTATATCCTGTGTTGCTGTGGCATAGGTCGGCAACTGCAGCTCCAATTTGACCCTTAGCCTGGGGACCTGTATATGCTGTAAAATGCAACCCTGAAAAGAAAAAAAGCAGAGCCAAGGATCTGCATGATGATTGAAAAATCAAGTTCCGTGATTCCTGCCTTTACTTTCATTTAGATAAGACTAGAGATATTCCTCAAAAGGGAAACATCACAGTGCAATTCCTGCATGGGATTTTTAATAAGTACATTGCATTTCACTAGTCCAAGTGGATCTCTTTCTTCCATGAGCTTTCAAACTCTCCCAATACTGTAAATCTAGCTTTATGAAGGCCAGCAATGTCCTAATAACTGTTAGGAGCATTTAAATCCAATATATCAATTCTCTATACTTTGTGTCTTGCCGATAATAAACTTCTGTAACCCATGCCACCCTCACTAATAATCCTTTGTATTGACTCTTTTATCATTCACTAATTGTTTCCAGCCACATTGCAAGCTCTTGAAAGGCTGTGCTGTGTGCTTTTTATTTCTTTTACACTTCACCCTAGGCACAGAGGTGGCCCTAGTGCCCACTTGATTGATCATTTGAAATGCAGGCAGTGTGGGAACTAAGCAGCCCGTAAATGATGAAGGCCTAAGTGGATCGTTTCCTGGTTATTCTTGAGAACACATTTGATTCTGTGTAGGAATCTCTTTATTGATAACACCTAAAAAATTGTCAGTCATAACCTTTAGGTCTAAATGTAAAGAAACTAGAAAAGTAGTAATTCCAAATGAGGACTTTGTCTGTTAAAATCATCTGGTCTCTTATTAAACAATTGCTTATGTCTCTATGGTTTGAGAGCACTGAACAATACCATCTGTCATAGTGGCCGTGTCTGTATAATGAGGGAATTTAGCAAGATATATTGAGTCCGTAGGCATTCAAGCTTGCATTTGTTCTTTTTCCAGCGTGCAGAATTTTACTGGGCCTGTCTTAAAAAAAAAAAAAAAGGCAAATGCCAAAGTGCTCAATTTTATGGGCTCTGTTTAGCCTGTAGGTGATTTACAGAAGACATGAATCTTATGCCAGCTGGGTTCGTAATAAAAAATATGAAATCCTTCCCAAACTGCCTGTTGCCTTGCTTCTGTGCCTAAGGAATCACATCCACCATGAAACATGGGCACTCTGCCATTATTATTTGCAGGGAAGAAATACAAGTCCAACAGTTTTACCAATCTGTTCATTCTAAATCACTTTGGCTATTAGGGATTTCAGAAATATTTTCCATTGTGGAAAATTTGAAAAATTTAAGCTCTGGCATGTTTTCATCACTCTTTTAAAGCTTAATACCAAATGACTCAAAAGAATTCAGATAAGTGGAAGGCATTTTAAAGTTAATTGCTCCATTTTATAAATTGCATTGCTCAGATTCAAGAATAAAAGCCATTTCCTAGTTTTTGTTAGGTACTTCTTTCGCGGTGTATCAGATGTCACTTCATTCATAAAGCCTGAGAAGATTGAACAGCCTCATTGCGCAGTTGTTTCTGGTAATGCCCTTCACTCTTGACTTTGCAAATTGGAGTGTGGTTTATTGATCCAGATGCATTAAGTGTTTCACACACTCCAGCATATTCCACCTCGCTCGTGGTTGCTTTAGTAATGCCTGTCTGAACATACATAGTGAGTGTCCCTTGAATAAACCCTTGCCTTCTAATAATGGCTTTGAAATGATCAATATGATCATAAGTCATCATACATTCCCAAAGCATTTCTTAGCACTTGAGTGGAAAAAATACGGAGGGATTTTTAGGTTTGAAATGGACCTTTTTTGATTAGTAGCTTCATTGTGAAATCCCTTCAGAAATTACATAACTTAGTTTTATAGCAAATATTTTTATTTGAGTTTCAGATGAATTATTGTTGTCAAAACACTCCCCCTACATTAGACAAGAATTTCCTTCTCTTCACATAGACAAAGTAGACTTAAGCGAGATAAATGCACATTAACATAATATATCAATATGTCCTGTGAAATGTAGTCACCATTAATGGGTTTTACTAACAAATGAACCTTTTTTCAGATTCACAACACACACACACACACACACGTAGGTTTTATTCACAGATAAACTTGTCTGTTTATTGATTGAACAATGCATAAAATAAGAAAACATCACTTTATGTTGCATCTTTATGTCATAACTAGATTTTTCTTCCAATATTGATTATAAAAAATTTCAAACACACCAAAAGGTGAAAGAATTTTGCAATAAATATCCCTAAACTCCCTCGTATAGTCAATAATTAGCATTATGCTATATCTGCTATAACACATATCTGCTCATACTTCTAACAACTTGTCATATTTATCTGATAGATTTCAAAGTTAGTTGCAGACCTCAGTACATGTTCCCCTAAAATTTCAGAAGACATATCATTGTAATTCATTTTTATGTTGTTGGGGTTTTTTAAACAGTCTCCAAGAGGGGATTATTTCAGTGATTTTAAGTATTACGGGCTACTCCAAATTTTAGTCTAGTTGTTCTAACTTCTGCAAAGATCCAGTATTTTCCATTCTCTTTTTGTCTTCATCCACTGCTCCCCTGAGACCAATGCTAATTGTCCTGACTCTATGTTGCCACCTCTATCCCTTCCCCTGCACCACACTGACTTGTTTATGCAACCATGTATCAGTGTTCTTAAACACTGTGTAGGTGGTATGAGATCACTCCCAGCAAGACAGTTGACAGCCATGGAATATTGCAAACTGTAAAAGGCAGGGATGGTTGACAAAGGGCCTTATGCAGTGTCTGACACATAGATGGTACTTGATCAACATTTCTGGGTGAAAGGAGAGAGGAAAGGAGAAGGGAAACCACTAGCTAGGGCAGTAAGTGAATGCATCCTGGAAGAGCTGACATGTATTTGAATGAGATTTCGTGAAGAGAGTAGGCAAGGCTCATCTTGGTAGAAAATTTCAACCTAAACCTTCAGCAGAACATAATCTGTACAGCACATCTAAAGCATGGAATCACTTGCTAAATTTGAAGTAGAGCTGGCCAAAGAGTACATGCGTTCTTTGTGGCAGAAAGTTAATTTGAGAAAGCTTCCTGAAGACAAGCAGCATTCCAGGGGGTCTTTAAAACTTGGGTGATTTTGTAGGAGGCTGTTTAAAGGACTTGAAAATCAGAAGCCACAGAGTAGAAATGAGTGAGTGACAAGTTTGGGGGCATACAGAAAGGGCATACAGCAAGATGGATAACTTTCGTCCACTGATCCTAGTTTTTTTGTTTTTATGGGCACACCTGCAACATATGGGCCAGGGATTGAATCCGAGCTGCAGCTGCAACCTGAGCTGCAGCTGTGGCAACACAGAGTCCTCTAACCCACTGCACTGAGCCAGGGATCAAACCCATACCTCCACAGCCACCTGAGCTTCTGCAGCCAGGTTCTCAAGCCACTGTGCCAAGCAGGAACTCCTCAGTATTTATTTTTTTAAAAAAAGGTAATATCTCAACATACCTCTGAAAGGGAAAGAGATGTTTTTATTTGGAACCAGGATCTCCTGTATTTTATATATAAAAACTAAGTTTCCCAAGTTGATTTATAATGGTACTCTGACAAACAGGCAAAATACTGGTCTCTCCTGAAGCTGAGATTTACTGCTTTCAAGATGAAAAGTGTAAAATAATCCCCAAAATTGCATGTGTTGATAATGTTAAAATTGCATGTATATATAAATTTAAAATAACATGTACATATTATAAAATAAAAATAAAACAGCCTTCTAAAACTTATAATTCCAAAAGATTTAGAAGTTACAGACTAGGCCTAAGGAAATTGAACTAGTATGTGCCATTTCTTTTTATTTATTTATAGCATTTAAAAATTACTCTTGGAGTTCCCATTGTGACTTAGCAGGTTAAGAACCTGACTAGTCTCTCAGAGGATGAAGGTTCAGTCCCTAGCCTCAAGAGGTGGGTTGGGGATCCAGTGTTGCGGCAAGCTGTGGTGTAGCTCACAGATGCTTCTCAGATCCAGTGTTGCAGTAGCTGTAGTGTAGACCAGCAGCTGCAGCTTTGATTCGACCCCTAGCCCAGGAACTTCCATATGCCCCAGGTGTGGCCCTAAAAAAAAGCAAATAAAATAAAGTAAAAATTACTCTTATTATTTAATGATGCCGGAGGCTTTCTCTGAGTAATTTGGGCTATTACTTCAAGTACCTTTATTTTCTGCCTTGTCCAGATCCATGAAGAGACCTGGAGGGCAGCTGCATAAGTGTAATGAATGACAGCACAGTCAGACTTTCTAGTTCAATTGCACACAGGATTAAAATAATTTATCAACTGACAAAGAGTTTGTTTAATTATCCATGTCTTTAATCATGTTTTACGACTATTGTTATCTATCTGAAATCTGAAATCTGAAATGTTATGATCTGAATATGCTTTGGACACCACCTAGTGTGGTCCCTCAGAAAAATAGTTGAGTAATCTAGATGTTAAATTGTTTATATTTTAGGAGTTCCCATCGTGGCGCAGTGGTTAAGAAACCCGACTAGCAACCATGAGGATGTAGGTTCGATCCCTGGCCTCACTCAGTGGGTTAAGGATCTGGCATTGCCGTGAGCTACGGTGTATGTCACAGACGCGGTTCAGATCTCGAGTTGCTGTGGCTCTGGCATAGGCCAGAGACTACAGCTCTGATTTGACCCCTAGCCTGGGAACCTCTATATGCCGCTGGTGCAGCCCTAAGAGATAAAAAGACAAAAAAAAATTGTTTATGTTTTAGAAATATGGCCATAAATATGTACACGAGATAACAGTTACATAGTTCACATTATGTCCATCATAACTCTTATTGGTTGCCGTCACTAATTATTATAGAAACACAAATTAAAACTACAGTGAGGTACCACCTCACACCAGTTAGAATGGCCATTATTAAAAAGTCCATAAATGCTTGAGAGGGTGCAAAGAAAAAAGAACCCTCCTACACTGTTGGTGAGAATGTAAATTGGTGCAGCCACTATGGAGAACAGTATGGAGAGGCCTCAGAAAAACCAAAAACAGAACTACTACATGATTCAGCAATTCCACTCCTGGGCATATGTCCAGACAAAACTAAAATTCAAAAAGGTGCATGCACCCCTATGTTCATAGCATCACTATTTACAATAGCCAAGACATGGCAACAACCTAAATGTCCATTGACAGAGGAATGGATAAAGAAGATGTATGCAGTGGAATACTACTCACCCATAAAAAAGAATAAAATAATGCCATTTGCAGCAATTTAGAAGTACCTACAGATTATCACTAAGTGAAATGAGTCAGAAAGAGAAAAGCAAATACCATATATCACTTAAATCTAAAATATGACACAGACGAACTTATCTACAAAACAGACTCAGAGAATAGAGAACAGACTGTGGTTGCTGAGGAGGAGTGGGGAGTGGGGAGAGGAATGGATTAGGAGTTTGGGATTAACAGATGTAAACAATTTTATAGAGAATGGATGAACAACAAGGCCCTACTGTATAGCACAGGGAACTGTGTTCAATATCCTGTAATAAACCATAGTGGAAAAGAAGAAACAAATAACACTTATTGGTTGCCTGTGAGAGGGATGGCTTCAAATTAATTCACTCTGTGATGCACTGGTCACTTTATTAGACAGCACGAAAGCATCAGCTGTTAAATTCATTGACTGGTTTTCCAGAGCTTTCACAAACTGGCATCCTTGTTGTGAGTTTGCGGTGTTACACAGCTGAATGGTGTTGTTCTTCAATCATACACATGAATGCATTCACTCTAAGCATACTTGAAATCATCCTTTCCCTTCTTCACAGGCCCCCCTTTACAGCCGGCTCTTGCTTTTTATTGTCACTTAGTCTAGTCAAAAAATATCCAAAAGGAATTGTAAGAGGTCCATGAGTAAGCAGTTGTTTGAGTACGTTTTCTGAAACCAGACTGCCTAGACTCCTGTTTGTGCTCTTCCACTAACTGCCTATGAAACCTAAAGCAAGTTAACTTAACCTTTCTGTGTCTGAGCATTTTCGTTTGAAAAAAAAAAAAGAGGAGATAATAATTGTACTTGCCTCATACAGTTTGTGGGACTCCTTTTTTAATCGAGGTGAAATTTTTGCATGGTGTAAAGTTAACCACTGACCATTTTAAAGTGACATTTAGTCCATTCAGAGTGTTGGTAACTATCACCTTTCTCTAGTTTCAAGTTCATGTCATCACCCCGAAAGGCAACTTTATACAAATTAAGCAGTCCCCATCTCCCTACCTCTAGCCCCTGGCAACCACCAGTCTGCTTTCTGTCTCTATGGATTTATTTATTCTGGACATTTCATGTAAATGAAATTATATGTGAGTGATCTTTTGGTCTTGCTTCTTTCACTTAGCATAGAATTTTCAGTGTTTATCCACATTGTGCCATGTATAGGTACCTCACTACTTAGTATGGTGAATAATAATTCATATGGGAATACCACATTTTTTAATCTACTCATCAGTTGATGGACATTTGAATTGTTTCCACCTTTTGAACATTATAATGCTGCTAAGAACATTTGTGTACAAGTTTTTGTGTGGACATATGTTTTCATTTCTCTTGGAGCAGAATTACTGGATCATATGGTACCTCTATGTTTAACTGTTTGAAAACACTACAGGACTGTTTTCTGAAGTGGCTGCACCATTTTACATTCCTACCAGCAATGTGCGAAGGTTACAATTTCTTCACATCCTTCCTAACACTTGTTTTCCATTTTATTTTGATTTTTTTTTACTATGGCCAACCTAATGGTCATGAAGTAGTACCTCAGTGTGGTTTTGATTTGTATTTCCCTAATAATGAATGAGGTTGAGCGTCTTTCACATACTTGTTGGTCTTATAACATTTTTAAATAATAGATAATATTTATATAGTCCACACCACATGTCAGGCATTGTACTAAGTACATATATATACATATATATATGCATACAAATATGTATATATGCTATTTAATCTCAAAATATGTATAGTAGTATTATATATAAAGTACTTAGAACCATACTTTGTAGATAATAAACGTGAATTAGAAGGAAAACTAGAGAGAATGAGCATAGAAAAAAACCACATCTGCCTTTTCTTACTACACTACTGATTAACACTTATGATTAAATACCCAACGATATTAAAATCATTTCTCCTGCCATCTCTCATACAGGAATAAACCAGAACTAGGACAACTCCTTCATTGCTTTTGGTTCATCAGTAATGAGGATTTTGTTCTTGAGGTGGACCAGAATGCTTTTAAGGTTTTGTCTGTGCATAAATCTAAAGGAAACCCTATTCTATTTGTATGTTCATTTGTTCACTCATTCATTCAACAATTCCATATTAGGCCTGTTAGGCCAGGTGGCAATCTAAGAGCTTTATAATAGCAATCTACAAAAAAAAAAAGGATTTTTCCCTTTCGAGCTTCCGTTATCAGAGCAGAATGCAAACAGTAAACAAATAGAGTAAAGTATGTGGTGGTGAGTATATTGGAGAAAAGAAAGGAAGATAGAGGCATGACTGCAGGAAGCACAGGGTCAGTATGGAGCTAAGCTCTTAAAGAGGTGATCTGTGAAATTTTATTGACAAAGTTACATCGTCTTGTCCTACTGCTCCTCAGCCAAATTATTCCTCCCTCCCCTTCTTTCCCTTTAAAGTCCCCCAGGCCATAAGTGGAAGGAAGGGAAGAGGGGATGGTAAGAAGGGCGGCCCCTTGAAAGATAGAGGTATTCTAGCAGCATTCATCTTTTTAGTCAGAATCCAGAGATGACTTCACTCACTTTAAATTCAGTCACTCCTTTAAACTGCTATGGGGGAAGTGTGCACCTTTATCTCCCATACCCAGTAGTAATTTTGAGAAAGTACGAGAACATGGCTAGTATATTCTTTCTTTAGCATTTGCATATTGATTCAAAGATTTGGTTGCTCCATCTATCAAGCCCATTGACAGTAGCTGGAAATATAAGCTTTGCCAATAGCAGAGACATTGCAACAAACTAACACAACCAGAGTTCCCATTGTGGCTCAGCTGGTTAAGAACCCGACGTAGTGTCCGTGAGGATGTGGGTTCGATCCCTGGCCTTGCTTAGTGGGTTAAAGATCCAGCATTGCCTCAGGCTGCAGCGTAGGTCACAGATGCGGCTCGGATCTGGTGTTACTGTGGCTGTGGCATAGGCCGGCAGCTGTGGTTCTGATTCAGCCCCTGGCCCGGAAACTTCCATATACCACAGGTGCAGCTGTAAAAAGAAAAAAAAAAAACTAACACAACCTAATTTTTCAGACTTGTCTAATTGAACTACGAGCAAACAGTAAGGTGCCAAGTATATACCTAACATCAAAGGTTAGTCTAAAAATATTTACCAACAGACACGGCTTGGTTCCTGACCAATCAGAAAAGATTCTGGCCTTGAACAGTTGTGTGGCCATGACAGTGTGTGTCGGTCATTTGCACACATATCTAAGATCACTCTTTCTCTTCTCTATTTAGATCATCTTCTGTGAATTAAAGAGGCAGGGGTATTTTGGGAAGAACTAGAGCCAGACAGACCTCGTTTTGATTCTTACTTGTGGCATCAAGCAGTCTGGCCTTGGCCACGGCCATTTCTTTACTGTAAAATGGATGTAATAACTATTTTGCAAGATTGTTGTAAAACCTACATAGACTAGATAAAAAGGATCCAGGACAACATCTGAAACAGAGCAGGCATTCAGTACATTTCAGCAATAGTAATTGTACTGTAATCGATAGCATCTGGCCAAAATCACCTTGACCTCAGGTTGGCATTAAAAGAGCTTCAGAAAAACTCTAAAACCCAGCCTAGAACAACGCAAAGGCTGAATGACCACAGAACTTGACATTCAGCAGTCGGAAAGGAAATCTATCTCCTCTAAATTATATGAAGCCACAGTGAGGAGAAAATGGCGAAGGAGCTGGCTGGTGGTGGGAAATCGCTCAGGGAGTTGGAGCTGAGCCCTAAACTTAAATCAGAGAATCTCTGTTCAAGTATCTGCTCTCCATTCACTAGGTCTCTGACTGTGGGCAACTCACTTAATCACTTAACACAACAGGAGTCTATTATCTTATTTACAAAATGGGGCCACAATAACATTTATGAAAGTTCATTGTAAACTACAAAGTACTATACAAAAATGTTATTATTAAATGTATGAATACCTACATTTCTGCAGTTGACAACTGCAGTATCAAAAGTATGTGGAGGTTCCTCAAAAAATTAAAGATAGAACTGAAACTGCACTCCTCCTTGGATGGGACTTGAACCCAGCAAAAACTCACACTGCACCTCAAATTAGGAGTTGAACCCACAGTCCGTGACTAAGGAGGAGACTCAAACCCACTGTTTTTTTCTTTAATTTTATTGAAGTATAGTGGATTTACAATGTTGTTTTAGTTTCGGGTATACAGCAAAGTGAATCAGTCATATGTATAAATATATCCATTCTTTTTTCCCATCTAGGTTATTACAAACTATTGAGTCAATTTTCTTATGCTGTACAGTAAATGCTCGTTAATCAACTGTTTTATACAGTCTTTTCATTAAAATTGCTCATCTGTTGTCAGGACTTACTGAAGCTCAAGTTCTTTTGTCTCAGTAAGGAAAGAAATCAGCAAGAGGCAGGCAAAGAGTTCATTAGCGTAGGACGCTTGTGGGAGACAAAACAAGCAGGCAGATGAGAAGCCTCTGCCCCTAGCATAGAGAGGACTTCTTTGTTACGATGGAAAGAAAAGTGGGGAGGGGGTGAAGAAGACCTTCTTCCTCATTCTTGGGCAGAAGTCAGGGCTTATATCATCAGTTCCTCCTTTAACCCTATGTGGTTTAACTGGGACTCTCTTGGCGCTATTTAAATCATATGTAATATTAGCAGAAGGGTAGTAACAGATACTAAGATATGGTAATTCGTCTCAGGTTTTGGTATGATGTCCCCTTTCACGTAGTTTTTTTCCGTCTTTCACCTTTAGTCCTGTCTTGACTACATCCAGAAAGCTACTCTTCAAGGACAGTTAACTTCCTGACTTCACAGCAAGATTCAGACTCCATGTCTATTATCTTGTGTTTTAACTATCAGAGTTTATGGTTTGAGTATGTCTGGCGCTTGAATGTACCTGGTCTTCCTTCAAGGTGGCGTAGATTGTTGTTATGTTACTGGATTCTTTTCCTGAGTGGTCATTACTTACAGCAGTATCCCAAACTCCCTTAAAATTCCCTGTCTTTAATCCTCTAGCAGGATTTCTAAACTGACTATTTAATCATCCTACTCTATCCTGATCAGAACTACCATACAATTCAGCAATTCCATTCTGCGTATTTATCCAAAGAAAATGAAAGCACTAATTTGAAAAGATACATGCACTCCTATATTCATAACACCATTATTTACAATAGCCAAGACACGGAGGCAATCTAAATGCCCACCAAGAGGTACAAAATTCCAGTTGTAAAATAAATGACACAGTGGGTTAAGGATCTGGCGTTGCTGTGAGCTGTGGTGTAGGTAGCAGACGCAGCTCAGATCCCACGTTGCTGTTGCTGTGGTGTAGGCTGGAAGCTGTAGCTCCAGTTGGACCCCTAGCCTGGGAACCTCCATATGCTGCAGGTGCGGCCCTGAAAAGAAAAAAAAAACCTGTTAAAGAGTAAACTCTGAGACTTCTCACCACAAGGAAAAAAAATTTTAATTTTTTAAATTATCTTTTTTTAAATTTTGTATCTACATGAGAAAATAGATGTTCATTAAACTTATTGTGATAATTTCATGGTGTATGTGAGTCAAATCGTTATGTTGTACATTAAGTTTATACAGAGCTGTATGTAAATTGTCTAGATAAAAGTGAAAAAACAAATTTTAAGTATATGAGCCTTTTAAAACTATAAATTATTATAAATATATATGTTCATCAGTTATTCCTAAATATACAGATAGCAACTGACAGAGTAGAATTGAAAAATTAGTCTGCGCAGCTCAAATACTTAGCATTAAATATAGAGGTAGTAGGTTTATCAAAGAAATTTGAAACATTTCAAATATCTTTTAAATTAATCCCTAGAAGTTATAGTCAGATCTATTATTTTGTTCTTATAACATCATTTGAGCACTATTATTATTATTCATATTCAGAGGGTAAGAAAATTAAAGAGCAAAGAAATATAATGTCTAATATCTCGTTAAATCACTTAGTGGGAGAATTATGACTAAAATTTAAGAGGTTGTTTTCTTTCTATACTTAATTTCTATTATTAATAACATTCAGTTTATGTCCTATTGAGTAAATTTTATGAGGCAGGCCCTCTGCTAGATCCTAGGAGTTCAATGTGCAGAAAATGAAGTTACGGAGCTTGTAAAGGAGAATGAACTGTTAGTTCAATAACCACACAAATAAACATAAAGTCACAATTGGAGAAACGTCTTTGAATGAGAGTATTTTGGTATTTTGGGTTCTACAATGAGATTGGCATAGGGATCAGGAAAGATTTTCCAAGGAAGTGATGATGATGGAGTTGAGCTATAAAGGATAATTTTGTATTGACTCAGCAAGACCCAACAGAAAGCTCATCCCAAGCAGAGGAAACAGTACGAGCAGACTGTGCTGAAAAGAAATAAGGCTATTGTTACGAGACTAAAAGAGGACTGATGCAATGGAATGCAAGGATGTTTGGTGTAGGGGAAGGTCCGTGGTGAGGATGGAGAGGCAGGGAAGGGTCAGCTTGCCCAGGGTCACCCACACCTTGTAACTGTCCATGTGACCAAGGAGGCAAGGCAGGAGTAAGATGATGTTGGGCAGTGTGTTCAAGGTCACATGGAATGGAGTTCCCATTGTGGCTCGGTGGTTAATGAATTCGACTAGGAATTATGAGGTTGCGGGTTCAATCTCTGGCCTTGCTTAGTGGGTTAAGGATCCAGCGTTGCCATGAGCTGTGGTGTAGGTTGCAGATGCGGCTCGGATCCGGCGTTGCTGTGACTCTTGCTTAGGCCAGCAGCTACAGCTCCTATTAGACCCCTAGCCTGGAAACCTCCATATGCAGTGTGGCCCTAGAAAAAGGCAAAAAGACAAAAAAAAATTCACATGGACTTATTTGTCCCTTTGCATAGAGACCTTGGTGAGCTCTGGAGAGTAGAAAGACATCTCTAAAGCCCTAGGAGGGAGTTCCTGTTGTGGCGCAGCAGAAACAAATTCAGCTAGTATCCATGAGGACACAGATTCGATCCCTGGCCTCATTCAGTGGGTTAAGGATCAGGCGTTGCCGTTAGATGTGGTGTAGGTCACAGATGCAACTCGGATCCCACATTGCTGTGGCTGTGGTGTAGACTGGCAGCTGTAGCTCAGATTCGACCCTTAGCCTGGGAACTTCCATATGCCACAGATGCAGCCCTAAAAAAAAGACAAAAAAGAAATAAGAAGCCCTTGGAAATGTCTCTGAGAAATTTAAGTCTTTGAGTCCAGTTTTGTTTTCTTGTTCTAGGCCTTCTTAGTTCAAGTTCTTTTAAGGGATTAATCTGATCAGATCATAAAGAAAGTGAATAAATGTTTTAGTAGAAAGAAAAAAAAAAATGGGGAGTTCCCGTCATGGCTCAGTGGTTAACGAATCCGACTAAGAACCATGAAGTTGCGGGTTCGATCCCTGGCCTCACTCAGTGGATTAAGGATCCGGCGTTGCCGTGAGCTGTGGTGTAGGTTGCAGACGCGGCTCAGATCCCACGTTACTGTGGCTATGGTGTAGGCCGGCAGCTACAGCTCCTGTTAGACCCCTAGCCTGGGAACCTCCATATGCTGCGGGTGCGGCTCTAGGTAAAGGCAAAAAAAGACAAAAAAAAAAAATGGTTTGGGGAGTGATGAACAGTTTTGCAGATGGGACACTTAATTCTCTGAAATAGGCCTCCCTTTTGAGTCTATCAAAGGAGCCCAGACAGAGCCATCAGGAAAATCCAATAGAACAGCTTGTCTGGTTTTCTGGCTTGCAGTAGGGGAGTGGCATGGCACTATCCGATCCCAGCCTGTCAGTATAGACAGGATTGTTTTAAGGAAGGCTGCAAAATCAAAGAAGAAACTGCAAAGCTTTCTGAAATCTATGGAATTCTCTCATGATTTTGTATTATCTACTGTGTAACCACAAGAGGAAGTTTGCTAAATTTCTCAATAATTATTCAGACTTTTAGGGAAAAAAATTGTTCTCTTATGTGAGAAATCTAGGGTAATAAAAAGGAAGCTGTGTTGAAAAATTGAGATATCCACGAAGCATAACTGCCAGTCATCATCCCTTAACTTTACAGAATAAATTTTTAAAAATCATAATTAAAGGTTTATCAAAATGATCAGTGCTGTGATGACTAAACTTTGGGAGTCATTAAATGATAACTCCAATGACATGGTTTTTTCTTTGCAAAGTCCCATGAGGATGGTAGAACACACACACAAAAAATAAAAATTGAGATTTAAACATAGCATTTAGAGGTAAAGATTTTCAGGTAGAGTGTGTTTCAACATGTAGGAAAATAATTAAATGTAATGTTTTGATATTAATTTGATTTCTATAAGTGGTCTATTGTTAACTTGTGAAAATAAATATGACTGACATTCTTGATGCTGCATCATAAAGCAGAAAGCAAAATAGGGCTCTCCAAGGCCCTGAATCACCCAAGCACAGCCCACTCTCACAGAACTTTCTTTCCATTAGGCTATATAGGTCAAAGCATATATTCCCATGAAAGTAAGGAATGCTTTTAGGAAAATAATCACAAAAGTTTTGATTTATTTTCAACCTTATAATTCAAAGTGAAGTCTTGTGAAAAAAAATTTACAGGAGTTCCTGTTGTGGCCCAGCAGATTAAGAACCTGGCTCATATCCATGAGGATGCGGGTTCTATCCCTGGCCTGGCTCAGTAGGGATAAGGTTACAGCATTGCCACGAACTGCAGTGTAGGTCACAGATGCGGCTCCGATCTGGTGTGGCTATGGCTGAGGTGTAGACCAGTGGCTGCGGCTCTGATTTGACCACTTAGTCTGGGAACTTCCATATGCTGTGGGTGTGGCCCTAATAAGAAAAAAATGTCCCTGACCTCTGGACCATTAAGGTAGATGTTAGGTTATTATCTAAATGTTTTCGAACCTTCCTTGAGGGAACTTCCAGTCAGTCTATGTGTCTTGGAGCGGGCAGAGGAAGGCTGGTAGAGGATGGAGCCAGGACTCAAAGCTGGGCCTGTCCGCCTCCAAGCCCAGTCCTCCTAATAGTTAAACCGCAGCATCTTATATTATATAGGTTCGAAAGTTGCATGGAAGAGACACTTTGTAGATAAACTTGGACCTTGTTGCACTGAATGAGCTCAGCAGTCCTCTGAGAGGATGGGAACAATGGCTGGTCTTTATTCTGGTCATGGGAGCAGTGCCTGCAGGGACCCAGCCATCATCTTACCAGACCCTCAGAAGCAAGGCCCACAAGGGCCACTTTTTCTCTATTCCTTCTGTGTGGGCAGCCCAAGCTCAGAATCGCCAAGAGCACAACTCCTCAGGTATTGAGTCATTTTACAGCATGAATGACCTTGCTGGCCAGAACCTTCCTCCAAAGGGCCTTAGCCCAAGCCATCCACATCACCCAGCAGAATTATTCTTGTCTAATTAATAGCAGCCAGGGTAGCAAATAGAACCACTGGTGGCTGATTCCTAAAAGTGAAAACAAGAAAAACATGAGGCCAGTATCCCCATTATTTCTAAAATCGTTCTTAAGTTACTGCAATCAAAAAAGAAACCAGAACTCTCAAAGTTTTTTTTTAAGTTGATTCTCTTGCATTCTCTAAGTATAGAATCATGTACAAATTAAGCTATCCAAGATCTCATTTTTAATCTATTGGATTGGAGAAGACTAACAGGCGTGGTGACACATTATGTTGTCAAGAGTGAGAAGAATCTGGCATTCTCACATGTTGCTGATGGGAGTGTAAATTGATACATCTTCTAAGATGGGGAATGTGGCAACATCTATCACAATTACAAGTCCACTTCTAGGAATTCTTACATGTGTTACATAAGCCCAGGATGAAGAATATACATTGCAGCATTGTGTGTAATGGTAAAAACACAGAAAAAAAAAATGGCCATCAGTTGACTAAATTATGATCCATCCATACAGTGGAGTCATTGCAGCCATGAAAAGAATGAGGAATCTCCTTGTGAAAGGACATGGAAGTATTCTCCTCCATGGTATTTTAAGTGAGAAAATGCAAGATGGCAAACAAAATCTATGGTGTAAACGCCTATGTGTGTACAGCATTCTCCCATTTGTATGAAAGAAAATAGAATCTGTAAACATATGTATGCCTAAAATACCTCTAAAAGGAATCACAAGACGCTGAAATCATTGGTTGCCGTTGGGGCAGCACACTAGGTGTCTGAGAAACATTTCCATTTGGAGTTCTTCAACTGTGAACCATATGAATATACTACCTTCTCAAAAAAAAAAAATGAGTAAAATTTAAATTAAAAAGAGGAGAAGGCAGAGGAAGAGCAGGGAAGTATGGCAGGAATTTAGAGATGAGCGGCTGCTCTGGTCCAAGTGGCCAGAAGGATGTATGACCTAGGGTGGGGTTAGAGCCCAGAGGAGCAGTGTGGGCATTCCATGTAGTGGGAAGTCTGGAGCAGAGGGGTGGGCTGGGAAAGTGCAAGAGGGAAAATGTTCAAAGGGCAGCAACAACTCAAGTTTGACCTGAAAGAGCAAAGCACGAATTAAAGCTAGAAATATTGGAGCAACATTGCAGAGGGCATTTGGCACCAGGCTCGAAGGGGCTGCCTTTTATTTGGCAGACAATGGGGAAACCATCAGAGGCTTTTCATTAGAGAAGCAACATGATCAAAGCTGTTCTGTTAAGGAGTTCGCCTGTGGGGCAGCAGGTTAAGTTTCCAGTCATTGTCACTGCAGCAGCTTGGCTGCTGTGGCGAGGGTTCAGTCCCTGGCTGGAGAATTTTCACATGCCTCGGGCTCAGCCAAAAAAAGAAAAACAAAAAAGCCTGTTCTATTAAAAGCTTAACCTGTTACTGATGGAGATGATAAAAGTAAAAGAAAAGGCATGGCCTATGCCAGGAAATTGGATATAGTTCTCTGTGCTATACAGTAAGACCTTGTTTGTCCATTCTAAATGTAATAGTTTGCATCTACTAGCCCCAAACTCCCAGCCCATCCCTCTCGCTTCCTACTCCCCCTTGGCAATTAAAAAAAAAGGAAAGGCATTGCATGTCGGCTCCTTGAGTATAGAAACTTGTGCTGATGCAGCCTGGCAGCCCCTGTGCCTGGAGCAAGGAGACTTGTTCTAGCTAGGGCATTACCACATGCCTGACACTGTTCCAGAATGTTCCATGAAGGGCCTGGTTTCATCCTGGCAACAACCATGTGAGGAGGCTTCTACTCTTGTCCTCATTTTATAGATGGAAGAAATTGAATGAGTAATTTAAAAAGCTTGCCCAAAATCACAGACGGGGGTGGGGGGGTGAACCTGGATTCACCAAGACTCTGGCTGTATGTAGAACCTATGCACTTAAAGTACATTAAACTCTGTTTGAAATGCCTCTGTAAACTAGGATGATTGCAGTGGACATGAATAGGAAGACAAGGATTCAGAACAGCACACTAAGCTGGGAAATATTAGGGTGACATCTTTACATTTGCTGTTAAATTAGGTAATGAATGTGAAAGTAATGAAAAAGAAATGATAATGCAGCATATTCCTTCGTTCATCCAACAAATATTATTAATCATTTTGTGCAAGGAAATGCATTTGACTAGATATAGATGGAATAGTAAATACTAAGCCTACTTTTTTAAATTGTCTATGAAAAATAGAAAATATTCTTTATTAATATTATGCACCTGGGATTAATAAACCTTTCCTTGAGATTTTGCCTGCATCATGCTGGAGATCCAGTAATCATGGGGGTAAAACTGATATCATTACCCTTATTTTACAAAGGAAGGATGAATACTTAGCCATGAAACTGCCTTGCCAGATCTAACAGCTAGCGAGTGGTAACTCAAATCTGCATCTGCCTGACTCTGGAGCCCTTTGCTGAAGCACTGGGCTGCCTCCTGCAGCATCCCTCTTCCTGCCAAACTCAGAGTGCATAGAGATCTTTTCTAACCCAGAGCTCAAACCCAAATCCTCAGTTGGGCACCCGCAGAATAAAGGGACATTGCTCAAATAGAAATAAAATTATAAAACAAACCCATAGAATACAATGCTTTTTCCCTGACACCAGCCTGAGAGAGGACTCTTTTTAAATGAAGATGGTGATGAGGACAGCAAAGCCTGTACATACCAAATCAATGAGTATGTGATAATGTTCTGTATTATATATTTGAGGACTGAATCAGATCCACATCATAGAAATAGAAATATATCCACTACGAGAAGGGCATTTCTAAGTGACACTGGAAGTCACATACAGTATGTAACTTTCTTTTGTGATGAAAGAACCTAAGAGCATACCCAGAGAAATACGACCTATTCTTTAAAAAAAAAAAAAAAATGGGGGTATAGTTGATTTACAATGTTGTATTAGCTTCAGGTTTAAATATGACGTATTCTTTAAAAAAAGAATTATTGTGGTATACTTGATTTACAATGTTGTATTAGCTTCAGGTTTGCAGCAAAATGAATCAGCTATACCTATACATATATCCACTCTTTTTTCCCATAGAAGTTATTACAGAACATTAAGCACACCTCCCTGTCCTTATCAGTTGTTTATTCCATATAAAGTAGTGTGTATGTGCCAATACAAAAGAACTAACTTAATCAACAGAAACAATGTATTCTTATAGCTGTGTCTACAGCCAAGCCAGCAGGAACAACACACAGCCTCCCATGTTACCTTCCATCTCCCCTGCAAAGGAAGCAGAACTGGCAAAGTCTCCAGGCCCCACAAGTGATGGGTACCAGGTCTCTCCTGGTAACATGTCATTTTGTGAGCACTTTGGAGGTGCCTACTGTTACACTGCATGTAACCAGAGGACCAAGGAGGAAACTGAGGCAGAAGCCCACCGATGGCTTGCCCATGGCACCCCTCCTCCAATCTCTTCCTTATCTTTCCCTCGCTGGTCCTCCCTGCACTGCAGACAAAACCCGGACCTCTGAGAGAGTTTGCAGGAAAGTACTACAGGGTGGATAAGAAGTTAAACTGCTCAGCAGCAGCCTCTGGTGCTTTCAGAGAAGAACATAAGGGAATTGCTATTGCATGTTGCTGTAAGTGGCCTCCAGTGACCTTAAATGATAATGCTGCGTCAGAGTACCTAGTACATACTTCCACTGGCATTTTTATTTTACTGCTGTTGATAAACAACACCCGTATTTAGTCACGTGATGTAGCTGGATTGCCACCTAGGGACCATGTGGAGGGACTCTTCTGCTTCTTTTCTTTGTCTCTCTGTCTAAGAGGCGTCTCCTTGTTGCAGGGCTTACGTACAGGGAGATAGGACACTGAGGCCTTTTTGCCAAGAAGCAGCATTTATTTGTGCCGGCACTGGCTCAGCGGATTCATATCCAAAGGCTGAGCCTCGAACTCAGCAGGGTGCTGTCT
Source organism: Catagonus wagneri (assembly GCA_004024745.2). NCBI lineage: Eukaryota > Metazoa > Chordata > Mammalia > Artiodactyla > Tayassuidae > Catagonus > Catagonus wagneri. Next base: position 36,765,827 of record PVHT021183726.1, read on the forward strand.
TATATATCCTCTGTTATTTTTTTCTTTCACACTTTGGTCCCTTTGTCCCCCTTATAAGGTAACATACATTCTGTAATTTCTGAGTGGACAGTTATAGATGCACTTGAGCCCATGGATTCAGGTTGTTACATTGTTACAGAACTGTGCATGCGCTTACAGGTCTGATGTTGCATGTTGCCTTCCCTTTGTTCTGGGAGGGCCCTTCCCCTCCACACTATATCCTGACCTTAAATGATAAATTAAAGATATTTCAACAGATACACTTCAAACAAAGCTCACTTTACTGTGGATGTTACCATGCTGTTTTGCCTCACTCATAGCTTCAAGCCAAATCTGTGCTATCCTAGGAAGTCTTCCAGTTCATTCTCAACATCCAGTACTTAACATTCGCCTTTTCCTCCCTCCACCCCGCCTCCCTGCTCAGTTGAATAAAAGAAGATCCACTACTTCTTTACCACTACAGAGTCAGCCCAAAGACCCCAGAGCCTGGAGCCCCATCTCAGCCTTGGAGATTTACCAAAAGTATGCTTGGATAATTACCAAAATATGATGCCGAGATGGGAGCCGGGGCTCCTGATAAGCACTGTTGTTATCACTGATGCTGTGACTATGTCTTTAAGCTTCAGTTTCAAGACTGAGAAATGTGAATAATAGCCCGCCTCCCATGAAATAAAAAGACCTGTGAAATTGCCTTTTGTAGCTTAGGTCGAGTTCCCCAGAAGAAGACCCTGTGGTGAGAACTCTTGTGCCTGGGATGGCTGGCGCAGTGCTCTCAAGAACTGATAGGATTGAGTCTTGGCTGGAGCCTGCTTCTGCCCAGAGGAGCTTCTGGTGCCCACCTGCACTACAGAGTTGCCCCCCCGCCCCGTCCCCAGAGGAAGGGTTCCAGGTGAGCCACCCTGAGCTATCAGCGCCAACACTGCAGAGCGGTAGGAAGGGGAGGTGTGTGCGAGTGGGGTGCACCTGGCCTCAGCAGCATGCACTGCAGGGAACCACAGGGCCTCTCACTCCAGATTGCCAGCCACGTGCGAGGCAGTGTGATGCACATTCAGAGCTGAGGCTGGGAGGAAGGTAAAAGAGGTGAGAACCCGTCCTGCAACAGTGATGGAAGGCAAGTCACAGGGATGCTTATTGAAGCCCTGGGAATGAGCTAACAGTTCTTCCTCACGTGCAGCTCTAACCTCTCCATCTGAAAAGAGCACGCAGTCAAAAGCAGTCTAGTAGCCTGGAACATGATAATGAGGCAATTAGGTGGAACAGTGCGTTCGCTTGACCTGGAGGCCAGCAGCTTCCTGGGACGAGGCGAGCCTCTCCCTGGGCTCTACAATCAACCACAGGCACATCCCGGGGGGCCTGGCTCTTCCTGGAGTCCCAGACCATGTTTTCTGGAATGTTCACGACCTAGTCCCGCATCCTCACCCAAGGGTTGCTTCCTCCCCCCAACCCCTAGAGCTCTGAACCTGTTCCTATTACATTATTTATGGCCTCTTTGTAGGCATTATCTATCTCCTCCTCTGTGTGTGTCTTCATTTGCCTGAAGTGTGAATTCCTGGAAGGAAGGGCTGTGCATAATTTTTTCTTTTCTTTTCTTTTCTTTTTTTTTTTTGGCCACCCCCAGACATACGGAGTTCCTGGGCCAGTGATCAGACTCAAGCTGCAGTTGTGACTTACACCCCAGCCACGGCAACACCAGACCCTTAACCCACTGTGCCAGGCCGGGTTCTGAACCTGCATCCCAGCGTTCCTGAGATGCCACCAATCCCGTTGCACCACAGCGGGAACTCCTGTGTCTAAATTTTTTATATGCCTTGTTCTACCGGAGTATTTGGTCTGTGTTCACTGATGGGAAGGAAATTAGTTGATTATTAGAGTACCAGAGGTCTCAGGCATCGGGAAAGGAGAGAGTCCATGAAGGGAAGGAGCACTTGCAGTCTAGTCCAGCTCACTGTTTCTTGGTTTAGGGTATATTGTCTTTTATTTAAACAGGCTATTTGGGCTTATTGTTTCATTTGCCACACATCCTTTATGTTTGGGGGTCACTCTGGTATTCTTGGTGGCCACTTACTCCTCGGGGAAGCAGAGTAGGATTAAGGAACACGCTGTGAGGTGCTCCTGGGAAGGTTCTCAATATGTAAGCCGCACAGTCTTTGCACACAAGGAGTTTATTATCTAAAGAAGGAAAGAATAGGCATTTGTATGCAAGGCTGACAGAAGGAAGTCGACCGAGTCGTCACATGTTGCACAGTCACGTGTTTATTCCGAGGGGCAGTAGGAGAGTCAAGGAGTGAAGAGCTGAGTGTGTCCATTTCCCAGGCACCTTACAGTTTGTCCAAATAAGTGGAATTACCCCTTCCGGGCAGGGAGGACAGATGAAACCTTGTCTGTTAGCTTCCTGTGCCGGCCTTCAGTTAAGTCATATGATAAGGATTAATATTGTTTGTTGAGTGTCAGCAAGGTGCCAGATATCTGACACCATCTCTTCCTGGGAGCGCTAGACAGGTGAACAATTCAAACACAAAATGGATCAGCTGACGAGATGGCCCCATCTCAGAGGTGAGCTAGCTGTTGCAGGGTTCTGAGGGCTGGTTTTGTTGTTTGTTCTTTAGATGTTTTTCCCCCAGTTTTTCACCCGGTGTTCTGGAAAGGCGTAAAGCGCCTCCTAGGTGTGCCGTGTTGGGCAGTCACTCTGCGGTTCTGCTTCCAAAATAGCTGTCAGCCTCGTTAGCCACCTTCCTTAATATTAAAATCTGTCTAAAGCAGAACTGCTTTAAGGAGATCCTGCTTTCCCTCCATTCTCCCTGGTGCATTAAATAAGTATGACCGCAGGTGCTGGGTGTGTTTATCCTCTTTTAGGGTAAAATGACATTCATTAGTTTTTGCCTGCGGCATACCTGAAAGCTAGCTTCACTTCAAGTGAGCGGGGATAAAAATGATAATCACAGAGGTGGTTTTGTGCTTTCCTTCTCCTTGTATTTCCCAAACTCCCAGTTAATGTGCTGCCCTTCTGATCTAAGGCACCATGTCTTGACCCACCCAAACAGTGAGATGTTCCCAAAGGGTTCTGCAAAGCTAGGATTGTGCAATCACTCCAAAATCGCCAGTGAGAGAAGCCAGTCGAGAAAAGTGGAAAGTTAGAATGATAATGGGATTTATTTAAACACACACCCTTACTTCTACAGAGCATTCCTGGGATGTACTACTGAATAGCCTATGGGATTATTCTTATGTTTAGTGTACTGCATGGATGGAAATAAGGACTGCATTCAGCCTGAATCGGAGTATGTGATCAGTGGTTTGTTTCATCTTCTCTGCTTTGTCTTAGTTTGTTCATTTGTGATGTGTCCCTGTTGTCATATTTTGAGCAGATAGTTGCAGTTCTGTGAGCTTCTCAGCCTAGAAGGGATTCTGGAGCCCTAATGCTTGTTGCCTTAGACTTAATATAAGCGTGTTAACCCAGAATGGTTTCTCCTTTTCTCATCAGTAAAAGGCAGCTTTCCCAAAGATTGGCCAAATATGAAGGGTGCCCTGAATCTTTTAATTGGATCCAAGAGTTAAAAAAAAAAGTCCTTGGGTCACACGTATGCCCATGTTTATATGCGGCCTTTCTGTGTCTTGCTCATCAAGTTCGACAGTAATGCCGATTGAATTCTGAAAGTAAAACAAAAGATAATTAGTCCCTGGTTCTTCTTATAAACCTGGTGAGGTAGCCAACAAACCTCACCCCCACCCTAGCTCCTGGTCACTCTGGGGACTGCTGGTGTTTATTACATAGAGGAAGCCTGGGTTCCCAGACCACTCTGACCTGGAGCTACTCATTAAATACTGGGTCAAGGGGAGACTTGAGTGTTTGGAAAAGTAGCTGCACAGTGTGGTCAAAATACAATTTTCCTGAGCCAGAAGACCTGGCTTTGCCACTTGTCAGTTTCAGAATGAACTTCTAAAGGCCTCAGTTTTCATGTCTGTAAAATAAGATGAGAAACTGGTATGTCAGTTGAGGTTGGCGAGTTGATGATACCTTTCAACTCAGACAGTCTGTGACAAATCATGGCACCAGTTATACCCAACAGACACCCGGGCATGGCTGTGCCAGGAGGAGGAGTAACTGTGATGAGAATTTTCCCAAGAGAACCAGCTCAGTCCCTGTTGAGAGCGGGGCCCGAACTCAAAATCCGTCCCACACAGACAAGCAACAGGGGTGAAACGATTTATCCAGAACAACTGAGAAATGGCGGGCTGCGACACACATTCTTTCCTGAGGCAGCTCTCTTTAAGCCTAGGTCCACGATGTCTATTTTTATAAAGAAAAACCAAAAAAAGGTAAACATGATATACTTGTGAAAATGTCCAAATATCAGCAGGAACTATAAAAATCAGACGGTAACTTTCTGACAGCCTGCAGTCAAGCTAGATGGTGGAGTATTTTTGCATCATGGGTGTGTTTTTTCAAGTCACATACATGCTGGGTTCGATGTCACAATCAGACCTCAGGAATCAGCAGGCTCCAAATCCCTCAGAGCGTAAGCCACCTGCACACAACAGCGCTTTAGTCAGATTTTCTCATGTTCGGCTTGAAAGATTTGCACAACAAACCTCCAGTCCATATTTTTTCCTCCCTGAATTGCATGCAGAATCTAGGGCCAGAAAATTGTCTCCAGGACATACTTTTGAAGTGGCCCCCACACAGGAATTGCTAGGGAAGCGCAGCTCTTCGTGGGGTCCTCAAATGGTTTTAAAATCACGACTGGGCCCAGCCAGGACATGGGGACATAGGCATTGAAACGCCTCCAGGGTCTTCGAGGCGAGAACTGCGAAGAAGCTAACAGCCCACACTGGTGACATGATAATGTGGAGGGAAATGTTCTAAACACAGACTTGCAGCTGTCACTTCTTGTAGCAGATCTCTATTATTGTCACATAAGAGTCAAAACCCTGGAACCAGACCATACATAGTTTGCTCTTTCTCTCCCTCAGCGTCTTTCTCGCGATTCCCTGAAGGTGAGCCCTCATTTCATTTTCCTATGCGTGTGCCGTGCACTTCTTGATGCTGACCTTCCCTTTTGGATCCAGGGTCTGCTTCTTTACAGACCAACTCAAGGCACCCCCACTTCTCCCAGTTCTGTCAATAACAGACTCTGTCTCCACAGTGTTCACTGAATTCTCAGTACTTGAAGACTGTCATTTATCTCATACAGATCAGGTGTCTGCCACCCAGCTAGGAGCTGTATGTACATCATCTTATTTTAGCCTCACGGGAATGCAGAGAGTTAATTAAGCACTATCCCCATTTTATAGATGAGGAAACCAAGGCTCAGGAGGACAAGTGACTTGCCAGAGGTGCCAAGATTTGTCTTTAGAACTGGTTTTGGACTTAGTTTGAACTTGGCTTGAAATTCACTGTGTGTAGGTTTCCTTCACATTGCTTCCTTGCAACTCAAGTTTTAGGAGACACATATATTCGTTTAGCACACACACACAGGTATATATTAAATGTTCCTAGTTAAATTTAAACCCAGGAGTTCCCGTCATAGCTCAGTGGTTAACGAATCCGGCCAGGAACCATGAGTTTGTGGGTTCCATCCCTGGCCTTGCTCAGTGGGTTAAGGATCTGACGTTGCCGTGAGCTGTGGTGTAGGTCACAACGCAGCTCGGATCTGATGTTGCTGTGGCTGTGGCACAGGCCTGCAGCTACAGCTCCAATTAGACCCTTAGCCTGTGAACCTCCATATGCCACGGGTGCAGCCCTGAAAAGGCAAAAAAAAAAAAAAATTAAACCCAAAGGGAAGTTCCTGCTGTAGCCCAGCAGGTTAAGGATCTGGCCTTTTCTTTGCAGCAGCATGGGTTCTATCCCCAGCCCAGCAGAGACAGTTGAGGATCTGGCATGTACCACAGCTGTGGCTTGGGTCGCAGCTGTAGCTCGGATTGGATCTCTAACCTGGGAACTTCCATATGCCTCAGGTACAGCAAACAAAGTTTTTTCTTAAACCTCAAGGCAGAGTGAGTATACTGTGTCTTTGCATCTGACTAGCAAAATGCCCAAGAAGTAGTTGTTCAATGTGCAAACATTTGACAAACATATTTGAGTGCTGACTCCATGTGAAGCCTGTGCCACATGTGCTGGAGAAACAGCAGTAATAAGACCAAGATTCCTGCCCTTCAGAACCATAAGACTTGAGAGTAAATGCATGTTAAAAAGAAGGCTATACAGATTTCTATGGCAAAGGGCCACAAGCTTTCCTGTAAAGGGCCAAAGAGTTCATCATCCTATGTCTTGGTTGCAACTATTCAACTCTGTTGTAGCATGAAAGCATAAACAAATGGGCCAGTAAGCTTTATTTATACAGACTAGGAATGGAACTCCATATACTTTCCATGAATCACAAAATGTTATTCTTTTGATTTTATTCTGAACCATTTAAAAATCTAAAAACTGGAGTTCCCATCGTGGCGCAGCAGAAGCAAATCTGACTAGGAACCGTGAGGTTGAGGGTTCGATCCCTGGCCTTGCTCAATGGGTTAAGGATCTGGCTTTGCCGTGAGCTGTGGTGTAGGTCACAACGCAGCTCGGATCTGATGTTGCTGTGGCTGTGGCACAGGCCTGCAGCTACAGCTCCAATTAGACCCCTAGCCTGGCAACCTCCATATGCCACAGGTATGGCCCTATAAAGACAAAAAGACCAAAAAAAAAAAAAGATCCAAAAAGCATTCATGGAGTTCCCACTGTGGCACAGTGGAGTAAGAACCTAACTGAAATGGCTTGGGCTGCTGTGGAGGTACGAGTTCTATCCTTGACCTGGTGCAGAGGGTTAAAGGATCTGGCATCTCCACAGCTGCAGTGTAGGTCACAGCTGTAACTCATATTAAATCCGTGGCTCAGGAATTTCCACATGCTGTGGTGCATCCATTAAAACAAAGAAACAAACATTCTTAACTCACAGGCCTTACAAAATAAGGAGGCTGGCCAGATCTGGTCCACAGTCAGCCCCTGACCTGTGGGACAGTTTAACCATCGGGACCTAACTGAATTTTGCTTTTTATTGACAATAATGATATAAGGGGCTTTATCTTCAGACAGTGTAATATGGCCATTTTTGTTTTGTGTTCATTCTTCCCCAAATTGTTGGTCTTCTTATTTTGGTGTTTGATTGAGCATGTTGGGGAAAATGAGTAGCAAGCAATTGGTCAAAATTAACTGAAAGTTAGTAATTTGCTATGTCATGCTTCTTATAATTTCTACTCTTGTTTCTTCCAAGACAATTTCAAATAAATTAAAGGACAAAAACAGATTTAATTGATCCCTCCAAACCCAAATCAGAGCAATTACTGCCACCCCAAATTTTCCCCCTTGGAGACAGCTTTATATATTATTATGGAAGTAAATAGCACCCCCAATGCTTGAATGAATCTTAATCCTTAAGTTGTGGAAGTCGGGGTCATCAAAAAGCTGACTTCCAGAGTTCCCGTCTTGGCTCAGTAGAAGTGAATCCAGCTAGTATCCACGAAGATGAGGGTTCAATCCCTGGCCTCGGTCAGTGGGTCGGGGACCTGGCATTGCTGTGGCTGTGGCGTAGGCCAGCAGCTACAGCTCTGATTCAGCCCCTAGCCTAGGAACCTCCCTAAATGGTGAGCAGAAGATAACACCCATAGCCTGACGGTCCACCTCCAGGTACAGGAAAGCAGCCTCCAGTGACCCACTGACTGCTACTTAGTCCCAAATACATTTCTTGAGAGAGAGAATGTCATCCGACCTCCCCTAGTCACTTTCCCTTGGCCAGTCATCTGTGCCAGCATGACAGAGTTAAACAGCAGAATCTAGGAAACCGGAGGGATTCCTACTAAAGTTACTCTACATTTGGGTATCCTACCAGTTTCTAGAGTGTTTATTCAGGACTCACTTCATGACCTTTTATTAATTTTATTTTATTGAAGTATAACTGATTTATTACAATGTTATGTTAGTTTCTGGTGTACAGCACAATGATTCAGTTTGTGTATGTGTGTGTGTGTGTTTTCGTACTCTTTTCCGTTATGTCTTATCACAGGATATTGAATACAGTCCCTTGTGCTATACATAGGACCTTGTTGTCTATCTATCCTATATATTATAGTCTGCATCTGCTAACTCAGCCCTCCCCACCCCCTCCCCTTTGGCAACCACAAGTCTGTTCTCTGTGTTCATGCCCCCTTTTTGTAGCTTCACTTTCAGAGTCACCAAAGTGTTTCAAACCAGGCAGGGTTGCAAAAAGTCATTTACTTATTGAAAAGCTCTCAGGAAAAGACAGAAACATCATTTTGTTTTCACTTTCCACAAGTCATAGTTGGTATCTTCAACAGAGAACAAATACAAAATGTCTGGGAAATTGTTGCGTTAGAAGGGCTTACAGAAAAATGAAGCAAATTTATGTTAGAATTGCGCCCTCCGTCTCTCTCTCTCTCTCTCATAAACACAGGCCTACACACACAGTCTTTGTGTTTGCTTGCAATTTTCTATAAAAAGCACTCACAGGTAATTTAGATTCCACTTACAGATTCTATCATAATCATTCCTTCAGAACCTAACTGAAAGGTTTGCATTTTGAAACATAAAGGCCTTTTTCATTAAAATCCTATAGGGAGTTGGGGACTTTAGGGAAACCACAGTCCTTTTTTTTTAAGAATCAAATAAAATGCTTCCAAGTACACAATAAATAAATTCTACCTGGTGAATAACATTAGTTATCATTTATTAAGTGCCCTTTATGTGCTAGATGTAGCTATATGTGATATCTAACTTTCGAAACTGTTGCAGAAAGGTCATTCTCCATTTTACGGATGAAGAGACTGAGGCTCAGTTTTGTGAGAGAATTCAAACTCAGGGTCCAATGGGCGTGCTTCTTCCCATGAGAAGAAAATCTAGATTTTTTTTTTAACAGAAAAGTTTATGTGGTGACTCTCTTCTCAGAATTCTTAAATTGTTAGATTTGAAAGAACAAAATCTGTCCTCAGATGACCACAAGGTTTGCTAAGGGAGATGAGCAATCAGACAGTACGAGAGCAGCTGGTTTCTTCACTGCCATGAGAGACATGGTGCTGGGTGCTCTGTGACTGCCCAGCAGGGACACTTAACCCAGCCTAGGGAGAGGGTCTCCATCAGCATCTTCTGGGCTTGACCAGGTGATCCTGGAAGGTAAGGGCAGACTTTTCAGGTCCACAGGGTGACAAATGCAGAGATACAGCAGAAAGAATGGATCCAGACTCCTTTGAAACAAGAGTCCACAAGCTTGAGTGTGCATCAGAAACCTGCAGAAAGACGGTTAAAACACCCCGGACTGCTGGGTGTCACCCCCAGAGTTTCTGACTCAGCAGGTCTGGGGGTGACTCAGTGGGGTCCAAGAACGGTGCACTTCCAACACCCCCAGTGACTCATACTGTGCCGCCCCTCCCCCTCCCTTGAGAAGCACCCTAAACCCACAAGCCTCTGTAGGCCATTCAACTGGGCTTTGCTTTCCAGGTTTTATCAATTTGGTGTTCATAGCTTCATATTACCTGAGAAACCAACTTTGTGTCATTTATATTTAATAAAGCATCCACAAATCTGTCAGGCTTTTTTTATTCAAGCTGAAAACTCCCCCAGCAAGGGAGCCATGAATCATCGAATTGAAAATCAGCTCCCGGGATGGAAACTGGTTGGTCCAGGCACAGGGCTGGCAGTGCCTGGTGAGCAGATGTGAGAGCAGTGAAAGCAGGAGGGAGAACTGCCCCCTTACTTCACCAGCCCCCTTAGAGAAGCATTCTCTGGACAAAGCACAGCCAATCACACAGCTTCCTGTCTGGTCCCTCTACGTCACTGAAAATCTCCCCCTCCCCAGCGCTGGCAACTGCACTAGACACTCTTCGATTATATCTGTTTCCTAATAGCCATGGAAATGTAATGGAGTGGAGTTCCCGCTGTGGCTCAGCAGGCTAAGGACCCAACGTAGTATATGTGAGAATATGGGTTCAATTCCTGGCCTCGCTCAGTGGGTTAAGGACCCGGCATTACCACAAGCTGTGGTGCAGGTCATGGATGAGGCTTAGATCCAACGTTGCCACGGCTGTGGTATAGACGGTAGCTGCAGCTCCAATTCCCCTAGCCCAGGAACTGCCATATGCCACAGGTTTGGCTGTGAAAAAAGGAAGAAAGAAATACAATGGAGAGTTTCAAACATCTGTTGTTGCTGTTAATTTGTATGATAGTCCCCTGAGTTCAGAAGAAGAAACAGCAGCCAATCCAGTTTTCAGCTAAGGAAGGAGAGGGTAAGATATTTAGTAAAGGGGGAGTTCCCATTGTGGCGCAGTGGAAACAAATCCGACTAGGAACCGTGAGGTTGTGGGTTTGATCCTTGGCCTCACTCAGTGGGTTAAGGATCCGGCATTGCCGTGAGCTGTGGTGTAGTTTGCAGATGCGGCTTGGATCCCACGTTGCTGTGGCTGTGGTGTAGCCCAGCAGCTACAGCTCTGATTAGACCCCTAGCCTGGGAAACCTCCATATGCCACAGGTGCATCCCTAAAAATACAAAAAGACCAAAAAAAAAAAAAAAAGATATTTAGTAAAGACAGCAGTGCCCAATGAAAGAACCCTGATTCAGAAGGTTGCTAAAGCTGCCACCAAATGGCCCACCAGGAAGATGAGAGAGAGGGGAAAAGTGAAAGGGGAAAAAAAAGGAAAGAAATTGGGAAAGAATAAAGCAAAAGTGCAAATTGCTCAGTGCTTCATCCACAAGTATACCTGAGTTCTCATTCAGGTCATCATCACTTGCCTCATGCTGCCCATAATCACATTTGCTCCAAAGCTTCCTATATCCTAAAATCAAACAGAAAAATCCACATCTCCACATTTTACCTTAATTTTCCCAGGGTTCTTTCCTAAGGCACTGAGTTGGAACTCACACTCAGCCATCTGTTTCCTATGCCCTTTGAATAACTATTTAAAGTAAGTTGTTTGAGCTCCTGTTTTTTTTATGGTTCTTTTCCCTGCAAGGCAGAAGGTCCGTCTCTCCATAGACCATTAGTGAAGTCCTACAGCAACAGCACCGAGGGATTTAGAAACACAAACTTCTACAAAGTTACAGCTGGAGAACCACTCCTTCCCACCACTGTCCTCATTTTACCCAAGAGAAAAGGAAAGCCTGAAGGGAAAAATCACTTGCCCCAAATCTCTGCTCATTAGTGCAGACCTGCTCCACATGCTAGATTGTTAGTCCTTTGTTTAGCCTGTTTTTACTCATTAAGAGACTTTTTAATTAAAAGGTTTCCTGGCAATACTAGCAAAGGATAACTATAACATGCAATGTGCATTGGGTCCTTACTGTGTGCAGACACTGTTCAAATTACGTAGAGTAATTCATTTGGGTATTTGGAAGGTGTGTGGGGGGGTGGGGGGGTGGGGGTGGCCACACCCATGGCAGGGATGGAACCTATGCCATAGCATCAACCCAAGCCACTGCAGTGACAATGCCAGATCCTTAACCTGCTCTGCCACAAGGGAATTCCTGAAGTAATTCATTTAATCCCAGCACAATCCTAGGAGGAAGGGGCTATTATTAGCTCCATTTGACCATTTAGGAATCTGAGGTTCAGAGTGATATAGTAACTTGCTGAAAATCTTTTGCATATTTAGTCTTTCACATACTCATGTATATTTAGGAAAAATTGAGAGTAGCTCAAACTGGCATGGGAGCAATAAGAAGGCAAATTTGAAGGAAAATCCAATCTATGCTAAATTTACACTGAAATATACATATCTTTATACTATCATATGTCAGCTACGAGGCCATGTGGCCCAGTGTTTTGTCACAGGCTACAAAGCAGGATCCCTTGTAGGCCTTTGTGTAGGGTAAACTGGCTGCACCTCCATACAAGTGTCTGATAAACCTATAGTGAACTGAAATTTACCAATGGGAGGATTTCTATTCCCAGGTACTCCACATCTTTGAAGCTACTTTTTGCAATAGAAAGGATTCTCTTCAAGATTATTGGAAGAGTTCCCATTGTGGCTCAGCGGTAACAAACCCAGCTAGTATCCACGAGGATTTGGGTTAGATCCCTGGCCCTTGTTCAGTGGGTTAAGGATGCTGTGTTGCTGTTGTTGCAGAAACCATGGCAGCAGAAAGAGACAAGTGGCACTCGGAGATATGGACTAGCCAGGTTTATTCAGCACAGGTGCAGGCTCAGAGGAGTCGCCTCCAGAATCTGAGCAGTAGGTCTTTGTTCTGGGTAGCTTTTATACAATACAGACTACCAGATCTTGTTTTTCCCATGCAAGCAGCCCGGCCCTCCCCCTTCCCTGAGGAGAGGGAGTTCCTGCCTAAGAAACTGAGCAAGCAAGATTACAAAAGCATAACTGATAAGCAATGCTTGGATCTCCTTTGCAGGGCTGCTAGCAAAGACATAAGGCACATAGTTGCTACAAAATTACAACAAGGGTGGTATGTGGTCAGCAAAGCCTGCTGTCAGGCATGTAGCTGCATCTTCAGCAGGGGTGTGGGGGGGGGGGGTTTCTCTAGTTAAAACTTACTTTACTGTGAGCTGTAGCTTAAATGGCAGACGGGGCTCAGATCCCACATTGCTGTGGCTGTGGTGTAGGCTGGCAGCTACAGCTCCTATTTGACCCCTAGCCCGGTATCTTCCGTATGCTGAAAATGTGGGCCTACAAAAAAACGAAAAAAAGAGTATTTGAAGATCATGTTGTTGTAGTAGCTTAGGAAACACATATCCATGTGGGATATTTTCTTTGTAGCTCAGAACTTCCTGCCTGTGTCCATCCCCTGTAGTCTAGGTTCTGTTGAAACTTAAAATGACAAGATTTAACCACTTACTCGATAGAATAAGTGCCCCCCGCCCCCCGACCGGCCACTCTGACTCATCATTGCAAAATATAAAACCATTTTTCTTATCAGTAAGCAACATCTCTCAGCCCATAATGCTCCTTCACTCCCTTTTTGCATGACTCCTTTTTTAATGCTTTAGTTCTCAGGTTAAGTGTCACCTCATTACAGAGATGACCCCTTCCCACATTTTCTAAAATTGGGCACCTAGTTTACACACACCGTTTAATTCTAGCTCAGAGCTTCGTTTATTTCTTCTCAGCACCACAATTGTGTCCATTTATTTCTTTGAAGGATTCTCTTTTCTACTAGAATGTAAACTTTCATTTGTCTTGTTCAACCCAAAAGCTTGCACAGAATCTGGAACTTTTATGTATTTAGCAAACATGACCTATTCCATATGCGCTCAGCATTTGAAATGCTTGGTTAGTTTATTTAATCCTCTTTACAACCCCACCCTCAGGCGCTCATTCCATGTTTTATAGGGGAGGAAAAGGCAAGGAGAGATTAAGTAACTTGCCCAAAGGCACAAAACTGTTATAAGGGTTCGAACCCACACTAACTCTGGGTTTGTGTTCAACCGTTACTTCTAATCAGTTTGTGCATTTTCAGTTATTTGTTAAACATGTGAACGTGTTATCGAATACAAGTCCACCTGCCCGATGAACAGTGAGGCCAAACAAACCGAAATGTCAGAGTTTGGAGCAGAAGAAGGTTTATTGCAGGGCCGTGCAAGAAGATGGGTGGCTTGTACCTCCAAAACCCCAAACTCCTTGAAGGATTTCAGGAAGGCATTTTTATTTATTTAGCCACAGCATGCAACGGCTTGATGTGGGATCTCAGTTCCCAGACCAGGGGTTGAACCTGAGCTGCAGCAGTGAAAGTGGCAAGTCCTAATAACCACTAGATCACCAGGGAACTCCCCAGCAAGGTATTTGTAAAGGCAAGGTGGAGTGACATGGTTAGTTGTTGCAAATTTCTTGGTTGAAATCATTTGTTCTTGCAACTATCCACTAGGTCAGGTCACAGTGTTCCTCTAAACCTCCAGTAAGACAAATGTTATTCTCTGTTTTGTAACTTTTTATCTCTATATGAATGGACTCTTAAAGGTCAGAGCCTCTCCTGTATATATAGGCAACATTCTTTTACAAAATGTACAGAGCCAGCAGGACTAAGCACAGTCAGCAGAGCACAGAGGTTAAAGTAAAAGGAACAGATCTAATATGGAGTCAGATTTGTTCTTTCCTGATGCAAACATATGAATAAATGAAATTGAAATGTAAGTAGAGCAACTGAGGATGAAATGTCCCCTAACCTACTGTCTGCTTTTCTGCCACTTCTTTGGGTCTTTTTTTTTTTTTTTTGTAGTATTATTACAAATGCTTCTCTTCTCTTAGAATTTTTCTAATGCAAATAAAAAAAACACCGATGAAGCTAGCACTCCAAAGCAAATATATTCATCATATAAAAAGAGAACTCCATTAGCAAACACAAACATCAGTCTTTGATTGATAAAAGTTCCATTTCAAGAGGATAACCAAACTTGTCTGCTTTGTGGTATGCTAATTTTAACCCCCCAAAGATACATCCATATCCTAACCTCCCCCAAATTGTGAATGTTTTCTTATTTGGGAAAAGAATCTTTACAGATATAATTAAGGTAAGGGCTTGGAATTCCCATTGTGGCTCAGCAGTAACCCGATTAGTATCCTTGAGGACAAGGATGGGGGTTTGAGTCCCGGCCCCACTCAGTGGGTTAAGGATCCTGTATTGCTGTGAGCTGCAGTGTAGGTTGCAGATATGGCTTGGATCCTGTGTTGCTGTGGCTCTGCAGCTATAGCTCCGATTTGACTCCTAGCCTAGGAACTTCCATATGCTGGGGGTACAGCCCTAAAAAGTCAAAAAAGAAGAAGAAGTAAGGGTTTAAGACGAGAAGGTCATCCTGGATTATCTGTATGGGCCCTAAATCCAATGACAAGTGTCCTTACAAAAGACATCTAGAGGAGGAAGCAAAGTGACCACAAGGGCAGAGATTAGGTGCAGCCACAAACCAAGGTATGCCTGGAGCCACTGGACGCTTGAAAAATCCTGGAAGGGATACTCTTCCAGATCCTCCGGAGGAAGTACAGCCCTACTACAGCACTTTGATTTTGGACTTTTAACCACTAAGACTGTGAGAGAATAAATGACTGTTGTTTTAAGCCACATAAATTGGGGTAATTTGTTATGGCAGCCACAGGAAGCTAATACACTGCTATGTGAAGATTGTATTAAATGCTTCTTAGTTTCATTAATGAAGCATTTTGAGGGGATTTGGTTCATCTCTTTTGTGTAAACGATGATAAAGAGTAAGAAAAATAGCTTGCCACAGGCATCTTGAAATTCCTCTTTTCTTTTAGTAACTCTACTGTGCATGCACATTAAATCTGGCAGTCCTGTGGTACTTCCTAGTGAGTGTTAAATATTACTCTTCCTAGGTAGTCACTCAGCAGATCTTTGCTCAACGTCTGCCCTAGCACATCACTTTATTTGGCGTTGTGGAGGGAAAGCAAAGCAGAAGCCTCTTTTTAACTTTAATGGTTCTGATTGTTTCATTCTCTTCAGATGGACTATAATCCCCTGAGGTAAAAACACATGCCTTAAATATCCCTCAAAGCCTTTGGAGACTGAATCTGTAGGAAAGGGGCAGAGTGAAGTTTTGTTCAGTGGCTGGTAGAAAACAAGCAGAGTATGCCTAGCTCCTAACAGCAGATGTCTTACAGGTAGAGGACATGAATCAGGCCATGTGATTCCTTCTTACAATCTAACTGCCTGTTTGGAATCTGATAACGAGAATTGGGATTGGGGAATTGACCAGGAGGAATGCCTGAAGAGAAATTTTAGAGATCATTGGAGAAACTGCAATAGGCAGGTGCCTTAGTAGAAATGAAAAATAATTTCTATCCCTGAAATTCCCCCATACTACACAGTATGTAGGGGTGTCTTGATTCTGTGAAGAATATGCATGCCAGTCATCGAGGTCAAGAGTTCTCCACTTTTAACATGCATTAGAAATACCCAGAAGGCTTGTTAAAACACAGATTGTGTGGCCCCCACCTCCAGAAGTTCTGATATAGGAGGTCTGGAGTGGGGCCAAAAAATTTGCATGTTTAACAAGTAACCAGTTGATGCTGATGCAACTGGTCCAGGGACCACACTCTGAGAACCACTGGCTGAAGAAATTCCTATGAGTGAGTTGGTTTGTTTTTTTGGCAGTTATTTGCAATTATTCCTTGTACCCTGAAAGATCACTACCTTGTTTTTATGCTAAAGCCCTCAGTATATTACCACTTTGGACCAAACAATGACATTCTGCAGTGAGTACTCCACCAAGCACATTGAGCTTTAGTCAAGTAGAGGGCACACCTGCTTCATGCTTCCTATGTCCATGCAATTACTAAGCCATCAATTCTCTGTAAGCGTAACACTTTCAGTGGTTTTTCCCTTAAAGGTCCCATCAGGAACCTTTAGCTCCCTAGCAGGCCATTCTAATACCGTGTAAGGTGACTCTCTCAGCTGAATAGCTAACTGATCCAAGTACATTGGGTTAAAATCGAACCTACATCTTACTCCTTCTCTGATCTATCCAATGAAAATTAACATCTCTCTGGGTCCTCACTAGATAATTGAAGGGAAGCCTAATTAAAATGCTCCTGAAGTTGTTTCTAAATGACATTGTAACTATTTCTAAGTGATTCACAGAGTTCTGTTAGGATATTTAGTACCAGATAAGCTGCTCCTCTAATTTCTCATTAAGCATGCTTTGTTATTTCAAGCCAGAGTAAGTCATGTGACAATGACGAGTTTAAGAAAGCAAGGAGGATAAGAATGGTTCCTGATGCTTGTTGAGTCAGAGGCTAAGCCTTGAATTGAATCTTCTGTCATACCCAAACTTGGGTGAAAGGAGAGAGAAAAGCCTTGAGTTTCAGTGTAGGCAGCACAAAACTGATCTTGAGCCATGGGTGGCCAGCAGAGGAGGAGTCCCTCCCAGGAAGGGAGATGTGCTAAAGACCAATGATATTACTTTTGGGTATGTGCACAGAGGGTTTCCAACCCTGATGGATATATATTCTAATTTAAAATACCACAGGGGAGAAAAAAATAGATGTTCCCATGGGAACATTTCCCCAGAGCCAGCTCTTCTGACTTGTTATCATATTTTATTTAAATATTTCCTAGAATCAGTTTAAACTTAATCTTTCAATGGCCATAAATACCATGACATCTGGTGAAAGGTTTTCTTTAAATAAATTGCATAATTGTAGGCAGTTTCTTTGATTTCCATATGTCTGCTTACGATAATTGCAAATCGAATATCACATGAAAATTTCATTAGCACACATTTCCAGATATATAATTAAGAATTTTAATTTGGCTGAACCTCACATTCCTTCAGGAACCACAGTAGACACCTTTGTGCAGCTGGATATAGTACCATTTGTCACAGGTATGCTATCATATTTCAAGTGAGCTCCAGTAAGCTTTACTGAGCCTCTATGCATGACACTGTGCCAAATATATGGAGAAAATGGTCCCGTAAAAGTTGCTTTGGCGTATGATATTATCAAAGTGACCTCCTATTTATTATTCTTTATTATTCTCAGAAAAACTAAATCCCCTAAATGTAATGTTTGCATGTCCCAATGTGTCCCTTATCTTTCTTAAAGGACTTGCTTATCCAGTCCTCCTTGCATGTCAGTGCCTTCACAGAGAAACCAAGCAAGCAGTGTGTTACTCAGCAGTGCTTTGCGTTCCCTGTGTTCAGAGATGGGTCCCACTACTTCTGGCTCTGCATTGACAGCAGCTCGCCACTAGAGGGAATTCACTCTTATTCCTTAACTTCCATCTTTTTTGATGTGATCGTTTGATAGTATATAGTGGAAACTCATGGGTTCTCAGTTTTAAAAGCTGATTGTACCTTCAGAAATCTAATTTTTTGTAGTACCCTGTACCTGGGTATGTTGAACTTCCTTCCTCACAGCATCAGGATTTCTAGACATTCTATTTGCATATGTTTGTTCAAATGTTTTTGAAGAGGCTTTCATTACCTCTAACTATATGAATACGTGTATTAAATCACTTGGTTTTATGCAGTGATTTTAAAACTCTCAGTATCCCACTCATAACCAGATCATCCCACTTTTTATTGGAATCAAGAGAAAAGGTACTGTACGTATTAATAAAGCAAAAACTTCAAGGGAGTTCCTATTGTGGCTCAGTGGGTAAGAACCCAACTAGTATCCATGAGGATATGTGGGTTCCATCCCTGGCCTTGCTCAGTGGGTTAAGGATCTGGCATTGTCGCAAGCTGTGGTATAGGTCACAGATGGGGCTTGGATTTGCTGTTGCTGTGGCTGCTGCGTAGGTCAGCAGCTGCAGCTCGGATTCGACCCCTAGCCTGGGAATTTCCATGTGCCACAGGTACGGTCCTAAAAAGAGGAAAGAAAAAAAAAAGCACTTCAAATTCTTTCACTTACACAAGACCCCTAGGGGAGATGGGAGTGATGGCATTTTATATTCATCATTTTGTGTTCAGTTTGTTAAAGGAGGGCAATAAATTTAGAGAACTTCAGTCTCTGCAAAGTCTGTATCTGCCCCTGGTTGGGATGTACTGAAATGCAAAGTTAATAAAAAGCCTTTTTTCTTTTATAGTTTGTTTTTAGAGTTGAAAGAGTTTCTTGTTTTTGAGGTTGTGGTGTTGGTCGTTACTGTGTTTTCCTCTGAAGACAGATACATTCTGACACCAGCACTCATATGTCATTAAGAATGGCAATGAAAAATAGACTGGATAAAACTATTCTGATATATGTCAGTGCCTTCACAGAGAAACTAAGCAGTGTGTTAATCAGCTTCCCCAAACAATTAATTTTCACCAGTAACTTCCTAATGTCCTAGAGTCAGAGGAGGAATGCAGTGGTCTTAGTGGTACTTCCTGCAGCACATGACACCAGCCCAGAGGACTCAGATCACCGCAGTGTGTTACTGGGTCCAAATGAGTACTGTTCCCTGCACAACAGGCCAGTAAATTGAGAGACAAATTGTTGAGGCAAGGAATAAAATACCAACTTTATTCAGAAAGCCAGCAGACCGAGAAGATGAGAGACTAGTGTCCCAAAGAACCGTCTCACCTGGGTTAGAATTCAGACTTCTTTATATTAAAAGGGGAGGGGCGTGTGGCTGCTTTTTGCAAACTTCTTGGTGCTAGAATCCTTTGTTCTTGGAGCTGTCCTTGGAGGTCTGGTCACAATGTTCCTATAAACCTCCAATATGGCAATCGTTATTTTCTGTTCTACAACTTTTTATCTCTATATGAATGGACAAGTGTTATAGTTTTAAACGTCAGAGCCTTGAGAATGATCTGTCCTGTGTATAGGCAACAGTCTTTTGCAAAAGGTGCAGAGCCAGCTTGACTAAGCACTGGTAACAGAGCACAGAGGTTAGAGCTAAAAGAAACGATCCAATATGGAGTAATGTTTGTTCTCTGTTACAACTGTACAGATGAGCCCTGACTTAACAGTAGTTCCACTTAGGTTTTTTTCAGCTTTAAGATGGTGTGGAAAGCAACATGCGTTAATAGAAACCATACTTCAAATTTTGAATTTTGATCTTTTCCCAGACTGGTGTTATAGGGTAAAACACTCCCCCGTTATGCTAGCAACGGCAGCTTCAGCTCCCAGTCAGCGATGTGATTACAAGGATCACCAGCTAATACACTTGCAACCCTTCTGTACACAGACACCATTCTGTTTTTCACTTTCAGTACCTCATTCAATAAGTATCATGAGATAGTCAGCATTTTACTGTAAAACAGGCTTTGTGTTAGATAACTTGGCCCAACTGTAACTATGATGTTCGGTAGGTTAGTTGTATGAAATGCGTGTTCAATTTAGGATACTTTCAATTTACAGTGCGTTTATCAGGACTTAATCCCAGCATAAGCCAAGGAAGGTCTGTACATCTCCCTTAGTTTTCAGCTGGTGCAGACTGGTTCAGTCAGGATACACCAGTGATGAACAACAGTTTCTCGCCATCTCCATGGCAGCTGGTGACCAGGAGCCAGCCACTCACTTTATCAGGTGCTCATGGAGGTGGTGTTTCAGCCTTTAGTCCTGGGCTAAGATAGGCTGAGACTGTGTCAACAATTTAACCAGTTCTAAATGGCAGTCCTGCCAGAGGACAGCAAGCATAATAAGGGAGGTTAAGGATGAAAAAGACAATCCAAGAGGATAACTTTAAATTCTGGAAGGGCCTCACTCTACTTAGTCTTTAATTCTCTTATGAACCATTCCCAGGTTCATCTATGACAGAGAAAGAAGAAGCAAACTGTCAGTTCTTAGCCTAGCAATGCATGAACACAGCAATAATCATGTGGTTAATGCCAGCTACAAGAGGACCCCACCACAGGGTGGGTTAAACACGGAGAATGTGTTTTAGTGTCAGATACACACAGCATTACAGCACTGGTACTTGTCCAAGGCCCTGGAACAAGTTCTT
>PVHT021183726.1:36796870-36818935 GCA_004024745.2 Catagonus wagneri
TTAACCACTGAGCCACAACGGGAACTCCTAGGGATCTAATTGGAGCTGTAGCCACCGGCCTACACCACAGCCACAGCAGTGCGGGATCTGAGCCGTGTCTGCAACCTACACCACAGCTCACGGCAACACCGGATTCTTAACCCACTGAGTGAGGCCAGGGATCGAACCCACAACCTCATGGTTCCTAAGTCGGATTCGTACCACTGAGACACGATGGGTACTCCTCATTGTAAATATTAATAAAAGATATCGAATTATCCATTGCAGTGGTTTGCAGACATTGTTAAATGTGACCCACAGTACGAAATACAGCATGACTATACACTAAATGTGTGTGTTTGCATGTGTGTGCCCTAAACAGAACTTCTTTGAAACAATTTTTTTTTTTTTTTCTTGACCGCCCCACAGCATATGGAGCTCCCAGCCTGGGGGGATTAGATCCAAGCCACAGTTGTGACTTCCTATTTTAACACCAGATCTGGGCCAGGGATCAAACCTGCGTCCCAGCACTCCAGAGGCACTGCCCGAGCCCATTGCGCCACAGCAGGAGCTTCAGTGAAACAGTTCTTATTGTCATCATATGGTTCGTGCTCTGATGTTTCCTAGTCAATTCTATACCTTTTCATTTCTTTTTCATTCTCATGCTGGCCCACTAGTTGGCGCTTGACTTAACGTTTTGAAAAACTAAGTGAATCAATTCTGTCTGTGCTCTTAGATGTAATGTAGTAAAAACGGTCTGGAAAAATATACACTCAGAGATGAAATCAAGAGCCATCCTGCCATCCTGTATGTACACAATAGTATCTGTCCCACCCGGAAGGATCAGCCTTCCCTGCAGAATCCGGGAGGGCCCTCCGGGCTACTCTCTTTGCCCACAGGCAAGAGGAAGGTGTACATTCCTTGCCTGGGGTCTGGGGTCTGGACCACTTCAGTGGCAGTCCGCTGGACTTACCAGGAGCCCCACAGCTCCCGGCTCCCACCCAAAGTGCAAGAACCTGCCATAGACCCCAGAGCCCCCCCCCCACCTCCCACCCGCGCCCCTTCTGCACCTACCTAATGACCCTGTTTGCCCTTGTGCAGGCTGCAGTCCTGGAAATCCTGCCTGGAACCACTTACAAAGTGTTAAGTTCAGCAGGCTTACAGGCATCTTTGTTGCTACCACCTATTGCTTCCTGAGCATTAAAAAGCAAAAGTTTCCCTTAGCTCTCCTCACCAACATAAGTCAGTTCAATGAACATCAACAGTGAACTCCCCAGACTCAAAATATACAAACTCTAACACATAGGCTGTTGAGTCAGGATGAGGAAAAGCATGGGGAGCATAGAGGTGATACACTCTTTTCAGAAAAAGCACCTTAAACAGAAAACTTTCGCTCCAGTTTACCATGATTTCATTGGTTCAAGAGAACCCCTTATTCTTCGTTTTTTGGTTTTTTTTTTTACTGCATCCATGGCAAATGTAAGTTCCTGGGCTAGGGATCGAATCCGAGCCCCCGCAGAAACAACAACAGATCCTTAAGCCCCCCTTGCCATAGTGGGAGTATTCTTAGGAAGTCACCTATTCCTATGAAACAGTAGCTACACATGAAGAAGGCATGAAGTGACTGTCGTGTCTGATAAGGACTGTTAGATATTCTTTATTTGAGTCCTTTTGACCTTATGACTTTTTGATCAGGTCCTTCTCCTTATCATGCTCTGTAAAAACAGGACATCCATTGTCAAGCCTCCAGAGCCCTCCTCCTCATGAGATGAATTTGGCCCAAGTTATGGAAAATGCTTTAGGTCCAGGGACCTGCATGAATGTTGGGGGAGGGGAGGGACCTTGGTTCCTGGCTACACAGGGACCTCCTTCCCTAGATCAAGCTGGGTACAGCCTTGCTGTGAATAGACTGGAGAGCAACAGAAACATCTCTTACTTGGGCTGTGGAGAGAAGGCACAGTGCAGCCGTGGGGAGGGGACCCCGTGACCAGCCAGAGGACGGGAGTGATTGTCAGGTTATGTGGTAGGCATGCCCATAGAACGCCTGTATAATCTTTCCAACCCATCAATATTCAGATGAACAGGATATGGAATTTTATTTTTACCTAACAACAGACATCTGCATTGTCAGGCCCCATTCTGTATGACAAGTAACCACACCCTCAGCACCTTTCCACACCACCCATCCATGACCTCGCCGCCCTGGGTGGCAACTGGGTTCCCTGCTCGGGGTCTCGCAAAGCTGAAGTCTGGGTGGCAGCCTGGTCAAGTTCTCCTCTGGAGGCGAGACTCTGAAGAGTTCACTTTCAAGTGTGTTTAAGTTGTCTGAGCTTCACTGTAGTCACCCAGTGGGCACTGGATGGGAAGGGTGTGTGGCACAAATATCCTGGACTCTTGCTTCACCAACGTTATCTAGCTCTTTTCCCTCTGACCTCATTGAGAACCAATGTTAGGGTGGAGAGCAAGATGTCAAGCCTTTTCTGATGACTAGCACCCATTTCTTCCCTTTTTTTTTTTTGCATTTTTTTTTTTAGGGCCACACTCATGGCATGTGGAAGTTCCCAGGCCAGGAGTCAAACTGAAGCTGTAGCTGCTGGCCTATGCCATAGCCACAGATCCGAACCGCATCTGCAGCCTACACCACAGCTCCTGGCAACACCAGGGATCGAACCTGCGTCCTCATGGATGCTAATCAGATTCATTAACTGCTGAGCCATGACAGGAACTCCCATTTCTTCCCTTTTTAATGCTCTTCCCCACATCCCTCTGTTTTTTTTGTTTGTTTGTTTTTCTTTGGGTTTTTTTTTTTTGAGAACTTGTTTTTTTCTCATTTGGAACATTACAGATTAGGCTAATATCTTTGTCCCTCACCCTCAGTCCAAATTCTGTTCCCTAAGACGTCACCACTAATGTACGACCTGCGTGCATCTTTCCATCCTTTCATGATCATTTTAAACACATAAGTAGTTATATAAGACAGATACTATTTTTATATGTGTCTAATTTTATCTGTCATATCACGTCGTATTCATCACCCCACAGCTTGTTTTTCTTACTCAACAAGGTGTATATATATGTGTGTGTGTATATATACATACATACAGAGAGAGAGAGAGAGGGAAATGAAGATACTCTTACTTGCTGGGTAGTATTCCTCCTTATATATTATCAGATTTTCTTATCCATTCCCAAACTGATGACCTTTTAGTTTTCCTAATTTTTGCCATCATCACAAATGCTTCACCATAAGTATATTTATGCACATCCCCTTGGAAGAATTTCTAGAGGACAGATACTTAGAAATTAAATGCTGGCTCAAAGTGTATAGACCTTTTCAGTGTAATTGATACCACTGAATCACTTTTTCCTAGTAGTTGTATCAATGTACTTAGTCTCATTGTGATGAAAGATCTTTCTTATTTGCCTGATGTTGAGGCCAGTACATCATCACTTGATGCTCAAATATCAATGCGTTTGCAGCTCAGAAGACCTTATCTCTAAAGCCCTGTCTACTATTTAAAGGTCAGATGGCCATATATTCATGGATTTATTTCTGAGCTTCCCATCTGGTTACATTAGTCTATATGTCTCTCTTTAGGCCAGTAAAGGCATGCTTTGTTTCATTGCCTTTAGCTTTACTGCACTTCACAGATACTGCATTTTTTATAAATTAAAGGTTTATAACAATCCTACATCAAACAAGTCTATCGGTGCCATTTTTCCAACAGCGTTATTTTTTAATGAAGGTATGTACATGTTTTTTTCAGACATAGTGCTAGTGCACACAACATCTGAAACTTTTAAGTGATATTATATATTGAATTAATATTGAATTATAAAAAGAACAATGGCCACTGGTAAATATGGTAGGTAAAGAATTCAGGTCAGGGGAGTTCCCGTCGTGGCACAGTGGTTAACGAATCCGACTAGGAACCATGAGGTTGCAGGTTCGATCCCTGGCATCACTCAGGTGGGTTAAGGATCAGCGGTGCCATGAGCTGTGGTGTAGGTTGCAGACGCAGCTTGGATCTGGCGTTGCTGTAGCTCTGGTGTAGGCCAGCAGCAACAGCTCTGATTAGACCCCTAACCTGGGAATCTCCATATGCAGCGGCCCTAAAAAGCAAAAAAAAAAAAAAAAAAAAAAAAAGAAAAAGGAATTCATGTCAAAGATCACCAGAGAGTTTTTGATTCACAGGTTTTCTAATGATTAGTCAAGAAGCTCCTAGATTCCAGAAACACCAGGGTGTAGGTATTTAATAAACCCATTATAGAACCCCTAGTCCTAACTGTAGGTGTCCTTCCTCAATTCTGACTTCTTTTATATTCTGTATTCCAACAAAGCATAAGTGGACTGTAATATCATACAATTTGTGGTGCTCTAAAGGTTTATAGAAAGGAACTAAAAGAGAGAATCAATCTTATGCTTATTTCCAAAATTCCTACTTATATTCTTCACTATTATCAGTCAACTGAACAAAATAAGTTGATATTGAATTTGTACAAACATATTGTATTATTCGCAGGAAGCAATTTGACATTGCCTAAAAAAAAAAAAAAAAAAACTATGTGCTTTTTAAAATCTTTTTATTCATGTGATACATCTCATCTAGAGTATAAGTCGTTAAAGGACAGCCAGAGTCATGAGTTCTTTTTTCTTTTTGTCTTTTTGCCTTATCTAGGGCTGCATCCGCGGCATGTGGAGGTTGGCTAGGGAAAGGCTAGGGGTCTAACAGGAGCTGTAGCCGCCAGCCTTCGCCACAGCCACAGCAACGCGGGATCCGAGCCGCATCTGCAACCTACACCACAGCTCACGGCAACACTGGATCGTTAACCCACTGAGCAAGGCCAGGGGTAGAACCCGCAACCTCATGGTTCCTAATCGGATTCGTTAACCACTGAGCCACGACGGGAACTCCCAAGAGTCATGAATTCTTAAATCCAATAGTACCAATCTTTTTTTTTCTTTTCTTTTTTTCTTTTTTGCCACACCTGAGGCATATGAAAGTTCCCACACCAGGAATCGAATCAGAGCCACAGCTGCAACGTACACCACAGCTGCAGCAACACTGGATCCTTAACCCACTGCACCAGGCCAGGGATTGAATTCCTGCCTCTGCATCCACCCGAGCCGCCGCAATCAGATTCTTAACCCACTGCACCGCAGACAGAAAGGCAATAATCCGTGAGAAGTGTTGATGTTGCTGATGGCAGTTATGTTAATAAAGACCCTTTCAGTGGCAGGTGGCAGTAACTTTTCTCAGGTAGCCCAAGCAACAAAGGAAATGGTTGGCTTACATAACTGGCAAGTTGGAGGAGGCAGCGTTGACTTGAGGAATGACTGGATCCAGGTTTGAAAGGACATTATTAGCATATTGTCTCAGTTCCCCACATTTCTTCCCATCTCTCTTCTTCCCCCATATCTCTCCTCTATGTTTGCTTGCTTCACAGATTTTTCCATATGGACATAAATAGAGTCACCAGGACCTAGGAATCCTAAAGAACTGAGAATTATCCTGTCTTTCCAGCATCTATATAAGTTCTCCAAATGTACTTTTATTGCTCCTGTTGACATGTTCTTCAGGACAATTACTGAGGTTAATTACTGAGGTTAACTATGTGACTGATGGCCATCCAGAAACACATACTGCAGATGACAGGCCATTTCTAAAAGAATGGCTGAAGGAAATACAAAAAAATAGACCTGCACTGCATAGTGTTACAAGAAGAAAAAAAAAGATAAAAGACAACAGGTGTATCATCAGAATAAATTGTTTTTATTTGTAATAAAATCATCATGGCATAAGTGATTAAAAATAGGGCTACAGAACATGATCAATTACATATGACATGAGAACAGACACTTAGAAAGTGTTTTAAGCATTTTTAAAGGTGCTGAGAAAATTATAAGAGATTCAGAGCAGTGGGGAGGGAGGAGGAGGAAAGAAGGCATGTATAATGAGCTGTAACACAACCCAAGCTGTAGACAAGGAAACTTAGCTGCTGTGTGTCCAGGAAGCTTTGGAGTGAAAGTTGATCTGGAAGATAAAAGCTGTGCAGAAAGTGTAAACCTTCCTGGACTTATAACAGGGTTGATCCCAATAAACTCATTGTAAATTGAAAATGCATTTAATACCCCTAACCTACTGAACACCATCGCTTAGCCCAGCCCACCTTAAACCTGCTCAGGACACTCACATTAGCCTACAGGTGAGCAAAATCATCTCACCCAAAGCCCGTTTTAAAGTGTTCAATGTTTTCTGTTAATTATTGAGTACTGTGTTAAAATGAGAAACAGAATGGGTGTCTGGGTACGGGATGGTTGTAGGTGTATCAGTTCTTTTGTCTCATGATCACGGAGCTACCTGAGAGCTGGGGCTCCCCACCCCTCCCAGCATTACAAGAGAGTATTGTAACTCACATCCCTCGCCTGGAGGAGAGAGCAAAATTCAAAGGATGGTTTCTCCTAGAAAACATACCGCTTTCACACCATCGTAAAGTCCAGAACATTTTTTTGACGAGAGACAAAGTTTCTTTGACCCCTTACTATTGAATTCTAGGTTGAATTTATTTCATTATACAGCATGTTTCATTCCTGGTTTTCAGCGAGGAAACTGAGACTGAAAGAGGTTAAATAAAACCCAAGATCTCACTCTCAGGAAGTTGTTGAACTAAGATTTGAACTTATGCCTTTGGGACTCCAGAATCTTCCTGCTACAGCCTAAGCCCTTTCTTTTTTTTTTTCTTTCTTTCTTTCTTTTTTTTTCATTTTTAAAAGTTTTATTGAGGTATAGTTGACTTACAAGTTTGTGATAATTTCTGCTGTACAGCAAAGTGATTCAGTTATACATAAGTACACATCCATTCTCTTTCAGATTCTTTTCCCATATAGATTATTACAGAATATTGGGTAGTGTCCTCTGTGCTGTACAGCAGGTCCCTGTTGGCCAGTCGTTCCCTATACCTCAGTGTGCATTAATGCCAATCCCAAACTTCCAGTCCATCCCCACCCCCACCTATCCCCCTTGGTAACCGTAAGTTTTTCAAAGTCTGTAAGTCTGTCTCTGTTCTCATATACATTCATTTGTATACCTTTTTAATTTAATTTTATTTCATTTTTTTGTCTTTTTGCCTTATCTAGGGCCGCACCCGCGGCATATGGAGGTTCCCAGACTAGGGGTCTAACAGGAGCTGTAGCTGCCAGCCTTCGCCACGGTCACAGCAACGCGGGATCCGAGCCGCATCTGCGACCTACACCACAGCTCACGGCAACGCCAGATCCTTAACCCACTGAGCAAGGCCAGGGATCGAACCCGCAACCTCATGGTTCCTAGTCGGATTCGTTAACCACTGAGCCACAACGGGAACTCCTGTATACCTTTTTTAGATTCCACATATGAGTGATGTCATATGATGTTTGTCTTTCACTGTCTGACTAACTTCATTCAGTATGATAATTTTTAGGTCCATCCATGTTGCCGCACATGGCATTATTTAATTCTTTTTTATGGCTGAGTAATATTCCATTGTATATATGTACACATCTTCTTTATCCATTCCTCTGTAAATAGACATTTAGGTTGCTTCCGTGTTTTGGCCATTGTAAATAGTGCTGCAACGCACATTGGGTGCATGTATCTTTTTGAATTATGGTTTTCTCCGGATAGATGCCCAGGAGTGGAATTGCTAGATCATATAGTAGTTCTATTTTTAGTTTTTTGAGGAAACTTCATACTATTTTCCATAGTGGTTGCACCAATTTACATTCCCACCAGCAGTATAAGAGGGTTCACTTTTCTTTGCACCCTCTCTAGCATTTATTGTTGGCAGACTTTTTGATAATGGCCATTCTGGCTGGTTTCCAAAGGGCACTGTGTGACTCAACTGCACTCCTTTGAGAAATGCTCTGATGTGCAGTATCTCAAAGCTTGATTTAGGACCCTTATCATGTGCATGTGTACACATATTTGCATTGTAGGAGTTTACAGATGAACTCTTTTTTAACCAAAACACGACAGAAGTATTCTCAATAGATTTTTGCTGTGATTCTCAAACGCTGAATTCTTAAAATGACACTTGTTGAGGAATGATTTACTGGATAAAGTCTGGAGAGGTTGGTGGAGTGAGAATCCCTGAGTTGTGTCCTAGAAGGTCTGAGAGATTGGGGCGGGTCTCAGCCTAAGGCTTTCTGTGACAGCATGGAGGGTCTTACTGGCGATGCATTAATTATAACAATTCTTAGTTACTTATTTATTTTGGTAACAAGAGTTTGAAAGAACTAATCCCAGTTTTGCAACTATGTATATTCAAATGTGTGCGGGGGTTCAAATGCTTTTTCATTGTTAGAGATACCAGATCTAAATAAGAGAAATATTCAGAACTGGTTTGGTCAGTTCAGAAGAGTCTGGTAAAAGTTTTGCCTATTATCAAGCAAAAGACAGCAGCGTCATATACTGTTAAGGAACTTTACAAGGAATGAATATGTTACTTTTTCTAACTGTGTTTTATTTTTTAATTTTTATTTATTTGTTTTTCCACCTGCCGCCCGCCGCTCCCAGCACCTCCCCCTCTAACTGTGTTTTAAAGAGATGATGTAATGTGAAGTGAAGTATGCTTATTTCTCACCTGCTCCAGGTTGATGTTGCTTATTCCAGGGAGACTTAAATGGCTAGAACTGCCTTAAAGTTGCTTAGTCTGAATCCTGGGATACGTAAATGCCCAGGTAGATAAAATGCAAATGAACAGGATCAATTTCTCATATAGTGTGATGAAAATTTTATGCTGGATGAGTATCATATAAGCACCTACTACTCTTCCCTTCTTTTTAAAATGAGATGGCGTTCCCACTGTGGCACAGCAGGTTAAGAATACGTCACAGCTGTGGCTCAGATTCGAACTCTGGCCGAGGAACTTCCATATGCTGTGGGTGCAACCAAATAAATAAGGAAGGAAGATTTTGTTTGGTAACAACACCATGTGGTAGCAGTGTGGTCTGTATTTAGAAATGCAGAAAATGTGGAGAAAAAGCACAATGCTCAGTGCATGCCACCAGCTAATGGTGCCACCTCCAACAAATCGATCTCTGCCTGTCCTGTGCTCCTCGCCTTTACTCAATTTTATTTTTATTGAAATAGAGTGGATAAGTCCTCACCTTTAAAATAAGAGAGTGAACTTGACGTGCTGGCCTCTCTCAGGTTCCCCTGTAATACAGGTCCTATTTATTGGATAAGAGGTCTTCCATGTCTTTTAAAGGATGCAATGCAAAGAACAAATCCAATGATAAGAGAAATTTTCCTGACTCCGTCTTTTCTCTTTTCTCCCCAGACTATGTCAGAGAGTCACCATGACCTTGCACAATAACAATACAACCTCACCTTTGTTTCCAAACATCAGCTCTTCCTGGATTCACGGCCCTTCCGATGCAGGGCTGCCCCCAGGAACAGTTACTCATTTTGGCAGCTACAACATTTCTCAGGCAGCTGGGAATTTCTCCTCTCCAAACGGCACCACCAGTGACCCTCTGGGAGGTCACACCATCTGGCAGGTGGTGTTCATTGCATTCTTAACAGGTGTCCTGGCCTTGGTGACTATCATCGGCAACATCCTGGTGATCGTGGCATTCAAGGTCAACAAGCAACTGAAGACAGTCAACAACTACTTCCTCTTAAGTCTGGCCTGTGCTGACCTGATTATCGGGGTCATTTCAATGAATCTGTTTACTACCTACATCATCATGAATCGATGGGCTTTAGGGAACTTGGCCTGTGACCTCTGGCTTTCCATTGACTATGTGGCTAGCAATGCCTCGGTCATGAATCTTCTGGTCATTAGCTTTGACAGGTACTTTTCCATCACGAGGCCGCTCACGTACCGAGCCAAAAGAACAACAAAGCGAGCCGGTGTGATGATAGGTCTGGCTTGGGTCATCTCCTTCATCCTCTGGGCGCCTGCCATCTTGTTCTGGCAGTACTTTGTTGGGAAGAGAACTG
Organism: Catagonus wagneri; assembly: GCA_004024745.2. NCBI lineage: Eukaryota > Metazoa > Chordata > Mammalia > Artiodactyla > Tayassuidae > Catagonus > Catagonus wagneri. The sequence continues at coordinate 36,806,836 of PVHT021183726.1, forward strand.
TGCCTCCAGGAGAGTGTTTCATCCAGTTCCTCAGTGAGCCCACCATCACCTTCGGCACGGCCATCGCTGCCTTTTATATGCCTGTCACCATTATGACTATTTTATACTGGAGGATCTATAAGGAAACTGAAAAACGTACCAAAGAGCTTGCCGGGCTGCAAGCCTCTGGAACAGAGGCAGAGGCAGAAAACTTTGTTCACCCCACAGGTAGTTCTCGGAGCTGCAGCAGCTATGAGCTTCAGCAGGAAAGCCTGAAACGCTCAGCCAGGAGGAAGTACGGACGCTGCCACTTCTGGTTCACAACCAAGAGCTGGAAGCCCAGCGCTGAGCAGATGGACCAAGACCACAGCAGCAGTGACAGCTGGAATAACAATGATGCTGCTGCCTCCCTGGAAAACTCCGCCTCCTCCGATGAGGAGGACATTGGCTCCGAAACGAGAGCCATCTACTCCATCGTGCTCAAGCTTCCAGGGCATAGCACCATCCTCAACTCCACTAAATTACCATCTTCAGACAACCTGCAGGTGCCGGAGGAGGAGCTGGGGACAGTGGACTTGGAGAGAAAAGCCAGCAAACTGCAAGCCCAGAAGAGCATGGACGATGGAGGCAGTTTTCAAAAAAGCTTCTCCAAGCTTCCCATCCAGCTAGAGTCAGCCGTGGACACAGCCAAGGCCTCTGATGTCAACTCCTCAGTGGGTAAGACCACGGCCACTCTACCTCTGTCCTTTAAGGAAGCTACTCTGGCCAAGAGGTTTGCTCTGAAGACCAGAAGTCAGATCACCAAGCGGAAACGGATGTCCCTCATCAAGGAGAAGAAAGCGGCCCAGACCCTCAGCGCCATCTTGCTTGCCTTCATCATCACTTGGACCCCCTACAATATCATGGTTCTGGTGAACACCTTTTGTGACAGCTGCATACCCAAAACCTATTGGAATCTGGGCTACTGGCTGTGCTACATCAACAGCACCGTGAACCCCGTGTGCTATGCCCTGTGCAACAAAACATTCAGAACCACTTTCAAGATGCTGCTGCTGTGCCAGTGTGACAAAAGGAAGAGGCGCAAGCAGCAGTATCAGCAAAGACAGTCTGTCATTTTCCACAAGCGGGTGCCCGAGCAGGCCTTGTAGAAGAAGGCGTTGTCCATAGCAGTCACCAAACGCACACATCAGCCCACAAACCTTAGGAGGGAGTGAGGTGAGGGGGGTGGTGGTGATTTCTGGTGATGATAAAAATGTTTTTATCACCCAGATGTGAAAGAAGCTGCCTGTTAAATAAACCCATTTAAACCCATTAAATAAACCCATTTTCGTATCAAAAGTCCAATACCAATTCAGCAAAAAATAAATAAGCATATTACTGAATATAAAGAAATTTATTCTGAAATAGACTTTGTTTTTTCTTAAAGAGGGAAAAAAAATCATTTCATAGCAATTATACACCCAAATTGGTCTGCCCGGGCCTTTTAATTCCCATTAGCTCTGGGATCTTGATGAGCATAACTAGGCCAGCCCAGCTGCCACATTCTTTCCAAGGATCCCCAAAGTATCGATCCAGATGCCACATGAAACAATGTCAGGCTAGTGAATCCGTGGTTCTGAAATTCTTTCATACGTTGCAGAACTGAACCTTCCTGTCCCGAAAGAGCTCCCGTCTTCTCATTGGTGTGTCATTAAACTCTATTTGTGGACTTGATTCTTGATTCTTGCAAAGTACTGTTTTGTGCAGTTCAAGTTTCGTACAAATAAAACATATATAAGTATATATGTATATATATGTGTGTGTGCACGTGTGTATGTGTGTGTGAGTCACACACACACACATGTGTAGTGTATATAATATATAACGGGAATCACTGAACTGGCAAATTATTCCGGCAATATATGCTTTCAGTACTTTGGTGACTGAAGTTTCTCTAGGATCCTAACATCACATAAAAGTGAAATAAACCCAGTGTAGTACCTTGGCAACCAGGGCTGTTTTCCTGGAGAATATGCAGCAGAGAGCAGTCAGGCCCTCTGGGCTCTCAGCCTGTTTGAGTTCATGGCTTAAACCAGACTTGCCGTAAGCTATCGCCTTTGTTGATTCCCACAACAAAGTGAAATCAAATGGGGGGCCCTCTGAGCTTAAAGAATGAACCACATCCACGTGTTTGAATTGTCCAAATCTGAATGTTTCCAAACAAAACTTGTGTTATCTAACCTGCTTGAATCTCAGTAATAGTCTCACAGTTGAATGTCACGCACAGCATTACGCAGGGCAAAGCAGAAGAGACGTTGTAAGAGGCAAAGAACACGGGAGTCGTTTTCTTGCTACTTGATATCTTTAAATGGAAAGGGCTCACACCTTTGTGACTTAACTGTGGCCAGTACTTTCTGGCATTCATTGTACAACCTTCACCCAGGAATAGCTGGGGCTGAGGAAGTTACGAGTCCTCTACAGAAAGTATTACACTTTGAAAAGTATTGCTTCAAATTGATTTATTATATTTCTAAAAAGTGATTTTTGTGTTCTCTTCTGAATTGACCAAAATGCTCAATGTTCTGTTTGGGGCAGGGGAGGGTGCTGCTCTGGCTGTCATCTTTGTTGCTGCTGTAGTTGTTAGGGTTCCCTTTTTTCCCCTCTGCTGGGGCTGTGTGGGGAGTGGGAGGGGCGGGAGGCGGGGGGCTGAGGAGAGATCTTCCCTTTGTACAGGGTCTCCGTGTCGTGAACCCGGAGCCAGGGTAGAAGCTGCTTTTGTGTTCAGTGTGAGCTGGTGTTTACAGCAGATTTTTGACAACAGTGGAAGTGTACTCAGTGGTGTCTGTGTTTCTGAACTATTTAATTTTGTGTTCTGTTTATATGAAGATATATTTATGCGTATTTCACCAAGTGTCTATTTAATGTCGATAAATATTACTCTTCAGTCTTCAGCAGTGGTGTCCCTTGAAAGTGCTTCTTTAAGGTCCACTTGAGCAATGAGTAGGGTCTCTCAAGCTTTCTTGCGGCTAAGAAGAGGAAAAAGTCATCCTGTTGGTGTTGGGAGGAACCTAACTCTTTCCAGGTAATAAAAAAGTCAACTCTGACTTTAACATAACAGCTTAATTCCATTCTAGTTAAACCTGATGGAAACTGATCAAAGCAACCCTCCGCCAGTGTGTTTGAAATCACATTACAAGGGGAAAAAAGTCAAATCAGCATAACTGAAAGAATGATTTTTTTTTGGCCTGCACTTGACCAAAGAATGAGAAAAAACAGAGACTATTTTCTAACGTGTAGAGCAAACTACAGAATGTTTTCCACCTGTGAAATGTCTAGGGAGAACATCTATATTTTATTACTCAAGTTGGCCTGGCACTAATAAATTTGTGAGTGCTGATTCATGTTTTCCTATACATCAGTAATTCCCATTCTCTTTGAAAGTCCTATCTTGCCTCCTTTTCAAAAGGCTGTTTCTAATATTCTTTTTAAAAATAGAAAATTAAATTTGAAAAACAGAGAAATCCTGAGTTTTGGCAAAACTGAGAAGGTTAATAACAATTCTACTTGAACATGATTATCTCCTGATCCTTGTCCTCTGATGATGCTGGTAATGGACGAAAAGAAAGAAGTCCAAGACATCAGCTCTCCTTTTCCGTTACTGGTTTAATTATCTAGTTGGTTTTAAATCTCTTATGGATGAAAACTGCTTTTAAATATTGTCCACTGACCGTGACTATAGAAATGTATGTCCAACTCTTAGGTCATTTTCCAAAAAAGGAAAAATAAGAAAAACTGATTCTCTTGAATATGGAGAATTTAGAAGTGTAATCAAAGACGTAGTGAAGTGTATATAACCAAACATAACTACACATGCCTTCCTCAAAGGACTTGTCACTAGAAAAGGTATTCAGGAGTTCCTGTCGTGGCTTGGTGGTTAACGAATCTGACTAGGAACCATGAGGTTGTGGGTTCAATCCCTGGCCTCGCTCAGTGGGTTAAGGATCCGGCGTTGCCGTGAGCTGTGGTGAAGGTTGCAGACGCGGCTCGGATCCCGCGTTGCTGTGGCTGTGGCGAAGGCCGGCGGCTACAGCTCCGATTACACCCCTAGCCTGGGAACCTCCACATGCCACGGATGTGGCCCTAGAAAAGGCAAAAAGACAAAAAAAAAAAAAGAAAAAGGTATTCAGCATTTACATAAGATCAAAATGTCTTCATCCCCAAATTGGGAATCCCCAAATGTTTCATCATATGAATGGCTTCATGATTATGCACTTCCATCAAAAGAGTAAAATCATCAAATCTAAGTAAGCAATAGGTGAGGAAACCACTGCCCAGCACATACACACACACACTCACACCCACAGCCACACCCGTCCACACCCGTCCCCCATTCTCTATCCTCCAGGATCTACCAGATGGGTCTACCAGATGGATAAGAGAAGTGAGCTCACTGGTCCCCTGTTTCCCTTGGCTCTGTTCTCTTTGGCCCACCACCGTCATGGGGGACCACAAAGACCTGTGGTCTTTCCGCTAGTTCACCATGTTGTCCTGAATCGTCTTTGACTTCAAGTCTAGCCTTGACTCTCCAGATACATTCCATTTCTGTTCACCCTTTCACACATAATAGCTCTAGACTCTGACAGAAAGAAAATAGCATAAGTCACTAGAAGCTGCAGGGACTGAAGATCTAGATGTCATAGCAGCTTCCTCTGTCAACCTCTTGTGTGCAGATGGGCAATTCATGACTCTGGGGAGGCCTGAGAGCCCTTTGTGTGTCACAGGTGAGAAGGGGGAGGGCACGGCTCTGTTACAGTCAGCTGCCTCTGGTCTGTCTTAGGAAGGAGAAGGATGGCAAGGCTTAGACCCAGTGGAGGTGTCCTGCGGACTGAACATGAGACAGAAGCGGAGCCTGGGGGACATTCCTGGTGAGCTGTTCTTATCTGAGTAGAGAGCATTCCCAGATGGGGGACATATGACTGGGAAATCGGACAATCTATCACAGCAGCTTCAGGGGACAAGTGCGGGTGTCATGAAGCTCTGAACTGAGCACAAGGAGCCCTGAGCTCTCAGCCCAGTTCTGTCACCAGGTAATTAACATGTCCCCTGCCATGCATGTCACTTACCCTTTAACTCACTGTCTTTTCATGAGTATATGCTCATACTCATGAACAACATGAAAGCACCTTAATTGGCTTTCTAATAGCAAACAAGTCAAACTGAGGCGGGGTGTTAGGTAAATAACTGCAATGATGAGTATAAATTGTATATCCGATGAACACTTGAAAAATTCTCATTTTATATATCCGTCAGAGTTATTTACTTATATTTCGATACAACAAAATCTAAGGAATTCTCACAATTTGTTGGTATACCCGGAATTCTATTGTTTCAAATACCACTTTGGGCCAGGACAATCACCTGAACCCTCACAACTGTACAAGTGGAATTTCTGGGTAGTGGGTGCTTGATTTGGTTTCTCAGCAATATTTCTTGAAATGAACTGAAACTATATAGAATACAGCACCCAAAACATCCTTTCTTCAAGCTAAAAATCCCCCTTCCACCACCTTCTATAAAAGGGAATTTTTTTTCCTCATATGTAAAATGCAACAAACTTGATTCAACAAACTTCAGCCCATACTGAGTTATAGGACAATTTTGCTACTTCCCTCTACGTAAGTTATGTTGTCTCTTCTTGTGTTTTCATGACTCTGTTTTATAGGAATTCAGCCTCTATCAGGATTAATGCTGTGCGAGTAAATATTCCAAACCTTAGGGATTGGTTCCAGGAACAGGAGCCCAGGGCACTTTTAGAACTGGGAATTCCATTTTCGTCTCTTTTTTTTACTTTTGCTTTTTTTTGTTTGTTTGTTCGTTTTTGTTTATTTAGAGCCATACCTGCAGCACATGGAAGTTTCCCAGACTAGGGGTCCAATAGGAGATACAGCTGCCAGCCTACACCACAGCCACAGCAATGCAGGATCTGAGCTACACCTGTGACGTAGAGCTGCAGCTCATGGCAACACCGGATCCTTAACCCACTGACTGAGGCCAGGGATCAAACCCATGTCCTCATGGATACTAGTGGGGTTCGAAACCTGCTGAACCACAGCAGGAACTCCCCATTTCCTTTTTCTGGCTTTAGTGTCACTGCCTGAGAAAGGAAGCTCATGTTGAGATAAAAATGAACAGAGAAAAACAAGTTCATAAAGTGACTGTGTTCAATATAAGTTTGTGACTGCCTAACATTGTCACCAGGCTCCAAAATGGACAAGTGTTAGTATTGTTAATTGGACATATGTTACACTCACAGCTTTACACACCAAGATCAGCAATGCACTTGGCATGTGGACGTGGACACCCAAACACTTTAGTATAATCTTAGGACTATAGTTGCTCTAGTAGAGCCACAAAGACTCAGCACAGAGTTCTGACACTGCCACTCTTGGCCTGGGCTGGAAACACCCCAAGTAATCACCCAGATCCCAGGAGGCTTTCATCTGAGTTGCACCAGATGAGAAGTACATGGGAAAGGAGGCCATATTCTTGATTGCAATCAGAAGTATTAATAACACTTCTCTCACCCAAACAACTCTATCTTAAAAGATTATCCCCAGAATATAAAAGTTTATTCTTGTTCTTTCTTGGAGTCCAAAATACTTAGTAATTCTGCAATTTCCATACCAAACCCCAAGCTATTTTTATCCTATATTCTGTGTCTTCTTTGATGATAGAAAGTGTGTGTTATCCATTCTGTGGCTGGCATATTATCTGTCAAACAGTAGACATTCAATAAACGTGGTTGAATGTTTCATAAACTCCTTATAGTTAATATAGCAAATGTTTATCAGAATTATATGCTCCACACTTCAAGTGTAGCCCAGAGGTCATTGAGCTGGGAAAGTAAAGGAAATTTGATTCATCCATATGATGGTTTTTAAATAAACTATTACAAAGCAATAAGAGGAAATATTTTAATAGATTTTAAGTAGTAGATGTGATGAGGACAGGAAGGGAAAAAATCAACTCTTTCCTTTATCCCTAGAATTTGGAAACTTTTTACCAGATTAGTCAACTCTACTTGATCCTAGTAAGAGAAGTATTGAGTGAGCGTTCATAAATATAAATCTTCTGTTTGCACAGGTGAAGTTCTGTAGTTTGGCTTAAAACATCCTTGCATGTACTTTTGCTTGGCATGAAAGGAGAGATTCCATTCTGTTCTGCAAGCATTAAACAAGTTCTGTCTTATATTCATTCCTCATGTAGCACATGGGTATTTTCATCCCCCTACGTACAACACTCCAGAGAAATTTCTTTGGAGCTTATGCATAGGGCTATGGGAAGGCAACATTTTGAGCAATGCCCCCCTTTTTTTTCAAACACACAGGAACTGTCTCTAAGTTTGGTGCAGGTTTGAGGAATAATTAAATTAGGCTTCCATGTTGGTGAATCAGCATATTGGTTTTTCTTGACAGAAAGCTTTCTGGAAAATGTCTATGAAATGTTTAGTGACTCACATCCTTGTAATTCACAAGGGTGTAGAAACCACTGTCCAAAGAGTTGGCTATATATTTGCTTTGTAAGCAAAAGGCATGTATCATAGTTGCATCTAAAATAGTGTCCCATCTTTATCAAAGGCACTGAGTTTTACCTGTTTTTATTTCCTAGTGTCCGATTTCCTCAGTAGTCATTTTAGGTATGTCATATGCCATTTTTATTCCTTCGCCTACAAATAAGTCAATTGTCTGTACTATAAAATGATGCCTGCAACTTTGTGGTGATATTATCCCCTAAGTTTAAAAGTGAAATAAGAAAATAAAACTATAAACAAACAAAGAATGTGTTTGTCTTTCTTTTTAATCCAAGGTCTGTAATACAGCAATAGCATCTTACTGTATAAAAAGATGGAGTACCTTGAAGGGATAAGTAAGTCTGAAACAAACTGTTATTTGCATTGGCGTCTCTATTTCACATGCACTAGAACTTTCTTCAAGAATGAACACTGCTGCTGTCATAACCCCAAATACTTAATACCCTGTGTTTAGGACTGTGAATTAAACATGTATTAATTATATCTGCACCCATAATCCTAACTTTAAGACTGCCCATGAAGAAAAATATTTACCTCTAATATCCACTGTTGACCAAAAACGAATAGACTACCAGTAATTTTTCCAGCAAAGATGGGTTTATTCAGGGTTGGAAAGCATGGCAAGCCTCATACAAATCTCCAAACAGCCAGGGAAGAACACATTTACAAAGGGGAAAAGGAGTTGGAAGGACTCTAGTAAACAAAGCATCCACGGCTTTTCATTTGCCTGAGTCCTTGCCAGGAAAGAAGAGGAGTTTTTCTTCTTTCTGTTGGGGTCTGCTGTCCTCACAGGGCTTGAGAGCTCCCTGTTCTAGTTTGCTAATTATTTTTAAGGTTTCTGTTTATTAATTTTTCATAATACTTTGAAGGGAATTTCGTTTCCCTCTTTTTAAAAGAAATGCTTATCTTTTGACCCATCTTTGTTGTTTCCTTTTGTTTCCTTCACTGTGCACAAGCTTTTTAGTTTGACGTCATTCCACCCACTGGTTAATGTTCGCCTTGTTTCTTTTGCGTTTGAAGTCAAATCCAGAAAAAAAAAAATCATTGCCAATGCTGATGTTAAGACGTTTACTACCTACTGTCTTTTTTTTTTTCTAGGATTTTCATGGTTTCAGGTCGTCTATTCAAGGCTTTGCTTTATTTTGAGTTGAGTTCTGTGTGTGATGTAAGATAGTGGTCCAGTTTGATTCTTTTGCATGTAGCTGTCCAGTTTTCCCAACACCACTGATTGCAGATGCTGTCCTTTCCCCTATTGTGTATTCTTGGCTTGTTTGTTGTAAATTACCTGATCATATATGTATGGGTTTATTTCTGGGTTCTCTATTCTGTTCCATTGATCTATGTGTCTGTTTTTATGCCAATACCATACTGCTTTGATTACTGCATCTTTGTAATAGCATCTGAAGTTAGTGTGATGCCTCCAACTTTGTTCTTCTTTCTCAAGATTGCTCAGGATATCTGGTGTCTTTTTTGTTTCTATACAAATTTGAGTATTATTGTATCCTTTTTTCTACGAAAAATGCATTGGAATTTTGATAGGAATTGTATTGATGCCTGTAGATTCCTTTGGGTTACTATTTTAACAATATTAATTCTTCCTATCCATAAGGATGAAATATATTTCCATTTATTTGTATCTCCCTTAATCTCTTCAGTTTCTGTGTCTTATAGATTATGGATTTTGTTATTCTCAACCTGTGTGTGCATAAATTGGGATAAAACAAATGACTAATTAGATATTCTAATTCAATTACTCCTGTTTCCTTGAGAACCAGGATTCCCAGTGTGGAGAAATATGTAACAGAAGAAATTAAGTAAAAACCATAGAGTTCTCAATTTGAATTGGATGTGTTAGTATAAACTCCCAGAATATTTTACCATATATGTAATATCTAGCTCTTCCCATGGAAAAGAACTAGAAACAATAATCAATTCAGTAGCAAGGAGGATTTCTAACATCCCAATTGTGGTCTTTCATAAAGGAAATCACAGCTTTTTGAGGAATAGCTGATTTTTCTCTTGCACAGGAAATATACAAGAAGAATTTGAAACATCTTGCCAAAGCAAATATCAAGGAAGTATTCAGCCCACTAGAAAAGACATTGACATACTCAAGCAGTTGATATCTGGCAGAAGTGACACAGCAGGTTAGTGGGGAAAGGATATTCTTCTTAATAAATGGTACTTAAATATCTTCATGGGAAAAAGACTGCTATTTCACACCACATACTAAAGTAAATTACATGTGGATTAAAGACCTAAATTTAAAAGTCAAAGTTAGAAAGCTTTTAGAAGTTAAAAAAGTTGGAAAGCTTTTGAGAAATAGTTTCATGACCCTGACTTTTAAAGATTCAGAAAGCATTAGCCACAAAGGGGGTAAAGACATTAGAAAGTATGAAAAGAAAGCCATAATGGAAGAGATCATTCCAAAACATATAATGATATTAAACAAATACAGAATATATAAAGAACTTCTATAAATCAATTTCAAAAAAAAATTATATAATGCAGATGAAAGTTAACTACAAATTCCTTGCTATTCCTCACATTGAAATGTGGAACCTAATTTCCCTTCTCCTGAACCCGGGCTGGCCTTAGTGGCTTGCTTGTCAAATAAATAGAACACATTTGGAACATGCAGCACTGGGTCAGAAGGATCTCTTGTAATGCTTACTCTGGGGGAACCACATGCTATGTAAGAACTCTGAGGACCCTGAGACCGCCATGCTGTGAGGAAACCATTCTCCAGCCACCCCATATCCCAGGCGTGAATCATCCCAGCCAAGGCCAAGCTGAAGATTCGTGAGCAAATTACACTGTTGGTTTTAAGCCACTAAGTTTTGGGGTGTTTTTTATGCAGCAATGAAGAACAAAAATAACAACCCAACGACAACAAAAAAAAATGGACAGAAGATTTGAACAGTGTTTTCCAGGGTCTTGGGTGGGAGAAAGTTTGGTTACAGGGTACAGATCTTCAGGTTGAAAATGAATAAGGTCTCAGAAGCTAATGTATAACACAGTGACTATACTATTTTTTAATGGCCACACCCGTGGCATATGGAAGTTCCCTGGCCTATGCTGCCGCTGCAGCAACACCGGATCCTTTAACCCGCCGTGCCAGCTGAGGATAGAACCCGCACCTCCGCAGTAACTTGAAACATCACAGTCGAGTTCTTAACACACTGTGCCACAGTGGGAACGCCATGGTGACTATAATTGATAACACTACATTATATAATTAGAATTTGCAAGAGTTCCCACTATGGCACAAAGGGATCAGCAACATCTCTGGAGCACTGCGATGAAGGTTGGATCCCCAGCCCGGTACAGTGGGTTGAGGATCCACTGTTGCCAAAGCTGCAGCATAGGTTGAAACTGCAGCTCAGATCTGATTCCTGGCCTGGGATCTCCACATGCCAAGGAGTGGCCAAAAAAGAAAAAAAAATAAATTCTAAGAAGGTAGAATTTGTATGTTCTCATCAAAAAAAAAAAAGAAAGAAAGAAAGAAAAGGGTAAATATGTGAGGTGATGGAAATGTTAATTTAAATGAGATGGGGGAAGGATTATTTCACTATGTATACTTAAATCATAACACTTTAAATATCTTAAATTTTATTAGTTATACATCGATAAAGCTAGAAAAAATAAAAAGTAAATTAAAATTTTTTAGAAAAACAAATTAAGTTAAATAACAGCCAAAATGGTTGAGGAATACATTTAGATGGCAAAATTATTTTTCAAATATCATCAGTGAAGGCAGAATGGAGATTATATCTAGGGCAGAAGGAAAAGATTCTGACCTGCGAGGAGCACTGGGAAGATTTTTGTTGGCTGTTAGTGATGTCTCTTTTTTTTTTTTTTTTGCCCTAGGTGGTGGTTACATAGGTACCTACATCATTCATAAAGTGGTAGATATGTGCTTTTTTATAAATGTATTTCACAAGGGAAAAAAAAGGTTTCCAGAAACTCCCCCCACCCCCCAGCTGCATCTCTGCACAGTCTGTTCTCTCTCTTGCTTCTGTGCACGAGGGGCTCTCACTCCTGCTGAGTCAAGCCTCCATCCCAGGACACCACCCCAGCAAGTCTCCCCTGCGCTGCATCAGTGTGTTCCCCTCTCTTGTCGGACCTGGACCCCTCCCCTCTCCCTCCAGCTGCTGCCCCATCGCTCCTTCCCTGTAAAGCAAACAGGGTCAGAGGCTCACCTAGAACCCCCCCTCCCCAGCCCCAGCCGCTCCTTCCTTCTCTCTAGAACCCTCTCCAGTCAGGCTTCACCCCCACCATTCACCCAGCTGCTCTGTAAAGGTCCTTCATGGCCTCTCTGTGGCTGAATCCAGGCATCCGCCCTCCATCGTCATCTTGCCCGTCCCCTTCTGGAAGGACTCCCCTCACTTGGCTCTACCGCCCTCTCACTTCCTGGTTTTCCTCTTACCTCCTCTTACCTCCTGGCTTCTCCTACTCTACTCCTCTACTCCGCCTCCCCCCCTTCCCCAACCTGCCAGTTCCAGCCTTTCTGATGGTCAGAAACCTGTGAGTTTCCCTCAAACCCCACAT
>PVHT021183726.1:36823817-36865732 GCA_004024745.2 Catagonus wagneri
GAGGGGCAAGGGAGGACCAGCCCCCTAGGCTGACTGTAGGGCCCGAGTGAGTCCTTCAGGGAAAGTGTTTTCCGAGGACCTGGCCCTGGGGAAGGGCTGCTGGCAGGGCGGCGGCTGTGCTGGCTGATGCTGTTCCTCCTCGCAGGGAGGCAGCCGCTGCCTGACTGGTCGCTGTGCCTCTGGCCTTGGGCTGTGACTGCATCCCCGTTTGAAAGGTGATGTGTGAGGAGTTCCCTGTCCTGGGAGAGTGAGAGCAGGGATTCCTGGGGGCGAGCAGTGGGCCCTTTGCTCCCCTGAGATACCTGTGATGGGTTGGTTGGGCTCCTTCATTCTTCAAGTGCATAGGAAGGCCCACAAGGGTCCAACATTTAATGCATGGAGCAGACAAGAGTCCTGCCATCCAGGGCTTTCATTCTCCCAGGCAGGAGGGGGAAGAGGGGGTCACCCTATGGTACTCACCATAGCATCCAGGTGTGTCCTTAGCACAGTCCATGTGACACCTTCCTGACCCCCTGTAGATATGGATGCATCCTCCCTTGCTCTGAGGAGGACGGAGGACCCCTGCACCAGCCGAAAAGGTGAGTGGGCTTTGATCCAAGAGGGAAGGACTCCCTTCTCCAAAGAGCTGTGTGGAGCCGTGGGGTCTGTGGATGGACGGGGGCTGGCAGAGCCCTGGATGCCACTCATCTCATGGTGTCTGCTGAGGGCAGAGGTCTGAGGGCTTCTGATAAAGAGGAAAGACGAGCTAGAGAGCCGTGGGCGGGGCAGTTGTGCTGGGAGGAGCATCCACCCGGGACATCAGAGGACAGAGTCAGCCCCTAAGGGAGTCCACACCTGTCTCTCTCCATCCCAGCCCGGCCTCCAACCCCCACCCGCCCCCGTTCTGGGACCCAGAACACAAGGTGCAGAGAGCATCCTGCTCCCTGATGTGGTGGAAGCTCAGCCGTGGGGGCTCAGCTTGGAGCTCCGGGAATGAAGTGAGCGCTCAGGGCCAGCTGGGCCTCCTCTGCCCTGTGGGAGATGAGGGTCAGTGGCAGGAGGAAAGAAGAGTCAGGGCCCTTAGAGGATGAGGCTGCGTGTTGGTGCAGGAGCTAAAGGCTGAGGTGTTACGAGGCCTTCAGGGAGCCGGAGCAGGAGACAAAGTCTGTTCCCTCCTGGGTCAGATGTTCCTACTGTGTTCCCGAGGGTGCAGTGACCAAAGCAAAAACCCTGCCTGTCCTCACGGAGGTGGCATCTGTTGCAGAGGGGCAGGGAGAGAGCCAGAGCAGTGTGCCAGGCTTCACTGAAGAAGGGGAGAGGCGTTCCCACCATGGATGGAGGGCTGTCCTTTCCCAAGGCTTGTTGCCTGCCCCTCATCTGTGCCCATGCCCAGTCTACCAAGAGTGCCAGGCTAGATGGGACATGGGGTAGAACCGGCTTCTGAATGGGCAGGAGATGAAGGCAGAGAGGCCCAGCTCCCCACAAGGGCTGTCTTGGGACTGCAATGTGGAAGGAGAGGCCGGGTCTCTGACCCTGCTGCCTACCCGACTTGACTCCTCTCAGGGCCATGTCCTCTATCCTGGGCACCTGGCTGCACCATTACCCTGAGGATTTCCACCAGCCCCCAGTTTCCCTGCCTGAAGATGCTCTCGGCTTACCCAGAGCTCAGCATGCCTGGCTCATCCCTGGAGTGCCAGGCCCACCTTCTCCTGGCACAGCTGGAGCACCTGGAGCCCACTGAGGCAGAGGCTGATGGTGAGGAGGCCTCGAGGTGGGGGGTGGAGGAAGGGAAGAGCAGAGCCTCCTGATGCCAGAAGTGGGCCAGGAGCAATGAGGAGGTTTAGATCACTGTTCCCCTGGGCTGCCTTCTGGGAGGACTTCCGGGAGGGGCATCTTGGACTGGAACTTCATTGACTGGCAATGAGAAGTTTCCTATCTTTGGGAGGCATGTAGAAAAGCAGTTCTATTGATATTTTCTCTCCTTGGGGCTACAGAACCAGCTCCAGAACCTGCTATGAAAGCACCTCGAGACCTAGAGCCAGCCATCCCTCGACTGCCCACTAGAGCTCCAGAGCTAGAGCAAGCTCAAGCCACAGTTCTTATTCAAGGTCAAGGGCCTGATCAAGGGGATGTGCCTGCTCCAATTCCAGAGCCAGAGCATGCTCCTGCCCTCGCTCTCATTTGAGCTCAAGGAGAGGAAAAGCACCTACACAGGCTCCAATTTTAGATCCAGAGAAAATGCAAGCATCAGCTCTCCTTCCATCTTTGGAGCCTGAATCACCCATAAAACCTGATCTAGAGCTTCCTCTACAACCTCAGCCAGTCTCATTAGCAGCCTCAGTTTCCAAGATTAAGCCAAACTTTGCCAGAGCACTGCCACCCCAGGCTCTGGAGATCCATTGTTCTTTGGCACCAGCTGTGGGCCCAGGATGTCACCCAGCACAGGGGACCCCGTTCTTCTAGTTCCTTGGTGCTGGAGCCAGTTCCTCCCCCAATCTCCCCAGAGCTGCTCCCAGGTTAGCAAGGAGCACCAGCATGTGTGGTGCGGTGCCCTTCACGGCCAATCAGGAGCTGCCCTGGTGCCGGCAGCAGCAGCGCTGGAGCCTTCCTGGCCCTCCCTTGTACATATAGTAAATTGCTTATTCTATGACGTCAAGTTCTATTAAAATAAATTTAATTCTTTGTACTCATTTAAAATTGTATATGTGAGTGGCATTAATTACATTCACAATGTTACATAACCCCTTCTAAAGTCCATTCCAGGACATTTGTATTCTTTTTGTCACTGAATAATATTCCCTGCATAAGTGAACACAGCACATGTGTCTATCCTTTCATCTGTTTATGGACATTAGGATTGTTTTCACCTTTGGACTCTTGAGAATATTGGTGCTTTTTCTACTTGTGCTGGTGCATTTAAATGTTTGCATTCACTTTTGTGTGTATGTGTATTCACTTTTTGGTAACATTGATTTAGGAACTGAATATTGGGGTTGACTGAAAACTCTATGCTGACCTTTTGAGGACCTGCTGAAATGTTACATACAACGCTTGTACCATTTGACAATCCCCAGAATTTAGGTGTACAATTTCCACTTCTTCATTTATGTTGCAAACACACATTATTTCAATGCACAATTAGTAATTCCCTTAATATTAGATTTCCATAATATAGCAGAAAACCCAGACAATACAGGCACAGACGAGGCAGATTTTTTTCCTTTATCATATAAAAACAACTATGGAGATGGACAGTCCTTGCTGGCCCTCAGCTGCACAGCACTGCAGTCAGCCATCATTTGTCTTTCTGTGCCAGCATCTTTCAGCTACTGTCAATTTTCAAGGCTGTCTCTTGGCCCAAAATGGCTGCTAAACCAGCCACCATGTCTTCATTTCTGTGGCCCGAAGGAGCAAAGATGAAGGTCCAAAGGGCCCACACAGCTGCCTCTGCTCTACCTAAACAATCCCCAAATTTTCACCAAATCCCTCTCTCCACATCTGATTTGCCTGAAGTTCATCTGGCCACTCAGAGCTGCAAGACAGGTGAGGCTTTAGAGCATTTAATTTACTGAATTTGTTACCCTCAGTAAAACTGAGCTTCTCTTCTTCAGGAAATAAGAAGAAACCTACATGGGGAATATAACTTCCCATTGTGGTGCAGTGGAAATGCATCCAACTACTAACCTTGAGGTTGGGGGTTCGATCCCTGGCCTCACTCAGTGGGTTAAGGACCCAGCGTTGCCGTGAGCTGTGGTGTAGGTCGCAGACACAGCTCAGATACAGCGTGGTTCCAGCTGTGGTGAAAACTAATTCAAGCCTTAGCCTGAAAACCTCCATATGCCTCAAGGCGCCCCCCGGCCCCCCCAAAAAAAACACTGCATGGGGCTGACCCTTGCTCTTTTCCCACACTGAACACTAAGATGAAGGGGAAGAGATAGAATAACTTTCAGATGCGTTACCTGAACCTTTATTTCCCCACAAGACACTCTCTTTCCTTGATGTGTCTTCCTTCCCAGAGAAATGACAAATGTGGTTTCTAACCAGGATTATCAATTGAGAAAGATTCTTTCGATTCCTGGGAAGGCCATTGGAAACCATTCGGTAGCTTTCATCTGCCTGTACCTTGTTAGCAGTTCTGAAAAAAATCTTCTTCTATTCTCTAAGGAGGGTGGAACCTTTTGGGGAAGGAGCATGTTCAAAAGTTGGATCAAAATTCTGTCAGAGCTCCCGTCATGGCACAGCGGCCCGTCATGGCACAGCGGAAACGAATCCAACTAGGAACCATGAGGTTGCAGGTTTGATCCCCGGCCTTGCTCCCGTGGGTTAAGGATCCAGCGTTGCCTTAAACTGTGGTGTAGGTTGCAGAGGCAGCTCGGATCCCGCGGGGCTGTGGCTGTGGCTGTAGCAAAGGCCGGCAGCTACAACTCCTGTTAGAACTGGGAACCTCCATATGCCGCAAGTGCGGCCCTAAAATGACAAAAAGACAAAAAAAAAAAATTCAGTATCTGTCATCAAGGATACAGCTTGTGCTGGACACGCACATTTTGACCCTATGGACACAGGGACCATCATGGTGATTATTAGTAAATATAATGCATATCCAATAAAACTCCACATGATAAAATGTATTTTTGACTGTAAACTGATGGAAGAAAAATGTAAGTTTGAAAATTTTGTCATCTGTTATCCGACTCAGGTCAGTTGAGCCAGAACAAATAATGATCACCACAGAAATCTTACAAAGGCAGAATCTATAGTCATTTAATTATGATTTGGACAAGAAATCTTGTCTTTAATTTTTTTTTAATTGAGCTCCAGCAACACACTAGCAGGAAATGAATAAGAAACATGGGTATCCCGGCCAGAAGTCCTAAGACCCCGCCCCGGCCGCCTCCTCGGGTGGAGCCAGTGCGCAGGCTCCAGCAGAAGCAGGTGTGAAGACACAAGGGCAGGGATTCACCGCTGAAAGCCCCTCGCCCAGAGGAAAGGGAGTTAGGAGATACTGAGGGGGTGGCCAGCGGTGCGAGCGTCCCTCGCGAGGGAGCCACGCAAAAACGAGTGAGTACAACTCTTTCCTGCACCCCCGCCCCGCCCGCCAGTCGCCACCGCTCCCCGCCTGAGCCCACAGCCAGGGGCCCCGAGTGTTCCCGCCACGAGGCGTGTGAACCTCCCTCGGTCCGCGGCTCTCGGGGCCGCCGCCACCCGCTGCGGTCGCGGTCAGCAGGGTGAGGACGCCGGTCTGGGGCGGCGAAGGCGGGCGCTGAGCGGCGGATGCTGCGCGTGCTCGCAACCCTCCCTCCTCAGCGGGGCCTCCTGCCTGCGGGGCTGTCCCCACCAGCCCCCGGCGGCTGGCTTCTGGGTCTGAGCACCCCTGGACTCGTCCCTGGCCCTGTCGCTGCGGGCTCGCGGGCCTGAGACCGGGAGGTGACGGGGAGGAGCCGCGGGGCGCGGGTCCTGGGCGCGGTGGGTGTGCCGCGGCCTCAGCTCGGTGCTCCACGAGCCCCGCCACCCATGAAGGTGTTGCGATGGGGCCTCCCTGCTCTTTCCCACAGCCACCAGCCCTCGGGAGGGTCCGTCCAAAAGGCCCCAGGTGACCCTCCATTGTTTTCATGCTTTATTAACTACTAGGACTCCTCACTGCCTCTCGGAGCGCCTAACCAACTGAACTAAAGGAATTTCCCCGCCTTTCTAAGGTTTGGCCCGTGGAGGGGGCCTTGAACACGTTATATTTTTTATGCTTGCGTTACGCATTTCTAGCAACAGGTCGTCTTTTGGCGAAGCAGGGTTACTCTAAGTTGATGGGCTCATTTTCGAGCCGTTATAGAGGTTCAAGTATTTTAAAGTTCTAGCCACTAAAAGGAATGGCTGGGCTATTTTTTTGTTAGGGGCAGGGTGTTGGGGTCAATTTTACATGAGGAAGGGAAGATTTCTGAATCAGGAGAAATGTTTACTTCATGATATTCTGCTGTGTCACTCTTGCAATCGTGCATATTCATTTCCTGATATATCTCAGATTGGCTCCAGCAAATGCTCATTTTGTTTGAGAATAGATGGGGATTTATGTTCTGTGGGGTTTTATGTGCTATTTTGTTGGTAGGAATTAGGTTTCAGATCATAAAAGAATGTAGTTAACTTTTTTGTACAGTAGAAATTATCACGGAATTCTCTCGTGGCACAGCTGAAACGAATATGACTAGGAACCACGAGGTTGCGGCTTCAATCCCTGGCCTTGCTCAGTGGGTTAAGGATCCACATTGCCCTCAGCTATAGTGTAGGTCGCAGATGTGGCTCAGATCCCGCGTGGCTGTGGCATAGGTAGGCCCCTGTGAGTCGGATTAGACCCCTAGCCCGGGAACTTCCATATGCCGCAGGTGCGGCCCTATAAAGCAAAGTAAGTAAATTAAATAAAATGAAAATGCTTTGCAATTTTGGTTCAGGGAGTCTGTGATTATTTGGGGACTGGAGCCACCCGACTCTTTGCATGGCCCTGCAGTAAATCTTTCTCTGTTCAAAACTACAATTTTTTTTTTCTTTTTAGGGATGCATCTGCAGCATATGGAGGTTTCCCAGCTAGGAAGGGTCTAATTGGAGCTGCAGCTGCCAGCCTACACCACAGCCACAGCAACACAGGATCTGAGTAGCATCTGTGACCTACACGACAGCTCACGGCAATACCTGATCCTTAACCCACTGAGCGAGGCCAAGGATTGAACCCACAACCTCATAGTTCCCAGTAGGATTCGTTTCCGCTGTGCCTTGATAGGAAGTCCAGACTCCAATGTTTTGTTTGGTTTGGCCTCTCTGGGCTTTGGGCACACGGATTTGCACTAAAAATTCTGGCAAAGCCAGTCTAGGAGTCTGTGCCCATGGCCGGTTGGCCTTGGCCAGGGTGGGGGTGGGGGGAGCAGCCCCTTCCCTGACTCCTCAGCAGCTGCCGCAGCCCACTTCGCTCCAGGGATCTTGGAGGGACTGTCCCCACAGGTGCCAGCCGCCCACAGTGTTGCAGAGACTGCAGAAACCGTGGCAGCAGAAGGCACTTGGAGATGTGGAAAAGCAAGGTTTATTCAGCACTGGTGCATGCTCAGAGGAGTCCCCTCCAGAATCTGAGCACCAGGTCTTTGTTCTCACCAACTTGTATACAATACAGGGTCTTGTTTTTCCCATGTAAGCACCTCAGGACCTCCCTCTTCCCTGAGCTGGACAGTGTTTCTGCCTAAGAAACTGAGCAAGCAAGGTTACCAAGTGAAACCGATAAGCAGTGTTTGGAACACTGTAAGCAGGGCTGCTGGCTTGGACATAGGGCACACAGTTGCTACATAATTACAAGAAGGGTGGTATGAGGTGAGCATAGCTGAAAAGGCAAGCAGCTGCCTTCTCAGACAAGGGAGGATTTTGTCCCTTAGTTAAAACTCTTACTTCAACAGCTCAAGGCTTTTGGGAGCTGAGAACCATCCAGAGCTGTGGTCCACACTCAGCGTCGACTGGGGGTACGTCATTCCAGGTTGTGCAGGCTGGGAATTCTTTCCACTCCATGTGGGCTGCTTCCCTTTCTGGAAGGGAGCCATTTGAGACCTGGGCCAATCTGGAGGTTTTCTCCATTTGGAAGTGGAAGTGAAATTTTAGACTACACCTCCTCTGATTTTCAGTCTCTGTGTGACTATAGCCTATTTGTTTGTGTTTTTGTGTGTACCTTTTGGGGTGAGCCAGTCCTGGTCTGGCCACCCTGGAGGCCTCCATCTGGGAACGGAAGTGGAATTTCTGGGCTACTCTTCATCTGATCTTGTTTGTTGTTTGAATGTACGTAGTACTTGTATTGGTCAGTTGAGAGGTCTTTAGTAATGGGGCTCACATGTGAGGACACCAGGTAACCTTGCCTGTTGCATTGGGTTTCACCTGTGGTGGAGCATTGGTTGGGATTTTCCCTTTTGCAGTGGATGGGAATCTCCCTTTTTGGTGCCAGGGAACTGTGATCCTGAGAGTCCGTTTTGCATTGTATTTATCTGGTATTTGATAGTACCTGCCCTGATAATCAGCTATATTCCATTTGATAGTTCCCGTGGGCTACAGTTTACAAAACTGAAAGATCTTAGGTATGCTTCTATCAAGAGAGAAAAAAGATTTTTTAACACTGCATGGCAACTATATTCTTCAGACTCAAGAAAGTTGGTTGAGGTGAAACTCTTGAAATTCCAAAACTGGTTCTTTTTGCATATGCAGTAGAGAAAGCTGGATTGGTGACGTCACCTAGGTGAAATAGAAGTTAAATAAAATCTTGTTTTATCTGTTACCAGTTTGTCAATAAGAAAAATAACTCGGGGAGTTCCCATCGTGGTGCAGCAGAAGCGAATCCGACTAGAAACCATGAGGTTGAGGGTTCAATCCCTGGCCTTGCTCAGTGGGTTAAGGATCCAGCATTGCCGTGAACTGTGGTGTAGGTCGCAAACAGGGCTCGGATCCCAAATTGCTGTGGCTGTGGTGTAGGCTGGCAGCTGTAACTCCTGTTAGACCCCTAGCCTGGGAACCTCCATATGTTGCCAGTGCTGCCCTAAAAAAAAAAAAAAAGAAAAAAAAATAGCTTTGTATGATGAAATTTTATGAGTGAATTAAATGCAGATGAGGTAAAAGCTTTTAGTAAACTGTAGGATTTTTTTTCTTTTTCTTTCTTTTTTTTTTTGGTGAAGCAGTAATTATGTTTTAAAAAGCACCTGTTAGAGCCCTGGAGAAAGACAGTTGACTGGAGCAGTGAGATTTCAAGCAAGATTTATTGACCAGCAGGGTGGCAAGAAGCACTGAGCAAGAGGAACTCGAGTCCCTGTCTTTGGGAGAGAATCAGGTTTTATCATGTGCTGAGTTCTCTAAGTCCAGGATGGCGGTTGAGATGGTGGCATAAAAATTTAACCTTCTCTTTGGTCTGTCTTTGTCCTTTTCATGTCAGCCACTTCATGGACTTGGTTGTTTTCTCCTGTGGAGGTCCTGTAGAGTAGAGACTGCAGGCCTGGGTCTGGGTGGGAGTGAGTCATGTGAACTTATTCTTTTTTAGACCTTCATTTTAGTTTCCACCTAAGAATGCCTGTCTAAAATAGTCTCTCCAGATTATGGTAACAATTACTTGCCTCTTGGTTTTCACTAGAAAATAAAGATTTTTTTTTTAAGAATTGAGGATTCGGGAGTTCTGGCATGGCTCAGTGGTTAACGAATCCAACTAGGAACCATGCGGTTGTTCGTTTGATCCCTGGCCTTGCTCAGTGGGTTAAGGATCCAGCGTTGCCATGAGCGGTGGTGTAGGTTGCAGACACAGCTGGGAACCTGCGTTGCTGTGGCGTAGGCCGGTGGGCTACAGCTCCAATTAGACCCCTAGCCTGGGAACCTCCATATGCCATGAGTGCGGCCCTAGAAAAGGCAAAAAGACAAAAAAAAGAAGAAGAAGAAGAAGAAGAAGAACCTGACTAGTATCCAGGAGGATGTGAGTTTGATCCCTGGCCTTGTGCAGTGGATTATGGATCAAGCATTGCTGCAAGCTGTGGCATAGGTTGCCAGATGTGGCTTGGATCCACATTGCTATAGCTGTGGCATAGGCCCGCCTCTGTAGCTCTGATTTGACCCCTAGCCTGGGAACTTCCATATGCCACAGGAGTGGCCCTAAAAAAAAAAAAAAATGTAATTAAAGCAACTAAAAATAATAAAGGAAATATTTCACTGTTTTGCAAGAGATGGGGAGTTCCTGCTGTGATGCAACAGGATCGGTGTCTTTGGGGCCTGGGTTATAGGTCCGATCCCCAGCCTGGCACCACAGATAAGGATCCAGTGTTGCTGCAGCCACAGCGTAGGTTGCAGTTGTAAGGCTTGGATCTGATCCCTGGCCTGGGAACTCCATATGCCATGAGACATCAAAAGAAAGGAAGAAAGGAAGAAAATGGAATATGTTTTTTCAAAAAAAAAGATTTTATGTATGTCAGACTGAGATTAGATTAAGCTTAATTAGGTAAAAGGATTTTGTTATTAAAAGTAGACTGGAGAGTTCCCTTCGTGGCTCAGTGGTTAACAAATCTGACTAAGAATGATGAGGTTGCGGGTTCGATCCCTGGCCTTGCTCAGTGGGTTAAGGATCCGGCGTTGCCGTGAGCTGTGGTGTAGGTTGCAGACGAGGCTCGGATCCTGCATTGCTGTGGCTGTGGCTGTGGCTGTGGCGAAGGCCGGCGGCTACAGCTCCTGTTAGACCCCTAGCCTGGGAACCTCCATATGCCGCGGGTTTGGCTCTACATAAAAAAGGCAAAAAGACAAAAAAAAAAAAAAAAGTAGACTGGTGCAGGACTAGATTTGGTTCCTCTCTGCTAAGAGAACAAGTTTACTTGGAACATTTTTTTTCTTTGGTCTTTTGCCATTTTAGGGCCACACCCACGGCAAATGGAGGTTCCCAGGCTAGGGGTCTAATCGGAGCTACACTGCTGGCCTGCGCCATAGCCACAGCAATGTGGGATCCGAGCCCTGTCTGCAACCTACACCACAGCTCACAGCAACGCCAGATCCTTAACCCACTGAGCAAGGCCAGGGATCGAACCCGCAACCTCATGGTTCCTAGTCGGATTTGTTTCCGCTGCGCCACGACGGGAACTCCTGTATTTGATTTTTAAATGAGGGCATTTTTTTGAGAGAAAGAGACTATTTTAATGGGAATCAAATTCTGATTCTGTTAATTGAGGTCTGCATATACTGTTTAAGGTCCACCTCACAGATATGTCCCTCATTATAGCTGGAGATGGGTGAGTTAACCTACTTGTATAATCCTGTTCAATAGCACAGCATGGGAATCTAGTATAGTCATGACACAGTCCAAAAGTTAATAGATAGATACGAGAACTGGAACCAAAAGCCTAAGTCCAATTACAAATTAGACGACAACAGAGCTAAGTCAGGTTCAAATAACCGTAGATAAAGAAAGAAGGAGACTTGGAGTTCCCGTCGTGGCTCAGTGGTCAACGAATCCGACTAGAAACCATGAGGTTGCTGGTTCAATCCCTGGCCTTTCTCAGTGGGTTAAGGATCTGGCATTGCCGTGAGCTGTGGTGTAGGTTGCAGAAGTGGCTCAGATCCGGTGTGGCTGTGGCGAAGGCAGCTGGATACAGATCTGATCCGACGCCTAGCCTGGGAACCTCCATATGCCATGAGTGTGGCCCAAATAAGGCAAAAAGACAAAAAACAAAAACAAAAAAGAAAGAAGGAGACTTGTGTTATTTACTAAAGACTCTAAGAAATATTTCCCTGCCCAAACCGATCAGTTTCATTCCACAATCACCCCTCATCACCTCTCTGTCATATCTAGAAAAGCACTAAAGTGATTAATGGTGACTTCTGCTTTGGCCATTGAAGAGAGAAATGCACTCGGAAGTAAAAATGGCATAGCTGTGCCAGACTTAGATGCCACCGGCCCTCTCAAAGCAGTGTCTGCTGGTAAAACCAAGAGAGACCCTGTGGTACCTTTTGCAATCTTATGAATAACCTCTTTATCTGAACTTTTATTCCTTTTCTTGTCCAGCACCTGCTTCCGTCAAGATTGAGGAATATCAGAGAAGGACTCTGTGGAGCAGGCCCTTCCCCCATACACTCTGCTTTAGCGCCTCTCTGAAGGTTGTATCTTGAAGAAGCACAGAGGGCCCCAAACAAGTTGAACCCAGACAGGCCCACACCAAGACATTGTATAATAAAAATGGCAAAAGTTAAAGATAGAGGATTCTAAAGACAGCAAGAGAAACACAAAGCCTTAATTATAAGGGAGCCCCCATAAGGTATCAGCTGATTTCTCTACAGGAACGCTACTGACTGGAAGAGAGTGGCAAGATATATTCAAAGTTCTAAAAGCAAAATATTTGCAGCCTAGAATACTTTACCCAGCAAGAATATCATTTAAAATATAAGGAGAAATAAAGAATTTTTCTAACAAAAACTAGAAGAGTACAGCAATACTAAACCCATTCTAAAAGAAATACTGAAAAGGTTTCTCTAAATAAAAAAGAAGTAAGAAATAGGATGGAGGAAATCACAATTTGAAAGCAATCACTTAAATAAGCCAGTATATGGAGTTTCCGTCGTGGCTCAGTGGTACGAACCCGACTAGGAACCATGAGGTTGCGGGTTCGATCCCTGACCTTGCTCAGTGGGTTAAGGATCAGGTGTTGCTGTGAGCTGTGGTGTAGGTTGCAGACAGGGCTCGGATCCCGCCTTGCTGTGGCTGTGGCCGTGGCAAGGCCAGCAGCTACAGCTCCTGTTAGACCCCTAGCCTGGGAACCTCCCTATGCCGTGGGTGTGGCCCTAGATAAGGCAAAAAGACAATAAATAAATAAGCCAGTATACAGATATAAAAGCGAAAAAGAAACCTATTGTAAAAGTGATGATAAACATAAGGAACAGCAAAAGGACAAACATGAAGATGTTAAAAAAGGCCTTCAAAATCATAAAGTGTGGAGAAAGAAAAGAAAATCTAGACTCTTTTTTTTTAGAATGTATTTGAGCCTATATGACTATCAGGCTAAAGCAAGCAGATATAGCAAGGGGTTAACATACTTGAAAAACAGGGCAACCACAAATCAAATCCTAACATTACATTCATAAAAGCTAAAAAGAAAAAGTACAGAAGCATTAAAAAGAAAGGAAATCATCCAACCAAAAAAAAAAAAAAAGGGACAAAGGAGAAACATTGAATGAACTGGAAAACAAGGCTTAAAATGGCAATAAATATGTCAGTAACTATCCTAAATATCAGTGCTCCAATTAAAAGACACAGAATGGCAGATTGGATAAAAAAGCAAGAGCCTACAATATGCTGTCTATAAGAGTATATTGTCCTTAGGGCAAAGGACACATAAATTGAAAGTGAGAGGATGGGAAAAGATAGTTTATGCCAATAGAAAAGACAAGAAAGCAGGAGTTGCAATGCAGTCTGTTAGACAAAATAGACTTTAAAATAAAGGCTGTAAAGAAAGACAAAGAAGGATACTGTATCATGACAAATGATCCATTCAAGAAGAGAATATTAAACTTGTCAGCATATATGCCCCAATATAGGCACACCCGGATACATACAACAAATACTATCAGACATAAAAGGAGAAATTGGTAGAAATACAATAATAGTAGGAGACTTTAACACCCACTCACATCAATAGGCAGATCCTCTAGACAGAAAATCAGTAAGGCAACATAGATCCTAAATAACACAATAGAAAAGTTAGACTTAATTGACATTTTCAGGAAACCACATACAAAAAAATCAGAATATACATTCTTTTCAAGTGCACATGAAACATTCTCAAGAATTGACCACATACTGGGGCACAAAACTAACCTCAACAAATTTAAGATTATAGAAATTATTTCAAGTATCTGAAGGTGGTATCTTGTTGGAGGTTTATAAGAGCATGTGACCTGACTTCCCTGGATCTGTTTGGTACAAAACAAAGGGTTTCTGTACCAAAAAGTTTGCAACAACTGACCCCGTCCCTCCCTTACCTTGCCTTTAAAAATACTTTACAACTTTAGGAGTTCCCTTCGTGGCTCAGTGGTTAACGAATCCGACTAGGAACCATGAGGTTGCGGGTTCGATCCCTAGCCTTGCTCAGTGGGTTAAGGATCCGGCATTGCCGTGAGCTGTGGTGAAGGTTGCAGACGCGGCTCGGATCCCGCGTTGCTGTGGCTGTGGCGAAGGCCGGCTGCTACAGCTCCTGTTAGACCCCTATCCTGGGAACCTCCATATGCTGCGGGTGCGGCTCTACATAAAGGCAAAAAGACAAAAAAAATAAATAAAGATAAAAATACTTTACAACTTTAGCTGGGTAGTTCAGGATATTTGGGGGGCATGAGCCACCCATCTCCTTGCATGGCCCTGCAATAAACTTTTCTACGTGCCAAACTCTGTTTCAGTTTGTTTGGCCTCACTGTGCATTAACATGTTTTACATTATAAATAGATTATGTCCCTATCTTTAGATGGTGTCATCAAAATTAATTTGTGAAAGAACTGTATTTAATTGACTTAAAAGTGAGTGCATACAAATCAAATATTTCTAAATGTAACTGAAAGTAGCCCTAGCTTTTAAAGGATCATATGATTTATGTGGTCTAAGATTAATCTTTAATGAATAAAAAGTTTAAATTGATAGTTTAATGTAAAGTCATCAGTCATCGATATTAAGTATAATACTTTTATTGGACCTAGGTTTGTGAAAAAGTCTGTAAGATAATGTTATCTCTGTTACAGAATTTGTCAACAAGAAAATTAATTTGGTGTGATGATGTTTTCGTAAGTAATGAAACAGAGATAAATGGGATAACAGTTTTTAGATGATCTTTTTAAGAACAACCATGTTTCAGAGCTGTCTTGGACGCAGCTGGTTGAGGATCTGGAGTTGTCATTGCAGCAACTTGGGTTGCTGCTGGGATGTGGGTTTGATCCCTGGTCCAGTAACTTCTGCATGCCATGGGTGTGGCCAAAATAATAGTAATTATTATTGTGTTTTATGGTATATTTACCTAAAAACAATTTCACCAGATGTTTGGTAACATTGAACTTCAGTGTTCTGCTAAGTTAATTATGGGAATTCATTGCGTGTCTAGATCATTTTTAATAAGATAAAATACTGAAACATTAACTGCCAAAGTAGTCTATGTTACCTTACTTTTTGACCTCTTATTACAGAGAGATTGATATATCTGAAACTATTATTAAATATGTTTTGTGCCTTATTTAAAGATTGTACTATGAAATGGCATGTATTTCCTGAAATTAATATTTAAAAGTGAACTCTGAGAAGAGTTTTATGTTTGGGCAGGACTTAGATCAAACTAAATATAATTAAATAAATGAATTTTAATATTATAGGTGAAATGGTACAGAACCAGATTTGGTTTTCTCTATTAACAGGATAAACTTTCCTTGAAATATTAATCTGCTTTTATTTTTGTTTTTATTTTTGGGTCTCTTTGTCTTTTTAGGACCATACCCGTGGCATATGGAGGTTTCCAGGCTAGGGGTCTAATCGGAAACCGCAGCTGCCAGCCTATGCCACAGCCACAGCAACACCAGATCTGAGCTGCGTCTGCAACCTGCACCACAGCTCACGGCAATGCCGGATCCTTAACACACTGAGCGAGGCCAGGTATCGAAGCTGCAACTTCATGTTTCCTAGTCTGAATCGTTTCCACTACGCCACAGCAGGAACTCTGTTGAAATATTAATCTGCTTTTGTTAACAGATTGGAAAGTTTCTCTTTTTTTCCCCTTTTTTCCTTTTTTTTTTACATTTATTTATGTTTTTAATTACTTAATGAATTTTATTACATTTATAGCTGTACAAAAATCATCACAGTCAAATTTTATAGCATTTCCATCCCAAACCCTCAGTGCATCCCCCCTACCTCCCAACTTGTCTCATTTGGAAACCATAAGTTTTCCAAAGTCTGTGAGTCAGTATCTGTTCTGCAAAGAAGTACATTGTGTCCTTTTTTTAGATTCCACATGTAAGTGGTAGCATTTGATATTGGTATCTCATTGTCTGACTGACTTCACTTCGCATGATAATTTCTAGGTCCATCCATGTTGCTATAAATGCTGTTATTTCATTCCTTTTAATGGCTGAGTAATATTCCATTGTGTGTATGTACCACATCTTCCGTATCTACTCCTCTGTCGATCGGCATTTAGGTTGTTTCCATGACTTGGCTATTGTTTAGAGCGCTACAGTGAACATTGGAGTACATGTGTCTTTTTGAGTCACGGTTTTCTCTGGATAGATGCCCAAGAGTGGGATTGCTGGATCAAGTGGTAATTCTATATTTAGTTTTCTAAGGAATCTCTATACTGTTTTCCACAGTGGTTGCACCAGTTTACATTCCCACCAACAGTGTAATAGGGATCCTTTTTCTCCACACCCTCTCCAGCACTTATTGTTTGTAGACTTTTTGATGATGGCAATTCTAGCTGGTGTAAAGTGGTACCTCCTAGTAGTTTTGATTTGCATTTCTCTAATAATGAGTGATGTTGAACATCTTGGAAAGTTTCTTTACTAGTAACTTTCTGCATTGAAATTTTTACTGTCACCTTGATTAAGTGAGGAAGTTGTTATTTTGCAGTGACTTATGATGTTCCCTGGTCAAAAATTAAAAATAAAACCTTTTGATACTTATAGCAGCCTTCCTCAGATCAAACTCTTTTTTTTTTTTTTTTTTTTTTTTTTTTTTTTTAGGGCCGTACCCGTGGCATATGGAGGTTCCCAGGCTAGGGGCCTAATCGGAGCTACAGCTGCTGGCCTTCGCCACAGCCACAGCAATGCGAGATCCAAGCTGTGTCTGCAACCTACACCACAGCTCATGGCAACACCAGATCCTTAACCCACTGAGCGAGGCCAGGGATTGAACCCACAACCTCATTGTTCCTAGTTGGATTCATTAACCATTGAGCCATGACAGAACTCCTCAAATCACACTCTTGATGAAGTTCTTTTGACCTCTAGCTAACTTTGTGATATTTCAGAGGGCCCCTGAACAACTCAGAAACATTAATTAGACTTTATTTTGTCTATTAAATTATTTGGGGGATACATTGTTAAATGAGTAATGATTAACCTTATGTTACATTGGGTGAATATCAATATAAATGTTCTATAAATTATATAAAGTTCCTAAAATTTGAAATGTCCTATATGTTGTCCTGAAGTAATAATTCTAATTACTATCATAAAATGTTGTATGTCACGAAATAGCCAAATTTCCTTGACAATTTGCATTGTGATCAGGTCTTTAACGATGCTTTTCAAGTCTTTCGTCATGAATAGACAGTTAACGTCTTACTCTGATGCTTTTATTTAAAAAAATTCTTGTAGAGAACTTGCTTTTGTGTACTAGCACTACGTTTGACTCAGTGACAGAAGGACTTCCTCCATGTATGAGGGCTATTTCATGAATGGTCTCATATAAGGCTACTAAAATTTCAAAATAGTAATAGTGTCTCCTTCATTTATGTCGCACACTTAGTTGAGTCTCTTCTAGACTCTCACCACACTCAACACAATTCTGTGAGCCAACTCTTAAGAAGTATTTTTGCTTTTGGCACCTAATGCTGTCTTGCACCTGACACTATCTTGGTTCCATGTTAATAACACTAACCTTGCAGGATCAAGGAATTTAAATGTCTCATTAAATTTTGCTCTGGAAAATACTTTCTCAACACTTTTTCAGATATTGTGTTAATTATGATTTCAGTGTGTATTTAGGTCAGAGCAAAAAATGTTGAGCAAACAAGTTCTCTAAGGTAAAATGACAGAAGAGCAGGGTTCAGCCGGAGGGTAAAATTAACAGGGCCAAATTGACTTTTGGCATTTTAAATATACTAGATTGATACCAATTTAAGTTGATCCTATGATTGAAATTTTTGTGTATATATTAGTTGATGCTGAATTACCAAACAACTCCTAAATTTTCAGCAGCATTTTCTGTATTTCCCACATCACAGTGCTGGGTGGGTGCTCGCTTTGGGGAGAGTGCACATGGTCAGTCAGGAACCCAAAGTCTCCCATCCTGTGCCCTCTCCATCTCTACGACCTCATCCCATCTGCATCCATCAGCAGAAGGATCAAGAACGTGGAGAAATACCTGTGGGAGGTGATAATGGGCCAGGTCAGGAAGAACACACATCAGTTCCTCTCTGTCTTTATCTGCAAAGGTGTAGTTCTGTGGCCACAGAGGAGGCTGGCATGTCTGCTAGCTGTTAGCCCAGAGAAGAGGGGTGGATTTTCATGGACAACTCAAGTTGTCAGCAAAAGGGAATAACTCATTTAGATATATTTTGCTTTCAAATTATTATTATTTACCATACCCCAAGTAGACTGTGTGTGGGAAACAGAATGAAAATTGAATGAGCAGCATCCTGGCCTGGGAGAAGCTCTGAATCCACAGAAGGAGAGAAGACATGGTAGGAAGTGCCTGCCATCCTAGGAAAAAGGATAAAGAGAACCAGCTCTGGAAGTTCAGGAAATGATTCTAGATTTGGAAGCTGCATGGAGATGATAGGATTTGGACTCCACTTTCAGCAAAGAACAAGATACAGTTGAGGAGGGAGCTGTAGAATTAGGTCCTCTAAGTATAAGATATCATGAGAAATATTATGCAACCATGAAAACCTATTTTCTAAAACATTAAATAGATGGGATAATTACTCATACTAAGTGAAAGTGACCCTTTTTAAAAAATAAATTTGGATAAATTACACAGCTATGTTAAATGATAGTTTTCTAAAATATTCTATGGTTGGAGCTCCCGTCGTGGCTCAGCAGTTAGCGAAAACCAGCTAGCATCCATGTGGACGTGGGTTCGATTCCTGGTCTCTTTTAGTGGGTTAAGGATCTGGCGTTGCCATGAGCAATGTAGGTTGTAGACACGGCTTGGATCCAGAGTTGCTGTGGCTGTGGCGTAGGCAGGCAGCTGCAGCTCGATTCAACCCTTAGCCTGGGAATCTCCATATGCTGCGTGTGCGGCCCTAAAAATAGAAAGACCAAAAAATAAGGTGCTTTATGGTTAATGTAAACAGAAGGTTTCCATAAACAGTCTTTCATTTTATACAGTTAATTTCTCTAAACCGGACACACAGAGCTGGGGTGTAGACAAGTGAGCTCCATCACGTTCCTACCCTCTCCCTGCCGGTCCCCTAAAGCATAATCTCCTTCCTGTTCTCTGCTGTGGATCCAGGGGCCTGACTCAGGTGCTCAGTCAACACACCCTGAATACTGCACTTGGGAAGTGGCCTGTTTTATCATAGCCAAGACAATGACTTCCACTAGAAGGCACCCCAAAACAATGAGTTTTATCGAATTTGGTTTGGTGTAACTCCAAGATGGTGAAGGAGACAAGGCTGAATTGTTGGCTTATTTGGAGCCCTGCTGCATCCTGCTGTTTATCACAAGGCCACTAGAGGGCAGCATGTAACTGCTTATGACAAACGCTGCCACATTCAAAATGTTTCTATTTTAAGTTAGCCTCCGAACAACTTTCATAAACTCAGAGGATTTCTTTAGGGTATATTTATTTCCTTTTATCTTCAGTAATATCTGTAAGCTAGTTAAAATAGCCTGTAGTCAAAATAAAAGATGAGCCACTGATGGAAAATTGGTTTTTGTGATAATAAGCATTTAAGATTATGGCTCCAAGGGAGTCCCCATCGTGGCTCAGTGGTTAACAAACCCAGCTAATATTCATGAGGACTCGGGTTCAATCCCCGGCGTTGCTCAGTGAGTTAAGGATCTGGCATTGCCGTGAGCTGTGGTGTAGGTTGCAGACTCGGCTTGGATCTGGTATTGCTGTGACTGTGGCGTAGGCTGGTGGCTGTAGGTCCGATTCGACCTCTGGCCTAGGTACCTCCATATGCTGTGGGTGCAGCCCTAAAAACACAAAAAAATAAAAAAAGATTACAGGTCCAACCTGCTATGTCCACCTCTTTCTTCTCTTCATCCATCTATAAACATCTACTTATATAAAACAGCTTTTCACAATATACGTTGCATATTAGAGATACTTTTTTAATCATATTGCCTGTTGTTGTGACATGAATCTTTGGGTAACAAGTGGTCTGCTCATAGGGCAATAAAAATGTCCCTGTTGCCCCAGGAGACAGTGTGAAGTTGGACAGTAGGTCACAGTGGGGGTGGGGTAAAGGTAGAGACCTTCTGCTTAGCATAGCTAAGGTCAGGTCACACTCTCTTCTGTCCCCAAAGCACTGAGTCTGCTTTCTCCTGGGGAGTTGCCTGGGACACCAAAAGACTAATAGTTATTTAATTAAAGAAAGTAATTTATCTGATCAGGCCACAGAACAGGCAGCCAGAACCAAAAACCCAGATCCCAAGGCCCTGTACTCAATTCCAAGTGTGAATCAATTCCTGTTTGAGCCTCAGGATTTCAAAATGGATCTAGGGAGGAGCAAACTAATGGGATTTCATGCTGATTCCTGAGACTTGGATGGTGATCAGTACCAAGCAATCAAAGAATGCTGGATCTTCAATGAACAAGGACTAGTGTTAAACCCAAGCACTTAATGGAAATTATTGCTCATCTACATCAAGGAGTCCGTTATGGGAGGTATGCAACCTATCACTTGCTAGATATTTATAGTTGGTTTTCAAATGCAGAGGACCATACAAAATGTACTACAAAACTGTCTTATCTGTGTCAGAAACAATCCTAAAACCAGGGCACCACCAGTTAAAAAAAAAAAAAGAGCAAACCTGAGGGACAAAACTGGGAGATGATTGGTAAATAAGAATTTTCTATTGGAGTTCCTGTCCTGGCTCAGTGGTTAACGAATCCGATTAGGAACCATGAGGTTGCGGGTTCTATCCCTGGCCTTGCTCAGTGGGTTAACGATCCAGTGTTGCCGTGAGCTGTGGTGTAGGTTGCAGACGCGGCCTGGATCCCGCGTTGCTGTGGCTGTGGCGAAGGCCGGCAGCTACAACTACAACTCCTAGTTAGATTAGACCCCTAGCCTGGGAACCTCCATATGTTGCGAGTACAGCCCTAGAAAAGGCAAAAAGACAAAAAAAAAAAAAAAAAAAAGAATTTGCTATTATGCCAAGAGCCCTGGGAAATAACAAATTTTTGCTATTGTTATTTGTATACAGTGTCAAAGGATGGGTTGAAGCCTTTCCATGCCAAACAGAAAAGGCTTCTAAGAGGCTTCTGACAAAGACCTTACTCAAAGAAATTATCCCTCATATTTGGTTGCCTCTTTCACTTCAAAGTGACAACTGAGGAGGTTTCATAGCTGTGGTAACTCAGTGGGTGTCTGGGGCTCTTGGAATACAGTGGAAGTTATATGTGTCATGGAGACCTTGATCTATGGGAAAGACTGAAAAGATCAATCATACCTTAAAGGCAATCACCAAAATACTTCAAAAAACCAACTAAACTTGGGATGTCTTACCAGTTGCCCTGCTTGGGGTAAGAATAGCCCCTAGAAACAAACTCCAGTTGAACCCTTATGAGCTATTATATAGGAGACCCTTTCTTAAGATTAAGTATTGTTGCCAAATTGAATCACTAAAAAAGTTTGAAATAAAATGTTTTCATGGATTCCCCAAAGTAATAAGGTCTGTTTTGGAAGGATAGTTAAAATTAGGAAGGACAGTTAAGATTTGTATCTTACGGTTAATTCTTTCATTGATCAAATTTTGTACTTGCCATCTCCTATATTTAAGAAGGCCTCCTGGAATTCCCTCTATGGCACAATGGGATTGTTGGTGTCTTGAGAGTGATGGGTTGAAGGTTCGATCCCCAGCCTGGCACAGTGGGTTAAGGATCCAGTGTTGCCACAGCTGCGGCTTAGGTCATAACTGTGGCTTGGATCTGATCCCTGGCCCAGGAACTCCATATGCCGAGGGGTGGCCAAAAAAGGGAAAAGAGAGAGAGAGAGAGAAACAAAGAGAAAAGGCCTCCCCCACTCACAAGATGATTGTCTAAGACTTAAGAGTTCAAAATGTGACTCACAAATATTTACAGTTAAGTGGCAAGCAATTTCATTCATGTTGTAAAAAATCCACACACATAATCAGCAGGAAGAAGCTAGAATAGTCCACACTCTGTTTCCCTCAAGACTTAGAAATGTACCAAAAAAATCCAAATTGAAATAGCACATAAAACATTCACCAACTTATACTGGATTTACCTCCATAAATAGGTTGTTGAGTAATAAAACCTTGAGTTATATTAAAGACAACTTTGCACATGTGCTTAATAGAAACCCATGTCTGTAGGATGACACCAGAACCGTGAATTTTTAGTCTATGGAACTAAAAGAGCAGAAATACTGCCACTGGAGCCCTTTAAGAAGTGCAAAGAACTTCAGTAAGGAAAATGTTCCAGAAGCATGAGTAGCTTACATGGATTGATTTGAAAATATACAGTCAGCTTCCAAGTTTGAAATTCCCTCAACACGTCAAATTTCTCCACAAACCATAGATGAGGGAGACAGATTTGGGAGCCTTGTCTCCTGTCTTCTTGCCAATTGGTCTCGCAGTAAAGCTTTTTGTTTCTTTTTATTTAACTATGGTTGATTTATAATATTGTTAGTTTCAGGTGTACAGCCTCAGATTCTTTTCCATTATGAATTATTATAAGATATTGAATATAGTTCTCTGTGCTATAAATATCAATCCTTGATATTGACATGTACTGGTGTATATCTATTAAGCCCAAACTCCCAACTTATCCCTCCCCCTCCCCTTTACTTTTGGTAACCATACATTTTTGGTGAGTTTGTTTCTACTTTATAAATAAGTTGATTTGTATCTTTTTTTTAGATTCCACATATTAGTGATATCATTTAATAATCTTTCACTGTCTGAGCTACTTAGTATGATAATCTCTAGGTCCATCCGTGTTGCTGTAGATGGCATTATTTCATGCTTTTTCATGGCTAAGTAATAGTCATGTGTGTGTGTGTGTGTGTGTGTGTGTGTGTGTACCACAACTTCTTTTGATAGGCATTTAGGTTGCTTCCATGTCTTGTCTGTTATAAATAAGGCTGCTGTGAACGTTGGTATGCATGTATGTTACTGGGCTTTTTGTTTGTTTGTTTTTCCCCTTTTTCAGCTGCACCCTCAGCATATGGAAGTTCCCAGGCCAAGGATCGAACCTGAGCCACACTGTGGCCTACGTCACAGTTGTAGCAATGCTGGACCCCTAACCCACTGCACCAGGCTGGAGATTGAACTGGCAATGCCATAGAGACAAGTCTCGATCATTAACCCCTGCACCACAGTGGGAATTGCATGTATCTTTTTGAATTAGAGTTACCATCCTTTTCAGATACATACCCACGAGTGGGATTGCTGGATCACATGGTAATTATATTTTTAGTTTTTGTGGAATCTCCATATTGTTTTCCATAGTGGCTGCACCAACTTACATTCTTACCGACAGTTGCCTTTTCTCCAGATATTCTCCAGCATTTATTGCTATAGACATTTTGATGATGGCCATTTTGACTGATGTGATGTGATAGCTCATTGTAGTTTTGATTTACATTTTTCTAATCATTAGCAATGTTGAGCGTCTTTTCCTGTGCCTGCTGGTCATCTGTATGTCTTTGGAGAAATGTCTGTTTAGGTCTTCTGCCCATTTTTTTATTGTGTTGTTTGGTTTTTTCCATATTGAGTTGTATGAGCTGTCTCTTATTGTTTTAATTAATTAATTTATTTTCTTTTTAAGGCTGCACCTGTGGCATATGGAGGTTCCCAGGCTAGGGATCTAATCAGAGCTACAGCTGCCGACCTATGCCACAGCCACAGCAACATGTGGTCCAAGCCGTGTCTGTGACCTACACCACAGCTCATGGCATGCCAGATCCCTAACCCACTGAGCAAGACCAAGGATTGAACCCTCAACTTCATGGTTCCCGGTCGGATTCATTTCTACTGTGCCATGACAGGAACTCCAGCTCTATTTTAGAGATTGAGCCCCTTGTCTGTCACATAGCTTGCAAATATTTTCTCCCAGTTCATAGGTTGTCTTTTTGTTCCATCTGTGGTTTCCTTTGCTGTACAAAAACTTAAAGTTTGATTGGGTCCCATTTGTTTATTTTTGCTTTTTTTTTTTTTTTCTTTTGCCTTGGGAGACTGACCTAAGAAAACATTGCTATCAAAGAATGTTTTACCTGTTCTCTTCTAGAAGTGTTATGGTGTCAGGTCTTATATTTAAGCCTTTAAGCCACTTTTTGAGTTTAGTTTTGTGTATGGTGTGAGGGAGCATTCTTACTACATTAATTTAATGCAGGTGTCCAGCTTTCCGAACACCACTAGCTGAAGAGACTGTCTTTTCTCCATTGTATATTTTGCTTCCTTTGTGAAAGATTAATTGTACATATGTGTGTGGATTTATTTCTGGGCTCTCCATTCTGTGCCCTTGATACACTTCTATTTTTGTGCCAATACCATGCTGCTTTGATTACTGTAGCTTTGCAGTATTGTCTGCTGTCTGAGAGAGTTATGCCATCAGTATTGTTCTTTTTCCTCTTTCATGGTTCCATATAAATTGTAGGGAGTATTTGATCTAGCTCTGTGGAAAACATCTTAAGTAATTTGATAGGAATCACACGAAATCTATAGATTACTTTGGGTAGTATGACCATTTTAACAATATTATTTCAATCAAAGAGCAGGGATATCTTTCCATTTCTTTGTATCGTATTCACTTTTCTTTTTGTTTCATAGGAGGTTTTTTGGCCATGCCCATGGCATGTGGAAGTTCCGGGGCCAGGGATCTAACCTGCACCATAGCAGTGACAACGCTGGATCCTTAACCACTAAGCCATCAAGGAACTCCATAAAGTTTTGAACATACAGGTCTTTCACATCTTTGGTTAGGTTTATTCTTAGATATTTTGGGGGTTTTTTGTTTTGTGTTTTGTTTTTTGTCTTTTGTCTTTTTAGGGCCACACCTCTGGCATATGGAGGTTCCCAGGCTAGGGGTCTAATTGGAGCAACAGCTTCCAGCCTACACCACAGCCATGGCAACACAGGATCCAAGCTGCATCTGTGACCTACACCACAACTCACAGCAATGCCAGATCCTTAACCCACTGAGTGCAGCCAGGGATCAAACCCACAACCTCATGGTTCCTAGTTGGATTCGTTTCCGCTGAGCCAAAATGGGAACTCCTATTCTTAGGTATTTTGTCTTTTGGTGTGATTTTATACAAGATGTCTTTTTACTTTCTGTTTCTGATATTTGTTAGTGTAAAGAAATGCAACAGTTTCTAAATAGTGATCTTATATCCTACTACCTTACTGAATTCATTTATTTTAAGGTTTTTGTGTGGTCTTTGTTTTGAGTTTTCTATATAGAGTATCATGTCATCTGCATACAATGACAATTTTACCTCTTCCTTTCTAATTTGGATACCTTTTATTTCTTCTCATTGCTGTGTCTAGGACTTCTAGTACCATGTTGGCTGCAAATGGTGAGAGTGGGCGTCCTTGTCTTGCTCCAGAATTTAGTAGAAAGGCTTTCAACTCTTCACCTTTGAGCACTATGTTGGCAGTAGGTTTGTCATAAACGGCTTTTATTTTGTTGAGATATGTTCCTTCTATACCCATGTTGGAGAGAATTTTTTTCATGGGTAGATGTTGAATTTTATCAAATACTTTTTCTGCATTTATATGATTGTATGACTTTTGTCATTTCTTTTGTTAATGTGGTATATCACATTGATTTTGCACATGTTGAACCATCCTTGTGACCCTGGAATGAATACAATTTGGTTATGCTTTATGAGCCTTCTGATGTGTTGTTGGGTTCGGTTTGCTAATCTTTTATGGTGTCTTTGTCTGGTCTTGGTATCAACGTGATGGTGGCCTCATAGAATGACTTTGGAAGTATTTCTGCCTCTTCAGTCATCTGGAAGAGTTTGAGAAGGATGGATATTAAGTTCTTTGTATATGTGGTAGAATTCCTCAGTGAAGTCTTTGGTCCTGGACTTTTGTTTGCAGGGAGTTGTGTGTTTTTTTTAATTACACATTCTGTTTCCCTTCTAGTGCTTGGTCTGTTCAAATTATGTTTCTTCTTGACTCAGTTTTGGCAGGCAGTATGTTTCCAGAAATATGTCCATTTCTTCTAGGTTATCTATTTTGTTTGTATGTAACTATCCATAGTATTAAGATTTTTTTTTTAATTTTATGTAGTATCAGTGGTTATTTCTCTTTCATTTCTTATTTTACCTGGATCCTCTATCCTTTCTTCTTGGTGAGCCTGGCTAGAAGTTTGTCAGTTGTTTATCCTCCATAAAAACTGCTCTTAGTATTTTCTTTTTTTTTTTGTCCTTTTCTTTTTTTAAGAGCCACACCCATGGCATATGGAAGTTCCCAGGCTAGGGATTGAATTAGAGCTGCAGCTGCTGGCCTATACCACAGCCATAGCAATGTCAGATCCGAGCCATATCTGCAACCTACACCACAGCTCATGGCAGGGCCAGATCCTTAACCCACTAAGCGGGGCCAGGGATCAAACCTGTATCCTCCTGGATACTAGCTGGGTTTGTTACTGCTGAGCCACAGTGGGAACTCCTCTGTTTTTTTATCTTTATGTTATTTAATTCTTTGCTAATCTTTATTTTCTTCCTTCTGCTGACTTTCAATTTTGTTTTCCTTATTTGTCTAATTCTTTCAGGTGGTAGTTTAGGTTGTTTATTTGAGATTTTTGGTTTTTGAGAAAGGTCTGTATTTCTGTGTACCTTGCTCATAGGACTTGTTTTGCTGCATACCATAGATTTTTGCATGGCTGTGTTCATTGTTTGTGTTGAAGGTGTTTTTTAATTTCCTCTTTGATCTCATCATTGACCCATTGGTTTTTTGTTTGTTTTTAGTAGCATGTTGTTTAGTCTCCAAGTAATTGGTTTTTTTAATACTCATTTTTTTTTCTGTGACTGATTTCTAGTTTCAGGCCGCTGTGGTTGGAGAAGATGCTTGAAATCATTTGCATTCCCTTAAATTTGTTGAGGCTTTATTTTGTGCCCTAGTATGTGGTCTATCCTAGAGAGTTTTCCATGCACACTTAAAAAGAATGTGTTTGTATTCTGCTTTTCTGGGGGGAGGGGGAGGGGGAATGTAGTGTAGTGTGAATTAAATCTAACTGCTCTATTATGTCATTTAGATTCTCTGTTGCCTTATTGATTTTCTGTCTAGAAGATCTGTCCATTGATGTCAGTGGGGTGTTAAAGTCACCTATTATATTCCCATCAGTTTCTCCTTTTATGTCTGTTAGTGTTTGTTTTATGTATTTTGGCGCTCCTATATTGGGTGTATATATGTTAACAAGTGTAATAGCCTCTTCTTCATCTTTTCATTATTATATAAATATCATTATATCATTACGTAAATATCATTATGTCATTCTTGGCCTTTCTTTATGGCCTTTGTTTTAAAATTTGTTTTGTCTGATGTGAGATTTTCTACTTTCTTGTCATTTCCACTTGCATGAAATATCTTTTTCCATCCTCTCACTTTTAACTTTTTTGTGAGTCCTTCACCCTAAAGTGGTTTCTTGTAGGCAACATACAATAGGTTATTGGGTTTTTTTTTTTTTTTTTTTTTGCAGCACTGCATCTGTAACCTATGCTGTAGCTTGTAGCAGTGCCGGATCTGTAACCCACTGAATGAGGCCATGGATCAAACTTGCACCCTCATGGAGACTACATTAGGTTCTTAACCCACTGAGCCACAATGGGAGCTCCTAGGTTATTGTTTTATTATCTAGTATACCACTCTGTCTTTTTTGTCTTTTTGCCTTATCTAGGGCCACACCCACGGCATATGTAGGTTGCCAGGTTAGAGGTCTAACGGGAGCTGTAGCTGCCAGCCTACGCCACAGCCACAGCAACGTGGGATCCGAGCCGCATCTGCGACTTACACCACAGCTCACGGCAGTGCCAGGTCCTTAACCCACTGAGCAAGGCCAGGGATCAAACCTGCAACCTCATGGTTCCTAGTCGGATTCGTTAACCGCTGAGTCACGATGGGAACTCCACCACTCTGTCTTTTGATTGGAGCATTTTGTACATTGTTTAAAGTAATTATTGATAAGTATGTAATTATTTACATTTTAAACTTTGCTTTCCAGTTAACTTTGTATTTCTTCTTTGTTCCTTTCTTCTTTTTGCTTTGCCTTTTGTGGTAAGGAAAAATGTGTGTGTGTGTGTGTATATACATATCAATGTAAAAGATAAATTACATTTAAATGCTATTACATTTCATACATACACACACTGTATCTACATTGAATGCGCAGTTGACCTAACGTTTCCTCTCTTTGTTATTTGTTCTCCTGTAAAATGTTTCCAAAATGAGGCCAGAAAAAAGCGGATATTCATCTCTCCATCTCAAGCAAGTGCCTTTGTGCAAGCCTTCAAGAGGAACCAATTTCCTGACATTGCAACCAGAGGAGAATCGACTTGCCAGATGGGAGGAATTCAAGCATCTCTAATCAAATTATCAGTGGGTGGTACATGACTTGTCCTGTCCAGTGGAAGGGGTATCAACCCCTTAGGTGGTGCTGGCTACACATAGGCGTTAGGGGGGTTATCCTGCTGATTGGGCAAAGCTATACGTTGGGAAAGCCTGGCATTGCAAGTTAGGGTCCTTCCAGAGTGAGATTTTCTAAATCAAGTTGGCAGCAGTGCCCACCAGCGTAGAAAGAGTGGCAGGACAGAAGTGGGAGAATTGAGTGTCACTCTCTGTTTAAAGAAAACAGTCAGTGCTCTTCAAGCTTAAGCAGTGCAGCCGTATTGGCCGAGAAATGTCTCTGTTATAAAAGCGGGGGAGCAGAACTGTCTGTGGCGGCATCTTTGTCTGCATTGCGTCTTGGGCCTCAAGGCCCTTGGACCTGTACAGAGTCTGCCCTCAACCCACCCAACCTCCCTCTCCTCTTGGAGAGACACCTTAATGATTTAGCGTTTTCTGACTTATCCTCAACTGGGAAGAGGGACTGTTGCAGCTGGATGAGAGCTGTTGTTCTTCATACGTCACTGATATCGTGTGTTTGAATATAGGGATCGTGAAGCAGGTCCATAGGTATATAGAAACAGAGTTTCTGAAAGACTCAGATTTCACTCAAGAACCTCTGACTCTGCTTCAAGTGGCTTGCAAGGCCCTGTGTTCTTACATTTGTTCACCATGAATTGGGAGAAACCTCAACCTGGTCAGGAGAACGCCTTTCTTGATCCAGCCTAGGAAGTTGGGGTCTGAATATAGACCCAGATGGTTTTCATCTGGACTTGTGCCTGCCTGGGCCTGGACCTGGACCTTTGTCCATAAAAGGTGGGCTGGTTGGTGTATATTGTGGACACAGGCACTGGAGCCACATATTTCTTCTCGTGTTTGATCCAGGAAAAGCATGGGATCTGGAAAAGGTTTTTCATTTGGATCCCAGGCATTGGCAAACAGGGGAAAGCTTTGGAGTGATGCCTGTGTAGCTGAGGACATGGAGCCTAGTGCATACGGAAGTAAAGATGAATTTCTTGTTCTTCCTCACGGGACTGCTAAGGTGGCTGGTCTGAAAGCATCCATTTCCAGAAGAGGAGAGGGCAGTGG
The DNA here is from genome assembly GCA_004024745.2 of Catagonus wagneri. Lineage (NCBI taxonomy): Eukaryota > Metazoa > Chordata > Mammalia > Artiodactyla > Tayassuidae > Catagonus > Catagonus wagneri. The sequence continues at coordinate 36,852,909 of PVHT021183726.1, forward strand.
AGGTGCTGGGCAGCACGTGAAGGGCCTGGCTTTCTAGGCAGTCAGTGAGGGATCTCCTGGAAGCCAGGTGTCCAGTGTTGCCCTGACATGCTCCTCATTTCCAAAAACCAGTTTAGATCAGTCTCCCCCTGAGATGAGGCCTAACTAAAATTGCCTTCTCCTGGGCAGATCAGGGGTGGGGGTCCAGGGCAAGTCAATCTAGAATGTCTTGCTTCCACTGTGCACGCCTATCTTCTTCTTCCCTAGGTGTGGTTTCCAAACCAAAGAACTCTGTAGGCAGAGCAGAGCAGAGGGGGCCCATGAAGAAGAATTTCAGGCTCTCCTCAACATGCCACCAAGCTCACCAGGGCCTCAGAAGGAGGAAGGAAGCCTTCTCCCGAGCTGCTTTCAGGCTTCTTTCCTGAGATGTAGGATCATCGTGACAAAAAGAACACGCATAGTGTTTGGGAGTAACGCCTAGGCAAGAAGACCCGTCCTTCACTTGGAAGCCCAAATGGCTGTCCTTTTGGCTGCACTTCATTGTCTCAATGAGTGTTGCCTAGTTCCACATGGACTCTAAGGAAGCATGGGCCATAGGAGGGGCACCCTCCCCAAAGCCTTAAAGAATTCTAGCGTTACAGCAACAAGCATGACCCAGCTCTTCCTCCATCTGCACCATCCCCAAGCAGGAACTGGAACAAGTCAAGGAAGTCAGATGAAAAAGGACTCATCTGGGAGTTCCCGTTGTGGCTCAGAGGTAACAAACCTGACTAGTATCCATGAGGATGTGAGTTTGATCCCTGGCCTCTCTTAGTGGGTTAAGCTTAAGCTGTTGCAGTGAGCCGTGGTGTAGGTCACAGATGTGACTCCGATCCCACGTTACTGTGGCTATGGTGTAGGCCGGCAGCTGCAGCTCTGATTTGACCCCTAGTCCGGGAACTTCCATATGCCCTAAAAAGAAAAAAAAAAAGGGACTCATTCACACACATTCCCTTTCTGCCAAGATCGATGGCATATTTGAAGTGAGCTTGTTGATAAGAAGAGGAGTGTCTGTGAAACATGTGGGTCCAGGAATGTGAGCTTTTTTTCATAGCTTTTTCATAGCTGTGACTGTCAGACCTGGCAACTGGAAGTGACTCAAGTCTCCAGCTAGCAATGATTGCTTCAAAGCTGCAGCCCTTAATAGAGTGGAGACTTTGCATGTAATTTTCCCCTGGAACATTTGTAACATAAAAAGTGGCAAGGAAACATATAAGAGCAACTTCAACTCATCACTCAGGAAAAGGTTGGAAAATCTTGCTCTTTCCATCATTTTAGCATGGGTTTAGTTTGTATGTATGGGCCTGTAATGTACCTATAATTTTTCCTTGTAGATTTTGAAAAGTGTATGTTCTAAGGTTCTTGGTGGTTTGCCTTCAGCAGGACCTGCTCCCTGCCTTTGAAAAGGACACCTTGGATTTTCAAGTATATGACATTCCATTGAGCCAATAAATGCATCTTTGAACTCAGGGCAACTTCTTGGTAGTGGTTTGATCCATTTGTACTCTGTCCCATCTTGACTGCAATTCTTCAGACTGTTGCAGTGCCTCCTTTGCCCGTGACAATGTGGGAATGTGGTCAGGATGCCCAAGTAGTATTTAGCTTCTATCTATAAACATACACTTTTGGAACCATTCTCCCAAAGAACAACCTTAACTTGGATTCTGGATGTGGAAGTGTTCCTCTAGGGTATATGCATTGAGCCCAAGGACAGAATTATCCAAACAACTTTTATCATCAGATTATCATCAGCAGAGTTCATACTAACAAATGTGCTGGGTATACTATACAGGCAAATAATCTCTCCTGCTCCCTTCTCTTCCTATCCCCCCCATTTTTTTTTTTTCTTTTTAGGGCCGTACCCAGAGCATATGCAAGTTCCCAGGCTAGAAATTGAAGCAGAGCTGCAGCTGCCCGCCTACGCCACAGCAATGCAGGATCTGAGGCACATCTGCCACCTACACCACAGCTCACAGCAACACCGGATCCCTGGCCCACTGAACGGGGCCAGGGATCAAAGCCACATCCTCACGGATACTGGTCAGATTGGATTTGTTTCTGCTGAGCTGCAGTGGGAACTCCTCCTTTCCCAATCTTTCTTTCACTAACATTGTCTTAACTGCCACATATAGTGAACACACATACCTCTCAAAATGTAAGTAAAGTTACAACTAAAGCAATGTACAAACAAAGTAACTGACAAACAAAATACATATGGAAGCTTAGAGTCAGGTAATTTCTTCTACTACTATATTTTTTTTTAATTTGAACTATAGTTGATTTTACAATATTATGTCAGTTTCAGGCATACAGCAAAGTGAAGAATCTGAAAAAGAATTGATAGATATATGTTATATAAATTCTTTTCAGTTTCTTTTCCATTGTAGGTTATCATAAGATACTGAATATAGTTCCCTGTGTTATGCAGTAAATCCTTGTTGTTTATTTTATACATAGTAGTGTGGATCTGTTAATCTGAACTCTTAATTTGTCTCTCCCCACTTTCACCTTGGTAACCCTAAGTTTGTTTTCTATGTCTGTGAGTCTATTTCTGTTTCATTAGTAAGTTCATTTGTGCCATATTTTAGATTCCACGTATAAGTGATATCGTATGATATTTCTGTGTGATTTACTTCACTTACTATGATAAACCTTAGGTCCTTCCATGTTGCTGCTAATGGCATTATTTCATTCTTTTTTATGGCTGAGTAGTATTCCCTTGTATATATGTACCACATCTTTATCGATTCATCTCTGGGTGGACATTTAGGCTGCTTCTGTATCTTAGCTATTGTGAATAGTGCTGCAGTGAGCAGTGGAGTGCATGTGTCTTTCAAATTACAGTTTTCTCTGGATATATGCCCAGGGGTGTGATTGCAGGATCATATGGTAACTCTATTTTTAGTTTTTTTAAGAAACCTCCATAAAGTACTCCAAAGTGGCTAGACCAGTTTACATCCCCACCAACAGTATAAGAGCGTTCCCTTTTTTCCACAGCCTCTCCAGCATTTATTTATTATTATTATTATTATTATTACTGTTATTATTATTTTTGCTTTTTAAGGCCCCACACACAGCATATGGAGGTTCCCAGGCTAGGGGTCAAATCGGAGCTACAGATGCCCGCCACAGCAATGCCAGGTCCAAGCCATGTCTGTGACCTACACCATAGGTCATGGCAATGCCTGATCCTAAAGCCACAAGCAAGGCCAGGGATCGAACCCGAAACCTCATGGTTCCTAGTCAGATTCACTTCCAGTGTGCCACGATGGGAACTCCTATTTGTAGGTTTTTTGATACGTCATTGCTGTTTTGATTTACATTTCTCTAATGATTAGCAATGTGGAGCATCTTTTCACATGCCTGTTGGCCACCTGGATATCTTCTTTGGAGAAGTGTCTACTTAGGGTTTTTTTACCTTTTTTTTTCTGTTTTGGGCCACACTTGCAGCATATGGGAGTTCCCAGGCCACAGCCATAGCAACTCGGGATCTGAGCCGCATATGTGACCTACACCACAGCTCACGGCAACACCGGATACTTAACCCACTGAGCAAGGCCAGGGATCAAGCCCGCATCCTCATGGATACTAGTCAGGTTTGTTAATCACTGAGCCAAAACGGGAACTCTTCCTCTGACCATTTTTTATTTTATTTTTTTCATGTTAAGCTTTATGAGCTATTTGTGTATTTTGGAAATCGATCCCTTGTCGATTGCATCGTTTTCAAATATTTTCTCCCAGTCTATAGATTGTCTTTTTGTTTATGATTTCCTTTGCTATGGAAATACTTTCAAGTTTAATTAAATCCAGTTTGTTTATTATTGCTTTTATTTCCATTACTCTAGGAGACAGATCCAAAAAAATATTATCGTGATTTACATCAAAGAGTGTTCGGCCAATGTTCTCCTCCAGGAGTTTTATAGTATCCAGACTTACATTTGGGAATTTTATCCATTTTGAGTTTATATTTGTGTACAGTGTTAGAGTGCTCTAACTTCATTCTCTAATGTGTAGCTGTCCAGTCTTCCCAGCCCCACTTATTGAAGAGACTGTCTTTTCCCCATTGTATATTCTTGCCTCCTTTGTCATAGACTTACCTTGTCCTGAGTGCACCTCCTCTCACAAGTACACCAAAATCACAACTATCTGCAGAACAACCGTAGATGAAAAAGAGTGGAACCAACCAGAAAAGATCTTCGACAAATAAAGACGTAAAAAAGGAGCCACAACGAGATGGGTAGGAGAGGCAGAGCCACTGCTTCTTTAAAAAACTTTTCCCAAAGTATTAATACACTGAGATAAGAGATTCTATACTCACTGAATTCATGCCCTATTTCCAGCATGCATGTGTCACAGTCAGTAATGAAAGAAATCTGAGCAGTTCCCTTTGTGATGCAGTGGTGACAAACCCAACTAGTATCCATGAGGATGCAGGTTCAATCCCTGGCCTCGCTCAGTGGGTTAAGGATCTGGCTTTGTTGTGAGCTTTGGTGTAGGTTACAGATGCAGCTTTGATCCTGTGTTGCTGTGGCTATGGTATAGGCCACCGCTATAGCTCTGATTCAGCCCCTCCTGAGGACTTCCATATGCTGTGGGTGCGGCCCTGAAAAAAAAAAAGGGAAAGAAAAGAAATCTGACAGTTGCCATTTGAATGTGTGCACACAAATACCTCTAGGTTTCTATCTAAACCTGCATCCAGGTCTCTATGTCTATAGGGTGTATCTCTGTGGATACATCTAGTGCTAAAATCCCTCAAAATCACTCCTTTTCTAGGCTCTGAATTTTTCTTCTCTATATTTATGTCTTTTTTTTTTTTCTTTTTGTCTTTTCAAGGCTGTACCCATGGCATATGGAGATTCCCAGGCTAGGGGTCAAACTGGAGCTGTAGCCGCTGGTCTACACTTCAGCCACAGCAATGTGGGATCCGAGCTACGTCTGCAGTCTATACCACAGCTCATGGCAATTCCGGATCCTTAACCCACTGAGAGAGGCCAGGGATCAAACCTGCATCCTCATGGATGCTAGTCAGATTCGTTTCCGCTGAGCCACGATGGGAACTCCTTTTTTTTTTTTTTTTTAACCTGTTTTCATTAGACAGAAAGGAAGACTGTTTCAGTGACCATACGTGGTGGAACAGGGCTTCTGGAAAAGTAATGTGAACACAGTAGACTCAGGAAAAATGGGGCTTGCTGTTTGGAAGGGAACTCCTTCTGGGAAGGACTGTGTCTTTCAGTATGGAGAGAGGAAGACTGGGTGCCTGGAAACACTCAGGTCCTTTGTTGGCAGGACTTCGGATGTAGACAGAGCTAAGAGCTGTGGTTTACCCCCTTTTGGGTCCGGTGTCATTTGCTGCAGAGGAGCCTGGGGATGGGCCTTGGAGCCCATAGTCATCTGATGGCCTGTGCAGAAATGTACCTGTGTGCTCGCAGGATACCCTGGATGCCCTGCCTGTCAAAGCCTCTGTTCTCACAAGCAACCTACCACCTGGGTTGTCCACTTGGGAGCCGGTGGGGGTCCAGCAGCCAGTGCTTTGGCAGGAATAGCCACCCAATCCGAAGTTTCAAGGGATTTTTATCAACAAAAACTTCTACCTTCTCAAAAAAGACTTTCCTGATCCAACAAGATGGTCCCATTGCTCTCTGGTCTCTGGCACTTGAGGGCAAGGGACCAGAATCTGGATTTCTTCACAATAATAGTGGGGGACTTTAACACCTCACTTACAGCAGTGGATAGATCAACCAAACAGAAAATCAATAAGAAAATGCAGGCCCTGAATGAAGCATTAGACCAGATGGACTTGGATATTTATAGGGCATTCCATCCAAAAGCAACAGAACATACCTTCTTCTCAAGTGCACATGGAACATTCTCTAAGATCACATTCTGGCCTACAAATCGAGCCTCGGTACCTTTAAGAAAATTGAAATCATATCAAGCATCTTTTCCGACCACAACGCTATATGACTGGAAATCAACAACAAGAAAAAAAATGCAAAAAAACACAAACACATGGACACTGAACAATATGCTACTAAACAACCGATGGATCACTGAAGAAATCAAAGTGTATTTCTTCAAGACATTCTGCTGAGACCTACATACAGCTTGTAGTTGCGTGGGTACTCACTGATGTCCATCTTTAGAGTAGGCAGAAAATCAAACAAACGAAAAACCAAAAAAATGTAGCAGCCAGAATGGCTGTTTGATAATACAACATTGTGAGTCAACTGCACGCCAATACAATTTTTTAAAAAAAGAGTGGCTATTTGGTTTTCGGAGCCATAATGGAGATACAGATCCTGGACCAGGTTAGGGGTTTATGCTTTCACAGGTGCTCCAGGGGAGGGCCTCCTTTTGAAAAGACTTGACCGGAATTCTCCTAAACAAGCAACTCCTTGCGCTTTAAGGCAGTTCTCAAATGAGAGCCTAGCTGCATTCAAGGGTGTAGAGCCAACTGCTGTTTGGGAAAAGCCCTGTGCTTCTGTAAATTGTTACTTCTGTAAGGCATAAAGAGAAATACATACTGTAGGATATCAGTTATATCTGGAATCTAATATATGGCACACGCGAACATATCTACAAAAAGTAAACTCATGGACGTAGAAAACAGACTCGTGGTTGCCGGGGATTAGGGGGAGAGAGTGGGATGGACTGAGAGTTTAGGGTTAGTAGATGCCAACTATTGCATTTGGAGTAGATAAGCACTGAGGTCCAGCTATATAGCACAGGGAACTGTATCCATTCACTTGTGAAAGAACATGACGGTGGATAATGTGAGACTATATATATATATGTATATATATGTATAACTGAATATATAATTTATATCAGTATGTATTGTAAAAAGTATATATATGTATAACTGGGTCACTTTGCTGAAATTGAATATGATTTTAAAAATTAAAAAAAAATAAGATGTTATTGGAGTTCCCGTTTTGGCACAGTGAAAACGAATCCAACTAGTAACCATGTGGTTGCAGGTTCAATCCCTGGCCTCACTCAGTGGGTTAAGGATCCAGCGTTGCCGTGAGCTGTGGTGTAGGTTGCAGACACGGCTCGGATCCCGCGTTGCTGTGGCTGTGGCTGTGGCTGTGGCATAGGCTGGCGGCTAAAGACCCCTAGCCTGGGAACCTCCATATGCCACGAGTGCAGCCCTAGAAAAGGCAAAAAGACAAAAGAAAGAAAAGGGAGGGAGGGAGGAAGGAAGGAAAGAAAAGAAAAGAAAGAAAGAAAGGGAAAGAAAGAAAGAGAAAGAAAAGACAACCAGGAATCTTAGCCACTGGACCAGGTAGAGGCTAAAAGCAGAATTGCCCTGATTCTTGTCCCTCTGTTGAAAGCAAGAATGTTTCAAGGAGGCAAAGACTGTAAAAAGAGGTATAAAGTTTATTGTTAGAAACACAATACAACATGTGGGAGAGCACACAGAGAAGTAGTCTATTTATCAAAATCGGAAGCAAAGTAGTAACACACACCCAAAGGAGCACAGGTGTGGGCATCCCCGAGTAAGAAGCACCAGAGAGGTGATTTAAACCACTTATATGGATCATTTCTTCTGGGTCTTTGTTTTCTTTTGACAGTTACCTTGTGTTTTATCTTTCACACTTGACTGGACCCAGGGCCTTCCACAATCTGCATACACATCTTTTGGCCAAGAAGAATTCCCGAGTAAGACATTGTGGGAATGTTAGCCAGACTTACAGCCTGGCATCCCCTCCCTTTCCGACCTAAAGAGGTCTTTCTGTGTATGTGTAGTTGGGGTCTCCCTGACCCCACAGATGGGAAGTATGTGACCTCTTGGTCTTTTACCCAAGCAGAGCTTAGCCCCTTTTCTGATCCTGTTATTACCATTGTTTTAACAAGTTCACAGAAGACAAGTACCAATTATTTCCTTGGGCCTGTTATTTTTTTTTTTCCCATTATAGCTGGTTTACAGTTTTCTATCAATTCTCTAACTGTACAGCGTGGTGACCCGGTTACACATACATATACAAATTCGTCACAAGTGATTAGACATAGTTCCTGGTTCTATACAGCAGGATCTCCGTGCTTTTCCATCCCAAAGGCAACAGTCTACAACTATTAACCCCAGATCCCCCTACCATCCCACTCTCTCCCCCACCCTTTTGGCAACCACAAGTCTGTTCATTTCTACATTTCTGTAGAAATGTTCACTTGTGCAGTATATTAGATTCCAGATATAGGTGATATCATATGGTATTTGTCTTTCTCCTTCTGACTTACTTCACTCAGTATGAGGGTCTCTAATTCCATCCATGTTGCTGCAAATGGCATTATTTTATTCTTTTTTATGGCTACTTGAATAGTATTTCATTGTGTATATATATACCACATCTTCCTAATCCAATCATCTGTTGCATTTGGAGTAGATAAGCACTGAGGTCCAGCTATATAGCAGGACTTGGATTGGATTGTTTGCATGTCTTGGCTATTGTGAATAGTGCTGCAATGAACATGCGTGTGCAAGTGTCTTTTTCAAGGAAAGTTTTGTCTGGCTATTTTGAATAGTGCTGCAATGAACATGCGTGTGCAAGTGTCTTTTTCAAGGAAAGTTTTGTCTGGATATATGCCCAAGAGTGGGATTGCTGGGTCATATGGTAGTTCTATGTATAGTTTTCTAAGGTACCTCCGTACTGTTTTCCATAGTGGTTGTGTCAGCTTACATTCCCACCAATAGTACAGGAGAGTTCCCTTTTCTCCACACTCCCTCTAGCATTTGTTGTTTGTGGACTTATTAATGATGGCCATTCTGACTGGTGTGAGGTGGTATCTCATGGTAGTTTTGATTTGCATTTCTCTAGTAGTCAGTAATGCTGAACATTTTTTCATGTGCTTGTTGGCCACCTGTATATCTTCTTTGGAGAAATGTCTATTCAGGTCTTTTGCCCATTTTTCAATTGGGTTGTTGACTTTTTTGCTGTTGAGTTGTATAAGTTGTTTGTATATTTTAGAGATTAAGCCCTCCCCCTTTTTTTCTTTTTAGAGCCGCACCTGTGGCATATGGAGGTTCCCAGGCTAGGGGTCTAATCGGAGCTACAGCTGTCGGCCTGCGCAACAGCCACAACAATGGGGGATCCAAGCCGTGTCTGAGACCTACACCACAGCTCACAGCAACACCGGATCCTTAACCCACTGAACAAGGCCAGGGATTGAACCAACAACCCCGTGGTTCCTAATCGGATTCATTTCTGCTGCACCACGACGGGAACTCCCGTTGTTATTTCTGTCATGAGATATAGTCAGGTGGCTGGTTGTAAATGTCTGTCCCAGAGCCCACCTATCTCCTGCCTCACTTGTATGTTTTCTGACATTCCCAGAACAGAGAAGGAGTAACCTGCTAAAGAGAGTCTGTCTCCCTGTCCTTAAGCCATTAAACAATTACATCTATTTCCCTTTGGGGGATTTTGTCAGGGAACATTGCTTTAGAATACATTGTATGGGATGGCTTACCCTCAGCCAAGCATTCAGTGCTGTTGGGCATATGTTACTGAAGTTCATGGAGAGAACATGACCTAGGCTGACTTGAGAGGTGGACCTAGGTAATTAAATCACTTCGCCACCACACATCTGCCTCCCACGTGGTCTTGGAACGTGCATTCTGCTTGGCTTCCCTAGAAGTAAGCTTAATAAGGACACGTCTTTGAGATAGCAAGGTGTTATTGACACCTTTGAATAGGAGAGTTGACTGAGCCTTTAAGGTGTCTATTTAACCCTTTTAAAAGTTCTGTTAAAAAAAGATTCTGGCATACAGGTGGGGAAACCTACTTGTGGGTGCACAACATAAGCCTCAGAAGTTAAAACTGCTATCTACCCATCTAGTTCCTGCCTCTCTCTTCGGACTCTCTGTGGCACGTAAGTAACGAGGCTAGATTCAGATTACACCCAGAAAGCTCCTGAAAAGTTGGGACCCAAGAGTGTGATCCCTGGGTCACACCCAAGGCATATGGAAGTTCCCAGGCTAGGGGTCAAATCACAGCTGTAGGTGCCGGATCCTTAACCCACTGAACGAGGCCAGGGATCAAACACATATCCTCATGGATACTGGTTGGGTTCCTTACCACTGAGCCATGATAGGATCTCCTGTGTTCTCTTTTACTAGTTCAAGCAGATGTGCAGTGTATGTATGACTGGCCACACAGACAGACTTTTCTTTTTAGCCTAAAGTTCAGGGTAAATCATGTATACACCAAAATGACTTTCCCATGCTTCAAGATGTGAAAAAATTTGCCAGCAGTTTAATGGTAATCCTGTTTTTCTGCGGCTTTGCGTTTCTTTTGCATGTAATTCTTTGGATTATTTGTTAGTGGTTGGTAGATCCCAGTAGCATTGACTGTCATCTTTTGTGATGGCAGATGTTGAATTCCCAGTGTCCCATTCAGTTAAAAATGGAGTGTATTCTCTACACTTGGAAGTTTTCCAGAGTTCCTGTCATGGCACAGTGGAAATGAATCTGACTAGGAACCATGAGGTTACGGATTTGATCCCTGGCTTCACTTAGTGGGTCAAGGATCCAGCGTTGCTGTGAGCAGTGGTGTAGGTCACAGACGTGGCTCAGATCCTGCATTGCTGTGGCTGTGGCCTAGGCCTGCGGCTATAGCCTCAATTGGACTCCTAGCCTGGGAACCTCCATATGCCATGGTGCGGCCCTAAAAAGCAAAAAGCAAAAAAAAAAAAAAAGAAAAAGTTTTCCACCTGGCAGAAAGTCAACAGCTGGGCTGGCTGGCACTATCATTTTGAATCTATATGGAATACCACCTAAGACTTTTCCACTTTTCTCTTCAACAGGCCAATACCCAAGAGGACTACAAAAAAAGAGGCTTGTTTGGAAGCCGTGTCAAAGACGCTCTGCAAGCACTGCTTCAGAAGAAACTCTACCCTGGTATAACTACCAGGGAATGACTGGTCTGAGAACTTGGCATTATGCAAAGCAGAATTCAGGTAAATCTGAAATGTTTTCATTCATTTTCTCTTAGGGGCTATGTCTAGATGCACCCTGAGCCAAGCCACCTAGAATCAATCTTTTAGGTCTTCAGATTTGCTTATAAGCATTAACCTGATAGTGTCATGCAGTGTAAAGAATGAAATGAAAACAACCAACCAGTGCAAGTGACGTACTAGAAAAAGGATATGAGATTTTTCTCATGGGTTGGATGCCCAATATGCCATCTGCTAAAGGGACTTCAATTTTGAGGGCATGTTGAGGAGAGCATCTATTTCCTTCTCTTGGTGGTTCTCTTCTGGGTGCTCAACATGGTGCTGATCAAATCCGGGCAATGATTGTGCATCCTTTGGGAAAACGTGGCCAGAGTGAGCTGAGTGGCTGTCGGCCCATTGCAGTGGATGGTTAGAGAAGTTCATGAAACAACTACACACAAGGCTGGTTGTGCTGTGGAGTATTTCTTGCCTCCAGGGAACTACCTAAGCTGAAGATTTCCTCTTTGGTCAGGTTTGAGAGGAGTAATTAAAGGAAGAGAGTTAGCATTTGAGCACAATGCCTGGGACAGTACAACACATTGACAAAGATTGACTGTCTTTTCCTGTTGGAATTTTTTCTTGGTTCAGGGAATTATCCAAACATTTGTAAATGACTGAAAAAATGAACATACATTGCACTTTGGACTCCAGTAATGAGGGAACAAGCACATTGTATGACTGTTGAGAACAACGGCACATGTTTCAAAGATAGGAACCAGGTACCTAAGAGTCTCCTGACCTAGAGGTGACTGTGGCATGTTATCCACTAGGAGGAACTGACTGTAAATGAGTATTTCCCAGGCAGCATGGGATTTTTAGTTATTGTCATCTGGGTTTAGAGGATTTCTGACAGGAGGACTTGGTAATAATGGCTGTGTGTTAATTAAACAGAATGGCCTGTGGAGACATTACAGGGGCAGAGAAACATTGTACTCAAGCATCGATGAGACAATAAAGCAAGAGATGCAAGTGAGAGGAAGAGGAAAGACAAGCAGAGACTGAGACTGAGAGGGAGGAAAATAGACAAAGGTGAGTGGAATAGAGAATCAAAGACAGAAATAAAAAGATTGACAGAGAAACTGGCTGGTTTGATGCGAAGAGAGAAATCAAGGGAGAGAGTGTGTTAAGCAAGCTCATTCTGACCGTAGGAAAGCAAGCATTGTCTCCTCCATCACGGGTCTTCACGAGAGACCATGAAGATGAACAATGATTATTTTAATTGATTCAGATTTTGTTCTTATTCAGAGATGAAACCACTGTTCTTCAGATAGTTCAGTATCTTTGAATCATTAATATTCCCACTGGGGGCAGGTGATCCATACTGGGTTTTCATTAGTTTGCTTAATTGTTTGTTCTGTTGTTAATCATTGCAATAGATCTTGGAAATAAGTTGATAAGCTGTGGCTTAGATGAGAGCTAGGGCATGAGCATGCTCTAACTTTGACTGAGAAACGGCAATAATGCATATTCTGGTTCTTGACCTTGAATGACATCTGTGATTTGAGCTAGATCTGGCTCCAGAGGCCAGATGGCAGGACTCTTGTCTGCTCCATGCATTAAATGTTGGTTCTTCCTAGGAAAGCACCTCCACCTAGTGGGCCTTCCTATGCACTTGAAGAATGAAGGAGCCAACCAGCCCCCTGATGAGTGTATCTCAGGGGAGCAAAGGGCCCACTGCTCGCCCCAGGAATCCCTGCTCTCACTCTCCCAGGACAGGGAACTCCTCACACATCACCTTTCAAACGGGGATACAGTCACAGCCCAAGGCCAGAGGCACAGCGACCAGTCAGGCAGCGGCTGCCTCCCTGCGAGGA
>PVHT021183726.1:36869295-36886672 GCA_004024745.2 Catagonus wagneri
CTGCTCACTCCCTTCTCCGTGCAAGCCTGTATCTCACACACTTACACCGCACAGCCCTCCCCACGGCTCCCTCCGGGGAGGGACTGTGTGCAGCTTGGAGGAGACAGACCTGGGCTCCACACGCAACTCCTCCCTCTTAGCTCTTCTCCATCCGGGATAAGTCAGCGTGGCTCTCAGGGCCTGTTTCCCCACCTGCACAAGGGAGATTTTTGTGGCATATGCTTCTAGGGTTGTCCTCAGGCATACGTGGAATAATACCTGTAAAAGTGGAAAAGGAACGTCCCCTGTAGGTAGTGACTCCCACCCCTCTTTTCTTTCTCCTCTCACCTCTGCTGGGTCTGCTCCTCTTGACACCACACCATAGTCTCCACTTCTCATGTCGCCGTGTGTGCGTTTGTGCATGTGCCCGTGTTCACTCCCTGGATGCCCAGTAAAAAATACCCCCCAACAGGGAGGGATGGGCAAGAACTTCCCACGGGGGACCTGACCTATAGCCAGGTCACATGGACTAAGGGAGGCTGATTTAAAGTTAATCACGTGAATTAAAGTGTGTTCTGCAGACTGACTTAAAATACGGGGGTGGGGTAGGGAGAGTGCCCTGGGAGACTCTGAGAGAAAAATAACCCCTTCTGTATGGTACTGCATTGTGTTTAGAGGGAGTGGAGGAATTACACGGGGGTGGCAAGTGCTCAAGGTCGGTTCAGCTCCCCTCCCCCACAGGGGAGGGACCAGGAGGAAGACATGAAAGTTGTTGTCAGAGTGGATGGGCACTAGAGAGTGACGGAGTGGTGGCAGAGCCCACCCGAAGCTCCCTGGCCACAGAGGTTCAGAAGGGGGTTGAAGGAACCTTAAGATCATCCCCAGGGAGGAGGGGCAGGTTACAGGTTGCCTCTGACTCTCCAGTCCAAATAGCCTCACTTCCCAGAGGGAATATGGTTAGTCCTTCAGCATTTGATGGGGTACTTACAGGCTGGTCAGGTGGCCCAGTGACCAGTTTAACAGTCCGTCTGGGGTCTGCTTGTCCTTTGTTTCTCTAGAAGCAGGACTTTGGACCCAGAACTAGCTGACTTGACTCTTGGACTTGCATTTTTCAGGCTGCAGGTTTCTGTCTGGGTTGGCATCTGGATAACAAGGCTGGTAGTCCTGGTTGGAGAGTGTAAAAGCAGTGATATTTTAATGGAGGAGGGGGGAGTAATGACTTTACTTTTCCTCTTAAGCATTCTCCACAAACTTCCTTCTTCCCTTTCTATCTCAGCCACTTCCTCCTGTTACGGGAAGCTTACCTATATCCACCTCATATAAATAAAGGGAGAATTATTGAATGAAAACGGGCTCTCTAACTCAATTGGGAGGGGGGTGTCTGACAGATTTAAAGTGTTGGTGTTGGGTAGGGCGGGGTGAGTGCCTTGGGAGACTTTGAGACAGAAATACCCCCACTCTGTAGGGCACTTCACTGTGCTTTGAGGGAGAGAAGGAACGAAAATATGCTGGCACGTGCTCAAGGCCAGTGCAACCCCCTAGATGGGAGAGGGAGGCAAGAGGAAGGGTGGAGAGTTGGTGTTAGCGGAGACAGCCATCAGAGGGCGCCAAAGCACCAGGAGAGCCCACCCGCAGCTCTCTAACCCCACCTCCAGGCTCAGAGATGGGGCGGGAGATGGCCTTGGCAGAACCCCAAGGATGTCCCCAGGGAGCAGGGGTTGGTTACAGGGTGCCTCTGACTCTCCAGCCCAAACTGCCTCACTTCACAGAGGGACGTAGTTGTGCCTTCAGCATCTAATGCGGCAGTTTCATCATTGTTTTGTGGCCAGATAATTTGTCGTCTCTCTGCAGTTGATAGCCCTTTGTTTCTCAGGAAGACGGACTCTGGACAAAGCGATATGCAGCTTGACTCAGGGTTGCATTTATCAAGCTGCGGGTTTCTGTCAGGCTTGGTGTCTGGAAAACAGGAGATGGTCCTGAATGGAGCATGTAAAAGCAGTGATAATTTTAATGGGTGGGGTATTCTCTTTATTTTGCTTTTTCTCTTGAGAGTTCTCCACAAACTTCCTTCCTCCTTTTCCATCTGAGCCTCTTCATTATGATATGGGGACCTGATCTAAAGCCACATCATGTAAAACAAGGACAGGTGGGAGTTCCCCTCGTGGCGCAGTGGTTAACGAATCCGACTAGGAACCATGAGGTTGCAGGATTTGATCCCTAGCCTTGCTCAGTGGGTAACAACCCGGCGTTGAGCTGTGGTGTAGGTCGCAGATGTGGCTCGGATCTAGGCGTTGCTGTGGTGTAGGCTGGCAGCTACAGCTCTGATTCGAACTCTAGCCTAATCTCCATATGCCACAGATGTGGCCTTAAAAAGCAAAAAAAAAAAAGCAAGAACGGGTGACTGGAATAAAGCGGGCTCTTGTTACTCACTAAGGGAGCTGGCTGGCCAGTTTAAAGTAGTGGTGTTGGGTAAGGAGAGATGAGTGCCCTGGGAGGCTTTCGGGCTTTGGGAGAGAAATACCCCTCTCTCTAGGGCACCTCATTGTGCTTAGATCCCCTTGGTGGATCTAAGCACAATGGAAATGTTGGTTATCTCTCTGCCTCTGACTCTCCTGTGTACATATCCTCGCCGGACAGAGTCGACATGGTTCTCTTTGGCATCTTATAGGGCACTTCCAACCTGGTCAGCTGGCCCAGTGACCAGGCAGTTTGACCATCTGTCTGGGTCTGACCGCAAGGCTCTGGGCCCAGAGATACCTGGCTTGACTCTTATCCTTGCAGTTTTCAGCTGCAGGTTTGTGTGGGTGTCGGCATCTGGAAACCGGGGCTGGCGGTCTTGAATGTAAAGTGTGTAGAATCCGTGGTGTTTTGTGCCCTTTCTTTTCAGCATTTACCCCGAACATCCTTCTACCCTTTCCGTCTGCATCTCTTCCTCCTGTCCTTGACTACTGCCCAGGGAACCTGACTTAAAGCTAGGTCGTGTGGATTAAAGGGGGCTGATTGATTTAAAGTAGTGGAACTATGAAGGGACGAGTTCCCTGGGAGCCTTTGAGAGAGAAATACCCGCCCTGTAGAGGGAGAAGAAGAACCAGATGGGGCTGGCAGGTGTTCAAGGCCAGTGCAGCCCCACCCACACCCAGCCCCTGGGCAGGAGAGGGAGGCAGAGAAACTTGTCTAGAGTTGTTGTTAGAGTGGCTAGCCACTGGAAGGCCCCAGAACACCAGGAGAGCCCACCTGCAGGACCCTGGTCCCGCCTCCCCGCTTGGAGATGAGGTTGGCTTAACCCACAGGATATGCCCAGAGATGAAGGGGTTTTTTTATAGGGTGGCTCTGAATCTCTGGCCCAAATTGCCTCACCTCACAGAGAGAATATAGTTCTTCCTTACGCATCTGATGGGGCACTTCCAACCTGGTCAGCTGGCCCAGTGACCAGACAGTTTGACCATCCCTCTGATGGCCCTTTGTTTCTCTAGAGGCAGGACTCTGGACCCTGAAACACCTATCTTGAATCTTGGCCTTGCAGTGTTCAAGCTGTAGGCCTGCGTGGAGTTTGGCATCCGGAAAGCCGGGCTGCTGGTTGTGAATGGAGGGTGGAAAAGCAGTGGTACTTTAGTGGGCAGGCTGAGTTCATCCCTGTGCCCTTTCTCTTGAGAGTTCTCCCTAAACATACTTCTTCCCTTTCCACGTGAGCCTCTTCCTCCTGTCCCTGACTTCTGCTATGGGGATGGGACCTAAGGCCATGTCCTGTGAATTAAGGGGGGTGATTACTTTAAAGCTGGCCCTCTTTTTTGGGGGAACGGGGTGCTGGGTGAATGTTTTCAAGTAGCAGGTGTGGTAGGTGGGGTGACCACCCTGGGAGACTTTGAGAGGGAAATACCCCCCCCCCATAATAACTCTCATACTCTGGTTACAGGGTGCCTCTGACTCTCCAGCCCGAATTGCCTCACTTCACATAGGGGACGGACTTGGGCCTTCAGCATCTGATGGGGCGCACTCTACCTGGTTGGGTTGCCCAGTGGCTAGCTTGTCAGTCTGTGTGGGATCTGACTGCTCTTTTTTTCTCCAGAGGCTGGACTCTAGACCCAGAGATACTTGGCTTGACTCTTTGAATTACATTTTTCAAGCTGCAGGTTTCTATCAGTGTTGCAGTCTAGAAAACAGGCCTGTGGTCCTGAATAGAGCTTATAAAAGTTGTGATTTTTTTTTTTTTTAATGGCCACATCCATGGCATATGGGAGTTCCCAGGCTAGGGATTGAATCTAATCTGCAGCTGCGATCTATGCTGCAGCTGTGCTAATACCAGATCCGTTAGCCCACTGCACCCAGCTGGCGATAGAACCAACACCCCTGCAGTGATCAGAGCTGCTGAGTCAGATTCTTAAACCACTGCACCACAGCAGGAATTCCTTTTTTTTTTTTTTTTAAGCAGTGATGTTTTAATGGTAGGCTGTTCTCCTATCTTTGCTTTTTTCTCTTGAGAATTCTCCACCAACTTCCTTTTTCGCTTTCCATCTTAGTTTCTTCCCCCTGATTTGGGGATCTGACCTAAAGCCACGTCATGTGAATTAAGGGAGGCTAATTGATCTAAAGTAGTGGGATGAGATAGGAAGGGTGAGTGCCCTAAGGGACTTTGAAAAGGACCCCTCTCTGTATTTCACTTCAAAGGAGAAGACAAAAGAAATCAGTCTGACAGGTGCCCAAGGCCAGTGCAGCCCCAGGAGCTGGGGAAGGAAGCAAAATGAAAGGGCTGAAATTTGGTGTTAGAGTGGATGACACTAAAAGGAGCCAGAAACCAGAAGAGCCTATTGGCCGTTCCCTGGCTGCACTTCCAGGCTCATGGATGAGATTGAAGATAGGGTTGGCGGAAACCGCAGCATGTGTCCAGGGAGGAGGGGTTGGTTTACAGCGTCCCTCTGACTCTCTAGCCGAAATTGCCTCACTTCACAAAGGGGACGTGATTGTGCCTTCAGCATGTGATGGGCACACTCTCAGCCTGGTTGGATGGCCCAGTGACCAGACTGTGTGTCAGTCTGTCTGCATTATGATTGTCCTTTATTCTCTAGAGGCCAGTTTCCAGACCCAGAAATAGCTGGCTTGACTCTTGGACTTGCACTTTTCAAGCTGCAGGTTTTGGTCTGGGTTGGCATCTGGAAACATAACTGATGATCCTAAGTAGAGTGTGTAAAAGCAGTGGTATTTTGGTGGCCAGCTGTGCTCATCCTTATGCCCTTTCTCTCAAGAGTTCTTCCCAAAATTCCTATTCTTTTTCCATCTGAGCCTCTTTCTTCTGTCCCTGACTGCTGTTATGGGGATCTGACCTAAAGCCATGTCTCGTGAATTAAGGAACGGTGATTGACTGAAAGTTGGCTACCCTGGAGTTCCCATCATGGCGCAGCGGAAACAAATCCAACTAGGAACCATGAGGTTGCAGGTTCGATCCCTGGCCTTGCTCAGTCGGTTAACGATCCTGCGTTGCTGTGGCTGTGGTGTAGGCTGGCAGCAGCAGCTCTGACTAGATCCCTAGCCTGGGAACCTCCACATGCCACAGGTGCAGCCCTCAAAACACAAAAAAAAAAAAAAAAGGAAGGAAAGAAAGAAAAGAAAGTTGGCTACCCTGACTTAATGGCAGAGGTGTGGTGCTGCATGTTTTAAAATAGTCCAGTGTGGGAAGTTTACATTGTGGCTCAATGGTAATGAACCCGACTAGTATCCATGAGGATGCGGGTTTGATCCCTGGCCTTGCTCAGTGGGTCAGGGATCTGGCATTGCCATGAGCTGTGGTGTAAACCGCAGATGTGGCTCAGATCCCGTGTTGCTGTAGCTGTGTCATAGGCCGGCAGCTGTAGCTCTGATTTAACCCCTAGTCTGGGAACTTTCATATACCATGGGTGGGGCCCTTGAAAACAAAGCTAAATAGTTAATTAAATTAAATAGTTAAGTGTGGAAGGTTGGCATGAGAGCCCTGCGAGACTTTGAGAGAGAATTACCACTCCCAACCCCCATAGGACACTTCATTTCCACTAGAGGGAAGGAAGAAGAAAACTAGGCTGATATGTGCCCAAGCCGCCCCCACCCCCAGCCTCCTGAGCTGGGAGGGAGGCAGAAGGACCAAGAGTTGATGTTAGAGCGGATGACCGCTAGAGAGCGCCAGAACACCAGTGAGCCCCCCTGCACCTCCCTGAACCCACCTCCAGGCTCGGAGATGAGGTTGGCGGCACCCCCAGGATGTGCCCAAAGATGAAGAGTTGGTTACAAGGCGCCCCTGCCTCTCTGGCACAGATTGCCTCACCTCCCCTGCGGGGACATAGTTCTGCTGTAAGCATCTGATGAGGGCACTTCCAGCCTGATCGGGTGGCCCAAGGGGCAGAAATCTGACAGGCTATCTAGGGTATGACTGCCCTTTGTTTCTCTAGAGGCAGGACTCTGGACCCAGAAATACCTGCATTGAATCTTGGGCTTGCAATTTGCTAGAATCGGGCCTGCATGGAGTTTGGCATCTGGAAAGCTGGGCTGCTGGTCGTGAATGAAGTGTGGGAAAGCAGCGGTACTTTAGTGAGCAGGCTGTGTTCATCCCTGTGCCCTTTATCTCGAGATTTCTCCCTAAACATATAGAACACTCCGTTGCACTGAGAGGGAGAGGAAGAACCAAATTGAGCTGGCAGGTGTGCAAGGCCAGTTTTGTCCTAGAGCAGGAGGGAGGTGAGAGGAAGGGCTGAGAGTTGGTGTTATGGAAGATGGCCACTAGAGGGTGCTAGGGGACCAGCCGAGCCCTTCTGCAGCTCCCTGGCGCCACGTTCAAGCTCAGAGATAGGGTTGGATGGAGATGGGGGTGTTGGAACCACAAAGACCTGCCCAGGGAGGAGGGATTCATTACAGGGTGCCTCTGACGCTCCAGCCCAAATTGCCTCACTTCACAGAAGAGACATAGCTGTGTCATAAACATCTGTTGGGGACTTCCAGTTTGGTCGGGTGCTAGTGGCCAGATATTTTGTCAGCCTATCCAGCCTGCCCTTTGATTCTCCAAAGGCAGGACTCTGGACCCAGAAATATGTGCTTTTCCAGTTTTCTAGAAAGCCCTGCATGCTGTTTGGCATCTAGAAAGCTGGGCTGGTGTTGTGAATGGACTGTGTAAAAGCAGTGTCACTTGGTGGGCGGGCTCATCCCTGTGCGCTTTATTGCAAGAGTTCTACCCTTTATCGCAAGATCCTTCTTTCTCCATTTCAGCCTCTTCCTTCTGTCCTTGAGCTCTGCCAGTGGAAACTGACCTAAAGCCAAAACACATGAATAAAGAGGAGATGTAAAGCCGGTCAGGTGACTTAAAATGGGTTTGCCTGGAGTTCCCATTGTGGCTGAGCAGTAAGGAACCCGACTAATAACCATGAGGATACGGGTTCGATCCCTGGCCTCACTCAGTGGTTTAAGGATCAGGCGTTGCCGCGAGCCATGGTGTAGGTCACAGACACAGCTCGGATCTGGCATTGCTATGGCTGTGGCATAGGTTGGCGGCTGCAGCTCAGATTCCACTCCTAGCCTGGGAATTTCCATATGTTGGAGTGCGGCCCTAAAAAGCAAAAAAGGGGGGGGGTGCCTGATTGACTTAAAGCAGTGAGGCGGTATAGGGAGGGGTGAGTGCCCTGAGAGAGAAATACCCCCTCTGTAGGGCACTTCATTTCGTGCAGAGAGAAAAGGGAAATGAAATCAGGCTGACAGGTGCCCAAAGCCAGTGCATATTTCTGGGACTTCTGAGAGTCGGTGTTAGGACAGACGGCTTCTACTAGAGGGCGCCAGGGCACCACAGAGCCCATCTGCAGCTTTCTTTACCGCACCTCCAGATTCAGAGATGGAGTTGGAGAGGGCTTGGTGGATCTCCTGCGATGTACCCAGAGAGGAGGGGTTGTAAGTTACAGGTTACCTCTGACTTTCCAGTCCAAATTTCCTCACCTAATAGGACATAGTTCTTCCCTCACATCTAATGGGGCACTTTTACCTCTGGTTGCATGGCCCAGTGGCCAAAGAATTTGATAGACTGTCTGGCTAAGATGTGACTGCCCTTAGATTCTCCAGAGGCAGAGCTTTGGACCCAGAAATACCTGGCTTGAATCTTGGGCTTGTGGTTTTCTAGAATCAGTCCCGCACGGGGTTGGCATTCCGGAAAGCTTGACTGGTAGCCCTGAATGGAGTGTGTAAAAGCCTTAGTACTTTGGTAGGTGAGCTGTGCCCTTGCTCTCAAGAGTTCTCCCCGAAGATCCTTCTTTTTCCATCCGAGCCTTTTCCTTCTGTCCCTGGTCCCTGCCAGGGGAACCTGACCTAAAGCCAAGAAATAAGGGGAGCTGATGGATTTAAAGCTGGTCATGTGACTTAAGGTTTGTTCAGCTGATTGACGTAAAATGGTGGGATAGGGTAGAGAAGGGTGAGTGCCCTAGGAGACTTTGAGAGAAAGATAGCCCCCACCCCATATGGCGCTTCATTTTGCTTAGAGGGAAAGGAGGACGGAAGTAAGACTGGCATGTTCCCCAGGTCAGTTCAGCCCCCAGTGCAGGAGAGGGAGGCAGGAAAGTCTGAGGTGTTGTTAGGGCAGATAGCCACTAGAGGGCACAAGAGCACCGGTGAAACCCATCTGCAGCTCCCTGGCCGCAGAGGTTCAGAATTGCGGTTGGAGGAATCCCAAGAATGTCCCAAAAGGGGAGGGGTTGGTTACAGGCATCTCAGACTCTCTAGCCCAAATTGCCTCACTTCACACTGGGGACATTAGCGTGCCTTCAAGGGTCACTTCCAGCCTGGTCCAGTGGCCCAGTCGCCAGGCAGTTTGACAGTCTATCTGCAGTGTGGTTGCCCTTTGATTTTTCAGAGGCTGGACTCTGGACCCAGAAATATTTGGCTTGACTCCTGGACTAGCATTTTTCAAGCTGCAGACTTCTGTCTGGGTTAGCATCTGGAAGATGGCACTGATGATGTGAATGGACTATGTAAACGCAATGATATTTTGGTGAGCCGGCTCTTCTCGTTTCTTTGCTTCTTTGCTTTTTCTCTTAAGTGTTCTTTAAAAAACTTCCTTCTTGCTTTTCCATCTGAGCCTCTTCCTCCTGTCACAGGGTCTGACCTAAAGCCAGGTCACGCAAATGAAGGGAGGGTGACTGGAGTTCCTGTTGTGGCCCGGCTAGTATCCATGAGGATGCAGGTTCAGAGGAATTTCCATATGCTGCATGTTTGGCCCGGAAAAAAAAGTAAAGGCATCTAAGGGTTGGGAAATATTGCAAAAAAAAAAAAAAATTATTTTTGTGGTTTTTTTGTTTTGTTTTTTAGGGCTGCACCTGCAGCAGATGGAAGCTTCCAGGCTAGGGGTCAAATGGGAGCTGCGCTGCTGGCCTATGCTCAGGGCTCAACCACCTGAGTGGGGCCAGGGATCGAACCTGAGTCCAAAATAATCCTTTCTCAGCTTTCTTCTCTTACTTGACTGGCAGGACCACTGGATAGTGATTTTGTTTTCCCTTTTATAATTTTTTAGTACGTGCCTTGCTCTGCAGTTTGTTCCACGGACCATCAGCACAAGGTCACCTGGAACTTAGAACTTCAAGCCCCACTTTAGAATCTGAATCGAAATCTGCATTGTAGGAGTTCCCGTTATGGCACAGTGGAAACAAATCTGGCTAGTATCCATGAGGGTGAGTGTTTAATTCCTGGCCTCGCTCAGTAGGTCAGGGATCCAGTGTTGCCATGAGGTTGCAGACATGCCTCAGATCCTGCCTTGCTCTGGCTCTGGCTCTGGCGTAGGCCGGCAGCTGTAGCTCTGATTAGACCCCTAGACTGGGAACCTCCATATGCCCGGTGGGACCCTAAAATGACAAAAGACAAAAAGAAAAAAAAAGGGAATCTGCATTGTAACAAGATCTCCAGGGGTTCCTGTTGTGGACTGAACCCAACTGGTATCCATGAAGATGTGGGTTCAATCCCTGACCTTGCTCAGTGGGTTAAGGATCCAGCATTTTGGTGTGGTGTGGATCGCAGAGGCCGCTTGGATCCAGCATTGCTCTGGTTCTGGCTCTGGCATAGGCTGGCAGCTACAGCTCAGATTCGACCCCTGGCCCAGGGACCAGGAACTTCCATATGTCACACATGTAGCCCTAAAAAGAAAAAAGAAAAGAAAGAAAGAGCTATTTCCAGATGATGTGTGTGCACTTGGAGTCTGAGAAGCACCAGCTCATAAGCTACTCCTCTGTCCATTCCTGGCGTTTACCCTTCTGTTGTGGGAATTGTTTAACAGAAGAGGAAAACTGTGCAGGGAGGTGACGTTATCTGTGCCCTGTTTCACAGCAAGAGGCAGGATTTAAGCCCAGGTTCAGCTCATTCCACAGCATAAGTTTGTAATTATGGGGTTTCACTGACCTCAAAAATCTAACTTTAACAGAGGGTGTGTCTGCCTGTGTGCATGTGTGTGTGTGTGTGTGTGTGTGTATATAGCAAACCTGATTTTGAGATCCTGCTTTAATTGGTGACAGCTGTATTAAAAACCTGATACCCAGGCACCACAGGGAGTCACACAACCTAGAGACCAGATGTAAGCGGGGCCATGGACAGAGAAATGAGACACCAAGGCCTTTTACCAGGAAGCAGCATTTATGCACCGGCTCAGCGGATTAGTATCCAGAGGCTGAACCCCAAACACAGCGGGGCGCCGCCTTATATACCCCACTTGTTTTTCCCTTTACATCGAAATTCTTTGTTCCTCTTATCAGGTATACCATAAATTTTAGGCAGACAACTATAGATGCACCTGCGCTCAAGGATATAGGTTATGCCACATTACTGCAGAACTGCGCATGCGTGTACAGATGCGGGCTGTGCTGCACGTCTCCTTCCCTTTGATCTGGGAGGGCACGGCCCTCTCCCACTACACAGAGGTCCAGAGAAACCAATGGGACAGGTCACAGGAAAGTTTCCATCAGTGTCCTTCCCGCTGACGGATGCCGGTGCGTCTCTGGTTTGGCTTGGTCATCGCCAGTAACTCAAATCAGTGTGAGGCCAGTTGGGGATGAATGAGCAGATCTAGTCAAGGCAGACAGCTCTAAACCCTGGCATCCGCCCCTACCTCCCCTCTTACACAATAGGATGGGGGGCAGTAATAGCATTTTAAATTACCTTGTTGAGGTGGTACTTATATGTAACTTTGTGATATCGTCTATGAAGACGGCCTGAATCTCAGCTCTGACTTCTTCAGGCCCCAATGCAGCGGGGCGTCGTAGATGCTCCTGTCGTATGGAGATTTCTACCAAGGAGGGAAGAGACCAGCAGCCTGCACTGCCAGTGACAGCAACTCCCCCAAATGTCCCCAAGACACAACAGAGTAACTCTCTACCTTCTCTTTATTACACGCATAGTCAATTGAGGGATGGCCCTTTCCCTGGTGTGTGTCCTCAGTAGCTTTGTCATCAGTGAACTGACCACATATGGGTGGGATTTTTCTTGGGCTCTCCTATTCCTCTGGCCCATGTGCCTCTTTTTGTGCCGTTTCTCCACCATTTGGGGACCATAGCTTCAAAAAAATGGTTTGAAGTCAAGGAATGAGTTTCCTCTGGCTGCTGTCATTTCTCACCATCCCCTTGGCTGTTCTGGGTCCTTTGTGGTTCCATACAGATGTCGGGCTTATTGGTTCAGCATCATGTGAAGAATGCCATCCGGTGTTCTCTTGTGGCACAGTGGGTTAAGGATCTGGCATTGTCACTGCAGCGGCTGGGGTTGCTGCTGTGGATGGGGTTTGATCCCTGACCTGCAAACTTCCACATGCCACAGGTGCTGTCAGAAAAAAAAAAAAAAAAATGCCACTGGAATTTTGGTAGAAATTTCATTGAATGTGTATACTGTTTTGGGTGGAAAAGACATTTTGGCACTACGAATTCTGTGTGTCCATAATCACAGGGTATCTTTCCGTGTATTTGTGTCTTCAGTTTCTTCATCAATATCTTATTTCAGTGTGTAGCACCTTCACGTCTTGAGTTGAATTTATCACTAGAAATTTGGTTCTTTTGATGTTACTGTAAATGGGATTGTTTTTTTGATTTCTCTCTGGAATGGTTGATGAGTGTGTAGAAACACAACTGATTTCTGTGTATTGATTTTGTATCAGTGCACAGCTTAACTGAATTCATTTAATGGTTCTAGCAGATTTTTGGTGATTTGATATAGAACACTGAAATTAGAAATCCGACTGTTACTAACACACTCGGGTCGCCCACGACACCCGTGACATAGTGGCAACTGTTGTCTTAAAAAAAAGTACACAACCTAAAAGTTGAGAGTTGAGTTTTGCTTGGGGTAAACGAGAACTTTAGCCCAGGAGGCAGCATCTCAAGTAACTCTGAGAAACACACTCTGAGGAGATGAGGGGGAAGTGAGAATATATAGGAGTTTTTTTGCAACAAAGAGCAGGGTGGTCAGAACAAAAGATTACAGAAAACCAGGTATCTCAAGTTATGGAATTTGGTGCTTTTCTATAGGAAGATGCAAAGGTCTGGGGTCACTGAAATCATGCCTTTGATATGAATTTGGACTATCTGGGGCCAGTATCCTGTGTTTTCACAAGCCCGAGTTTCCTCAGGGCTTGCTGTCAGGAGAGGCTGCAGTCTGAGGGCTGCTGGATGGAAGGTATTCTTTGTTTCCTCCCTGGGTTCCCTCAGGGCTCACCACAAGCCTTGCACACAATTTATAGAAGTTTGCTCTTGGTTTCATGCAGGTTGCTACCAGTCACAAAGAGCAGACCTCATCATGAAGGATTTTAGTGCTTTTCTAGATATGAGGAGATGCAAGAATTGGGCTAATATCTTCTCCTAAAAATATCTAAATATCTAAAAACCTGTTTTGCTAGTTTTCCCAGAGAACAGTGTCTCACTCCTGATCTCCTTTCAGGGGGTGTTGAGGGTCAGCAGGTGCTGTGGCTCATGATTTAATCCACGTAGAGGCAGATGGCAAGTGCCAAACTCACACTACTAATGGAATCATAGCACAGTGACCCTTCAGAATATGTCCCTGGCCTGGCAACTTGTGCATGCCATGGGCATGGCAAAAAAAAAAAAAAATATATATATATATATAATGAAATCCTACCATGGCAAACCGCATCATCACTTTGCTGTCCTTTTATTGAACATGGTTGTTTTGAAAAGTAATTTATTTTTCAGTAATTGAAAACATACAGAAAAATGTTAGCAGCAGTACAGAGTACTTACATTTGGCACTTCACACAAAACACTTTAGTGGTTTTACCAAAACACGGACACACTCCCGTGGAACATGCACTTAAGTGCCAAAGGAAGATCATTACAGCTTCTTTTTTTTTTTTTTCCTTTCCTTCTTTCTTTTTGGCCGTGCCCAAGGATGGCAGAAGTTCCTGGGCCAGGGATCAAACCCGTGGCACAGCAGTGACAACACTAGATCCTGAATACTTTCAGCCACCAGGGAATGCCTACAATTTCCTGTAATAATCCAATCCACTGATCCATTTTGGCTTTCACAATCTGCTCCAACTCTATGAAAATGCCTTTTTTCATAGTGACCCAGTTTTATTTCTGTAACCATGACCAAGATGTTCCCTCATATTCAAAACCTTGATGAATTTAAAGCACAGGATGGGTATGTGATTTGGGCGGCCTTTCTGTATGGCTTCTTTCACTTAGAATGTAGTCAGTGTTCATGTTGTAGCATGTATCGGTACTTCACTTTTTCCTTTGTAATTAAAAACACATAACGTGGAGTACCCACTGTGGCACAACTCCATCGTCAACGTCTTGAGAGGTCTGGGACCGAGGTTTGATCCCCATCAAGGCACAGTGGTTTAAGGATCTGGCCTTGCCACAGTTGTGGCTTAAGTCACAACTGCAGCTCTGATCTGATCCCTGGCCCTGGAGCTCTATATGCTGAGGGGCGGGAAGAAAAGCAAACAAAAAAACATAAGGTAACAGTTATCATTTAAGCCACTTTATACTAACAGTTCTGTGGCATTCATTACATCTACAGT
The DNA here is from genome assembly GCA_004024745.2 of Catagonus wagneri. Taxonomy (NCBI): domain Eukaryota; kingdom Metazoa; phylum Chordata; class Mammalia; order Artiodactyla; family Tayassuidae; genus Catagonus; species Catagonus wagneri. Next base: position 36,883,283 of record PVHT021183726.1, read on the forward strand.
GCTACTAAACTATCCTCACCATTCATCTGATCTTTTTCATCTTCCCCAAAGGAAATTGTATGCATTAGACACTGATTCCTCTCAGCTCCTCCCAACCACTTTCTTTTGTCTTTGAATTTGATTCATCTGGATACTTTTTTTTTCCCATGTCCTTTTAGGGCCGAACCTGCCGCATATGGAAGTTCCCAGGCTAGGGGTCGAATCAGAGCTGTAGCTGCTGGCCTGCGCCACAGCAAAGCGGGATCTGAGCTGAGTCTGCTACCTACACCACAGCTCACGGCAACACCAGATCCCTGACCTGCTGAGCGAGGCCAGGGATGGAACCCACATCCTCATGGATACTAGTCAGATTCATTTCCACTGTGCCACAATGGGAATTCTCTGGATACCTCATGTAAGTGGAATCATAGAATTGGGCCTTCTGTGACTGCCTTATTTCACTTAACGTAGTAACTTCAAGGTTCATTCACCTTGTAGCATGTGTCAGATTTTCCTTAGTTTTCAAGGTTAAATAATATTTCCTTGTGTATATACCACATTCTATTTATTCATTTATATGTCAGTGGACACTTGAGTCGCTTCCACCTTTTGTTATCATGAATGATGTTATGAAAATGGATGAATATGAATATGAATGCTGTTATGAAAATCTGGGACAAATACCCGTTCCATTCCTGGCTTTCAAATATTTTGAGTAAATACCCTGAGGTGAAACTGATGGATCCTATGTTTTGTTTAATTTTGTGAGGAACCTACCATATCATTTTCTCAGTGCTGTTTTCTCAGTGGCTGCACCATTTTACTCTGTTCATTTATATGGCAGTTCACAGAAGTGCCGCATTTTGTTTATTCAGCATCGGTGGACATTTTAATTGTTTCTACCTTTTGGCTGTTGTGAACAGTGCTGCTATGAATATTCATGTACAGCTTTTCGTTTAAACGTTTGCTTATTTATTTATTTATTGGCTGCCCATGGCATATGGAGCTCCCCGGCCAGGGATCAGATCCAAACCACAGCCTCGAACTAAGTTGGAGCTGTGGCAATGCGGCAATGCTGGATCCGTAAACCATTGTGCCAGGCTGGGGATCAGACACCTGTCCCAGCACTCCCAAGACGCTGGCCAAACACCTGTTTTTTGTTGGTTTGTTTGTTTTTGTCTTTTTTTTTTTAAATCTTTTTAGGGATGCACCTATGGTATATGGAAGTTCCCAGGCTAGGGGTCGAATTGGAGCTGTAGTGATCCACAGCGACAGCGCAGGATCCTAGCTGCATTGGTGACCTACACGGAATCACTGGGCTTTTTTGTTTTTTGCTTTTTAGGGCCTCACTTGTGGCATATGAAAGTTCCCAGGCTATGGGTCTAGTCGGAGCTGTAGCTGCTAGCCTTCGCCACAGCAACATGGGCTCCAAGCCTCGAATGCAGACTACACCACAGTTCATGGGTAACTAGGGATCCCTGACCCACTGAGCAAGGCCCAGGATCAAGCCCGCATCCTTGTGGATACTAATCGGACTCATTCCCACGACGGGAACTCCTGAACGCCGGATGCTAAAGTATGATTCTTAAGGTCGGGGATCAAACCCACGTTGTCATGGATACTAGTCATGTTCACTAACCAACCACTGAGCCACCACGTGAACTCCGAGAGCAACTGTATTTTAATCTGTGGTATCTGGAGTTCCCATCATTGCTCAGCAGTTAATAAAGCTGATTAGCATCCATGAGGATGCAGGTTCAATCCCTGGCCTCGCTCAGTGGGTTAAGGATCTACTGTTGCCCTGAGCTGTGGTGTAGGTCACAAATGTGGTTCAGATCTGCTGTTGCTATGGCTGTGGGGTAGGCTGGCAGCTGTAACTCCAAATGGACTCCTAGTGTGGGAATCTCCATATGCCACAAGTGCGGCCCTAAAGCCAAAAAAAAAAAAAAAGAAATTTTTGGTATCTTTAACTAGGACTGGAGTTGTTGAACCCTACTGTACTGTCCATTTATCTCATGGGGAAAACCTCTAAGTATTGTGCTTGTAGGTTTCACCATTTTACATTTCCACAGGCAGTGATTAAAATTTCCATTTGCTCTACATTGTTGCCAGTATTCGTTATTCTGTATTTTTCATGACTATAGCAATTCTACTGTGTTTGAAGGGGTATTTCAATATGGTACTAACTTGCATTTACATCATGACTACTAAGGTTTGATATTTTTGTCATGTGTTTGATGACCATTTGCATGTCTTGACTGGAAAGAAGTATACTGAAGTCGTTTGGGCATTTAAAAAATGAAGTTATTTGTGTTTTTGCTGATGAATTGCTTGAAATGTTCTAGATAATACTCTGATTAGATACACAGTGTGCAGATGTTTTCTTCCCTTCTGTAGCCTCTCTTTTCACTTTCTAGATAGCACTTCTGATTCAATAAAGCTTTTAACTTTGAGGAAATATAGGATATCTTTTTTTTTTTTGGTCATTCCTTCTCCTTTGAGCGTAGATCAAAGAAATGGTTGCTAAATACAAGGTCATGAAGGTTTATTTACTTGGTTATAAGAGAGAGTTACACCTTGGTATCCACTTTTTAAGGTTAAGGGCCACAGACTGACCATCATGGCTTTAGGGGACAGGGTTTGAGATAATGACAGGGTTGCAGACTAGGACAGAGGGTGATGGTTAGATGGCTGGGTCAGTGCATGGAATTGACTTGTGAAGACCAAGAATTCCAGGATCTGAGAGTATAAATCTTAGGCTTAGGGTTATAGCTTATGCAGTTAGGACTATAGGTGAGGATACTGGGGTTAAGATTACAATTAAGTTAAAGATAACAGATCCTCACGCACCATATACATCTCCATCAATAAGAGGCCTTAAGAAAAAAAGGAAAAAACTGGAATGTCAGGTATAACACAGGGACTTAAATGAAACACAGATTCTATACAAACCAAACTTGAGAAAAGAGACTCTTCTTCTCCGACAGGTCCTAGAATGTGAGGGGATGAGATGGGAAGTTAGCCAGACATCTACAACCAACCGGGTAAAAAACCTGTGGTACCAATGCTGGACAGCGGGACACGGCAGGGGCGGAATGATGCACGGAAGAACAAGGACTGCAGGGGGAGAGTAACAGGGGAAGGTCAAGTGCCAGCTGGCCCAGAGGGGCAGGAGCGGGCTCTTGGGGCGCCGAGACTATCCACATTCTTCAACGGCCATACCACCCTGAACGCGCCCGATCTCGTCTGATCTCGGAAGCTAAGCAGGGTCGGGCCTGGTTAGTACTTGGATGGGAGACCGCCTGGGAATACCGGGTGCTGTAGGCTTTTTGCCACCCTCGTGCCCCTCTCCTTTAGGCGCCGCCGCCGCTGGCCACGCCCCCGCCCCTTTCAGCGCAGCTCGCTGCCAGC
>PVHT021183727.1:21727-61862 GCA_004024745.2 Catagonus wagneri
AAGAGTGGGGTCTCTGTTTCCCCCAGTCCTGTGGAGCTCCTGCACACAAGCCCCTCCGGCCTTCAATGCCAGATGCTCCGGGGGCTCTTTCTCCCTGTGCCCAATCCCCAGGCGTGGGGTTTTGACGTGAGGCTCAGAACTCTCAGTCCTGTAGCTGAGTCTCTGTGATGCAGTTACTTTCCAGTCTGTGGGGCTTCCCGCCTGGGAGGTGTGGGGTTGCTTCTTTCGCGTAATCGCCCCTCCTACCTCTTGATGTGGTCTCCGCTGTGTCTTCTGGAGCAGAGTATCTTTTTTGGAAGTTTACAGTCCATTTGGTTGAAGGTTGCTCAGCATTTGGCTGTATTTTTGCTGTTTTTCAGGAGAGAAGTTGAGCTCCAGTCCTTCTATTCCGCCATCTTAATCCAATCTCCTCTCAGATTATTCTTGATGAAAAGCCTCAACCCTGCTTAATGCATTCGACCTGTTTTCGGGCGGGGCCTCCCCTGCCTATCCTGCCACTGTATGCCAAAAGGGGCTCCTCTGGAAAGCAAGAAGGTGACTTCCCTGGGTCTCTTGAGGGAAACAGCACAGCGAGGAACACAGCTGCCTCTGCAGGCTTTCAGAGAATTATTTATTGACTGCATTATTTTTGAGGCTGATTCACTTGATACCTGTGTAACTGCAAATGAATTGGGGGAATTGCGACCCAGACTTCTCCTGTTGCAACTCTTGCCACAGCCACAGCAGCGGCAGCGCGAGCCTTTAAGCCCGGCAGCCACCGGGGAACTCCTTGACAGCATTTTGGCTAGGTTGAGATAAGCAAAGAGTTTATATCAATGCCTCTTTTAATGAAGATCACAAATGCTAATAGAGAAAAACATGTTTGAAAAAAGGAAGACATTTAAAAAGTGATATGAGACTTTTTTTTCATTTTATAGTGAACCTGAGGCATATAAAAGTCCCTGGTGTGAGGGTCAATTTGGAGCTTCAGCTGCACCAGAGGTCATAGCCATGGCAAGACTGGATCTAAGTCACATCTCCAACCTGCAGCTAGGGACTGAACCTGCATTTTCCCAAAGTCTAGTTCTTAACCCACCAAGCTACAATGGGAACTCCATATGAGACATTGTTAAAGGGCCATAGGTGACTGCTTCAAAAAAATATTTACTAAGTTCCCAATTTGACCTAGACATTGTGATAAAAGCTTTACAATTTTCTGTTGATTTGTTAGAACAAATGTACACTTCTAAAACAATAAAAAATGAAATGTAAATCAAACAATTTTCATATCTTCATTGTCATTTCTTCAACTTCAAACTCACACTGCCAAAAGGATTGTAAGAAATATGAAATATTATGTCTTATCATATCACATTATATTGGAACCAGGAGAACACATTTTCACAGAGAGGGACTTTTAAATGACAATAAAATGGGAGACACTTCCATTTCTAAAAAAATATAATAATAATGTAACTCAGAACAACAATGTTTCAATTTCACAAAATATTTTCAGATGTGTTTATAGATCGTGATTTGTATTTATTTAGGTGCAGTTACTTCCTTTAAAAATCCAAAATTTTTCTCTTGCTTGATATGAGAGTGAAAGCATTCTCTGTATAAATATCAAAATGTGCTTTGATTGGATATGCTTCCTGGCATCCATATTGAAATATAAACTCACTTGACTAACTCAGGGCAATGGGTATTTCATTGAACACTTTCTTACTGTATTAATTTTCAATACCTGCTTTTTAGAATTATAGAACTTAGAGCCTAAATGAAGCTTTTGTTAGTTCAACCCAATTTACAGATATATAAAATGAGGTTCACACAGATTGAGAGAATTGCCCAAGGTTAATTTTCTTCCTAAAAGCAGACTGAAGCTAGGCCTTTCTCTCTCCTATCTGTCTCCCCTTTTAAAATAAATGCTATCCATTTTTTGTTTTTCAGTCCAGTTTTCTGGCACTATGTAAATGATCTTCCCAGACTTTCATACATAAAGGTCATAAGATATAAATTATCTTTCATAAAACTATGAAATAATTCCTTAACTCTATATTCATTCATAAATCTTATATCAAGTTAAACAATATAACAATGATGAACATAAACATGAATTTTCCTAGTAATGATTATAAATATGGATTTTTCTAGAATATACTGTAGTAACAAAAAAGTAAAACAGGATTTAAATAAGTCAAATTTATTCTAAATCAGAGACAGTTTTCTATATTCCTTGGGATTTCTCCTTTCTTAAAAAATATAGCCCTCAAAATTGTAGAAACAATAAAAATTGGTGAAGTTATGCATAGGACACACACAGTAATTTTTATTTTGTTTTGGAAAACTGGTGCATAATGATGAAATTCATTTGCTGAAAAAAATGGAATCATGCACAGAAGAGAAATATAAAATGGGCTGCAAGTTTTCAGTTAAATCAACTTGTGTTTGGCAATAAAAAAACCTTTCAATGAGTCAGTATAAAATATCATTTTTGAGATATAATTTTAAAACATTATTTTCTAATATTATTTTAAATACTGCCTATGGCATGATTATTTTATTTTAGCATGGACAGTTAAATATAATGACAATTAAGAATAAATAAGTCCATTTGGTATTGCAATACAGAAGATGTTTACAAATTTTGGAAATTAATCCCTTGTCAGTCACTTAATTAGCAAAGTTTTTTCTCCCATTTTGTGGGTTGTCTTTGTTTTCTTTAGGGTTTCCTTAGCTGTGAAGAAATTTTTGTTTAATTAAGTCCCATTTATTTATTTATTTTTTTATTGTTATTCCTCTAGGAGGTAGATCTGAGAAGATATTGCTGTGGTTTATTCCAGAGTTTTTGGCCTATGTTTTCCTCTAAGAGTTTTATAGTATCTGGTCTTTTATTTAGGTCTATAATCCATTTTGAGTATATTTTTGTGTATGGTGTTAGTAAGTGGCTGTAAAAAAAACCCAAATAAACAAAAAACCAAGCAACCCTATCAACAAATGATCAGTTCTCCAAAGACAACACACAGACGGCCAAAACACATGTGAAAAGATGTTCAACATCACTAATTATTAGAGAAATGCATATCAAAACCACTATGAGGTATCACCTTAAATCAACTAGAATGTCTATCATCAAAAATTCAACAATCAATAAGTGTCGGAGAAGGGTTGGAGAAAACTGAAATCTATTACATTGTTGGTGGGAATGTAATTTGGTATAACCACTGTGGAAAACAGTATGGAGATTCCTTAGAAAATTAAAAATAGAATTACCAATTGATCCAGCAATCCCACTCCAGGGCATCTATCCAGAGAAAACAATGACTCAAAAATAGATGTGTACTCAAATATTCATTGCAGCACTCTATATAATAGCCAAGACATGGAAACAACTTAAATGTCCACTGACAAAGGAGTGGATAAAGAAGATGTTTTACATACATTGTAATGGAATATTACTCAACCATTTAAAGGAAATTAATAATGTCATTTTCAGCAACATGGATGGACCTAGAAACCATTACCCTAAGTGAAGTTAGTCAGAAAGTGAGGCACAAACATCATATTCTATCACTTACATGTGGAACCTAAAAAAAGGACACAGTGAACTTCTTTGCAGAACAGATACTCAGACTTTGGAAAACTTATGTTTTCCAAATGAGACAAATTGTGAGTAGGGGGTATGGACTGTAGGTTTGGGATGGAAATGCTATAAAATTGGGTTGTGATGATCATTGTACAACTATAAATGTAATAAAATTCATTGAATAATAAAAAATAAAAATAAAAAACTGAAAAATAATTTATGAACAATTAAAAAATATTACCTACAACTAATATAAATATATTACACACAACTATTTGTCATTCTTATACAACAGTATTTTAATTCCCTCATCATCCCTTACTGAACTATCTGCATACATTCAGAATTGTACTAATTGATGTTTTTATAGTTTTGCATTCTTTTTTCACTTAAAATTACTTTGTAAATTCTTTTCAGTTATTGTATATAGTTATTTAGTCATTTTGTTAACTATATAATAACCCATATATATCTTTGTTTGATGTATAAAAATATACTCTATCACAACAGTACATACTGTTGGACATTAAGAAAAAGAGAATGATTTAGTACTATAAAAGTGAACGTGAATAATTTTATCAGTCAACAAATAATATAGAACATTGACAATGCATCTATGAGCCAGATACTAGATATCAAAAAGTATGTTTATAAAATAGTGCATTATATATATGCCTTGTTAATTATATAAAAATTGTAAAGTAAAACTATCAAGAAGTAACATTAACTCAATTATATATAAAATGAATAAAAATTGATGAGCAAAATTTGTTTATGGACAGTAACCTCATAGCTTTTAGACTTACCCTGCAGGCCACGTAGGATATATACAAGACATGGTAAACTCTTGTTCATTAGCTAAAATAATTATTTTGAGCCTCTTCATCTGTATTTTTAAACATATTGTTGCTAATATATTATAAACTGCTCACTTAATATTTTGAATTACCTTATTTAACTTGATCCACTTTTAAACAAGAAATTGAGGTCTGGACATATCTTTAAATCATGTAGAAAATAGCTGAAAGTAAGATCAAATGGTGAGACGGTATCATATGTAGGAATTGCAAATTTTATTTCACAGTTCTAAAACCCTGTTTTCTCAATGAATGAAACTGATACAAATCATTTTTTGAAGTATGTGGAGCATGTGGCAATACATGGCTTGAAAATTACTGATTTAGTTAATTTATTCAAGTGGAATGGTGTTTTTTAGACAATCAGAGGTGAGGAGCTTAGTTTTGTTTTAGCTTAATTTTCCTTCCTTATCCAGTCTAATGTTTCTGTAAAACAAAATAAAAAATGAATAACCAGAAAAATGTAATGAGGAAAGATTAAAATGTCAGTCCTCAATTTCTAAATATTAGGTTTAACAAACCTTGTGTAATATTTATATAAATAAACCAAAAGAATATCAGACAGAAAAAAGAAAATAAATTTTAAAATTGCATGCATAGTTTATTGAAAATATGCCAATAGATGAATAATTTAGAAAATTATTACACACTTTTGTTACAAGTAAAATAAGGATTCTACATGTTGAATGTCTACATGCCTACACTGAACAAACACCATATACAGAAACATTAAAGTTTTGATTTAACAAAGTGAATTTAGTGAAACATACATTAATAAAAAACATTGATGACAAACCACAGCCAATAACTCAAACTCAACCGAGAAAATCTGCAAGACTTCCCATTAAAATCTGGAAAAAGACAAGGATGCCCACTCTCACCACTTTTATTCAACATAGTATTGTAATCCCTAGCCACTGAAATAAGACAAACAAAAGAAATAAAATATATCCAAATTTATCCTGTTCTGGTAAAATTGTCATTATATGAAGATAACATGATACTATATAAAGAAAATCCTAAGTACTCTACACAAACACTACTCAAACTAATCAGCAAATTAAGCAAAGTAACAGAATACAAGATTAACATTAAGAAATTTGTTGCCTTTCTGGATACTTATGATGATATGTTAGAAAATAAATATAAAAATACATTACCTTTAAAATTGCACCCTAAAACATTACCTAGGAATAAACCTGACTAAAGAGGTGAAAAACTTATACACTGAGAACCATAAAACATTAATCAAGGAAATTAAAGCAGATTCAAGAAATGAAAATATATTACATGCTCTTGGACTGGAAGAGTTAATATTGTTAAAATGGCTATATTACCCAATGCAATCTAATTTAATGAAATCCGTATCAAATTACACATAACACTTTTCACAGAACCAGAACTATCCAAAAATTTGTATGGAACCATAAAAGACAGAACTCCCAAAACAATCCTGGTGGTGGGGGGAAACAGGCAGGAGGCATAACTTTCCCAGACATCAGACAATATTATAAAGTGACAGTAATTAAGACAGTGTGGTGCTGGTACAAAATCAGACATACCTATCAATGGAACAGATAGACATCCCAGAAGTAACTCAGACACCTATGGTCAATTAATCTTTGACAAAGGAGGCAATAATATAAAATGAGAAAAAGACAGTCTCTTCAAAAAGTGGTGCTAACAAAACTGAACAGCTGTATGTAAATCAATGAAATTAGAGCACATCTTCACACCATGCACAAAAATAAACTCAAAATGGCTTCAAGGCTTAAACATAAGAGAGGACACTATAAAACTCCTAGAAGAGAACATAGGCAAAATATTCCTTGACATCAACCATACAAACTTTTTTTTAGGTCAGTCTTCCAAGGCAATAGAAATAAAAACAAAAATAAACCAATGGGACCTAACCAAACTTAGAAGATTTTGCACAGCAAACAAAACCATAAAAAATAAGGAAAATCTATGCAATGGAAGAAAAGTTACAAAGGATGCAACTGACAAGGGATTACTCTCCAAAATATACAAAGAGCTCATACAGCTCAGCAGCAAAAACAAAACAAAATTGAAAACAGGCAGAAGACCTAAATAGACATTTTTCCAAAGGAGATCTGAGGATGGACAATGTTCACATGAAAAAAATTCTTAACAACACTAATTATTAGGGAAATGGAAATCAAAATAAAATGAGGTAGTCTGAATGACCTTCATCAAAATGTCTCCAAAAAAAAATTTTTTTAGAGAGTATGGTGAACAGGGAACTATCCTATACTGTTGGTAAGTTGGTACAACCACCATGGAAAACTGTATGGAGGTACCTCAGAAAACTAAATACAGAACTTCCAAATGATCCACAAATCCCACTCCTCAGCATATATCTGGACAAATCTTTCATTGAAAAATATACATTGCTAATTACAATGAACATGCCAAAGAAAGCAATGATTCTTATTATGGAAAGACTGAGGATAAGTAAAATAATGTAATATTAAAAGTATCTATAGCTTAGATCCATGATATTAAAATGTTTTTAAGATGATAACATAAGCATAAAATTCCAGGGTGTGGGCAGAGTCGTGGTTAGCAAAATAAGTGTTGGGAATGGGACTCTAATTAAACACATCTTAGGAGGTACTTTGCATAATGCATATGCTTGATTACTACACTACGTTTTAGATTGTGAAACAATCTTTGAAAAGTAGAGTGAAAGTAGATAAGGAGAGAGACATGGATGCATAATAATCTTACTTGTAATATTTTCTCTTATGGAGAACTTTAAATTTATTGAAGTATTTATCCTATTTAAAAATATGAAGTGATTTTGTTATATAAGAAATAGTTTAATTACACAAATCACTATTATTTGCCCATGAGAATAGTAAACATTACAACTTCTCTCTAAGTTATGCATGAAACATTAATAATCTCCTATATTACTCATAGGTTTCACATGTGCTTATGTGATTTCACCTTTATTTATCTCTGTGTTTATTTTACTGTTAAAGTTAGCACACATAAAAATGTACTTTGTGGACTTAAAATAACTATTCATTATAATATTGGTCAGAATTATTCAAAATAGAAGAGATTTTTAACTACGCATCACAGCCAGTACCAAATTTGTTGATGAAATGTCATTTTTCTTGATAAAATATTTTATGATATCTGAGAATTCAAGTAACTTTCACTGAGACTGTATTCTAGAATATATGACTTCAACAGAGAAAATCCATGAATCTCTGCTGTCAAATTAATACAACAGCTGCCATTGTTTCACAATGTAAAATTTGTTCATCCAAAATAGAATGTGGGAATTCTCACTGTGCCTCAGTGGTTACAAACCCATCTAGTATCCATGTAGAGTGTAACATAAGAAATGAGTTGTTGACAAATTTGGAACATGCTAGAAATGAATCTAGTCTATGTATCCAGTAATACTCAACTAAAATTTAATCAAATTTAGGTCATTATAAAAAGATACTGAATTATTAGTAAGTAAATTGAGCTTGATAGTCCATATATACACTTCTCTGAATGTATTTACATAGGGATGTTATTAAGAAATAAAAGCTATTCTTTTAAAACTTGAATTCACCCCAGTTTTTCAAGTATGTACATGTAGAATATAAATTGTTCTATAACTAATGTATAAAATGAGTCCAGTAGAGCTACACAAGAACTATACAATAAAATTTTTCACACAGATAATGTATTATAGTTATATGATTTTTTGGTCACTCAATACACTTTCCATTATATATTTTATTGAATTATTTATGAATAAAATTAGATTATGGCTAGCATCTTCTTTATTCATCCATTTATTTTTTAAAGATCAGTTACAACTTATACATGGAAATAATAAATCTGACTTCATCATCAATGTGTTAATAATCCAAACAATTGTTGCAGGACAACTTTTTTCTGTAAATATCTGCAAGTTATTTTATGTTAAAAGCTATAATTCAGATAATTGCTTTTGGTTACTTCATATTATTAACATTAAAATTTTTTGTATGCCAACCAACAGACAACCTAAAGGAAATGGGCATTTTTAGAAATATACCAGCTACCAAAATGATTCAAGAAGAAATAGGTAATTTGAACAAATCAATCACTAAATATGAACTAGACCCTTAAAAAAAAAATAAAGAACAAACTCACTTCCAAAAGAAATAAGTCAACCAGGACTACACAGCTTCACTGGGCAACTCTATGAAACATTAAAAAATAATAATAATAACGTACATCTTCTCCTCAAATGATTTCAAAAAATTAAAGAGCATAGGGGCAACATATCTCAACACAATGATCACTTACAACAAATGATACTCACTAATGAAAAGCTGAAATATTTTTCTTAAAATCAAGGAACAAAGCAGGGATGTATTCTCACCACTTCTACTCAACATAGTATTCAAAGACATAACAACAGCAATCTGGAAAGAAAAGTATATAAAATATATCCAAATTGGAAGGAAAATAAAACTGCCACTATTGGCAGAGGAAGTGATTCTCTATATAGCAAACCCTAAATTCTCTGCACAAAAACTTTTAAAACTAATAAATTAATTTAGCAAGTTAGCAGCTTACAAGATTAACATATGTAAATCGTGTGTTTTGTTATACTAATAATGAAATATCAGAAACAGAAATTGAAAACAAAATAATCCTGTTTAAAATGAAAACCATGTCAATAAAAACCCGAGGAATACACTGAACCAAAGATGTGAAAGATATCATTGGTTAAAACTATAAATCTTTGATAAAGGAAATGGAAGATGATTCAAAGAATTATGACCCATGTTCTTGGATCAAAAGTATTAATGTTGTTAAAAAGACCATACTACCCAAAGTAATCCTCAGATTTAATGTAATCCTTATCAACATATCCATGACATTTTTCAGAGAACTAGAACAGGTAACCCTAAAATTTATATGGAATTACAAAAGGCCCAGAATGTCAAAATCAACCCTTAGAAAAAAGGAACAAATGTGAGGTATAGCTTTTCCAGATTTCAGACTATACCACAGTGATCAAACAGCATGGTATTGGTCCCAAAATAGATATGTAGATAAATGGAGAAAAATAGCCCCAAAATAAACCCAAACACTTTGGTCAATTTATCTATGACAAATGTGGAAAGAATATAAAATGGAGAAAAGGCAGTCTCTTCAACAAGTGGTATTTGAAAATCTAGACAGCTATATGTAAATCAACAAAATTAGAACACTTTCCATCACCATACAAAAAATAAACTCAAATGGTTTTAAGAGCTAAGTATAAGACATGACACCATAAAACTCCTAGAAGAGAACATAGGCAAAATATTATTTTCTGTAAATTGTAGAAATATTTTCTTATATTTATCTCCCAAGGAGTTCCTGTCGTGGCTCAGTGGTTAACAAATCCGACTAGGAACCATGGGGTTGCAGGTTCAATCCCTGGCCTTGCTCATTGGGTTGACGATCTGGCATTGCCCTGAGCTGTGGTGTAGGTTGCAGACCTGGCTCGGATCCTGCGTTGCTGTGGCTGTGGCGAAGGCCAGCAGCTACAGCTCCTGTTAGACCTCCTAGCCTGGGAACCTCCATATGCCATGGGTGCGGCCCTAGATAAGGCAAAAAGGCAATAAAAAATTATCTCCCAAGGTAAACTAAATAAAAGCAAAAATAAACAAATGGAATTTAATCAAACCAAAAAGCTTTTGTACAGAAATGGAAACCATAAACAAAATGAGAGGACAGCTTATGGAATGGGAGCAAATACTTGCAAATGATGTGGCTGTGAAAGAGTTAATATTTAAATTATAAAAACAGCTCATACAACTCAATATCAAAAAACGGGCAACCTAAGCAGATCTTTTTCCAAAAAAGGCATACAGATGGCCAATGTATGCAATAAAATATGCTTAACATTGTTAACTATTAGAGAAATACAAATAAAATCAACAGTGAGGTGTCTTCTCACACCAGTCAACAGTCTACAAATAATAAATACTGGAGATGTGGAGAAAAGTGAACACTTGTATACCACTGATGCAAATGTGAATTGGTGCAGCCGCTATGGAAAACAGTATGGAGGTTCCTTAAAAAAGGAAAAACACAGCTATCATAATCATATAATCCAGCAATTCCAATCCTGGTTATATATCCTGAAAATATGAAAACTCAAATTCCAAAAAGCTTCATGCATCCCAGTGTTCAAGGCAGCACTATTTACAATAGCTAAGACTTAGAAACAACCCAAGTGCCCATCAACAGATGAATGGTTTAAGAAGATAAGGTGTATATAATACAATGAAAAGAATCATAAAAATATGCATAAATAGCATTTGTAGAAACTTGGATTGACCTAGAGAATACCTTACTATGTGAAGTAAGTCAGAAAGAGATAGACAGATACTATATGATAGTAATTATATGTGGAATATCAAAAATGAATACAAATATATACATATGCCAAACAGAAACAGACTCATAAACATAAAAAACAAACTTATGGTTGCCAAAGGGGAGAGGAAGGGAGGGAGATACAAATTAGTATATGGGATTGAGAGATTAAAAACTATACACAGAAAATAGATATGAATTTACTGTATCGGAGTTCCCTTCGTGGCTCAGTGGTTAACGAATCCGACTAAGAACCATGAGGTTGCGGGTTCGATTCCTGGCCTTGCTCAGTGGGTTAAGGATCCGGCGTTGCCTTGAGATGTGGTGTAGGTTGCAGACGCGGCTCGGATCCCGCATTGCTGTGGCTGTGGCGAAGGCCGGCGGCTACAGCTCCTGTTAGACCCCTAGCCTGGGAACCTCCATATGCCATGGGTGCGGCTCTACATAAAAGGTAAAAAGACAAAAAAAAAAAGAATTTACCGTATCACATGGGGAATTATTTTCAATATTTTGTAATAACCCACTACAAAATATAATCTTCAGAAAACTGAAATATTATGCTATATAAACGATGCTAATGCAATATTATAAATCAACTGTACTTCAATTTAAAAAATAATTAAAAAAATCTTCTCTATGACCTTTGTTGAAGACACTGCTTTAAAGGAATTAAAATATCTTCATCAGTGTAAAGTGGCAGATAAATCCTAGGAAAATATTGACAGTTTATATCCTATTAAGTATTTAAATTTAGATATTGTGCTGAATTTAAGAATTTTTCCATAATTCATTAAAATTAAGAAACCTGACAAAATACACATTGCTCCCCAAAATTTGTGATTTAGAATAATCTTTTACAAAAAGTTGGGAAGATTATTTCTTTACCTGAATAGGATTATAGTACTGTGTAATTGCACACCACTTTGGAATGAAAGTTTTAGAATATAGAATATGATTTCTCAAGTCAAATATGGGTTATAGAGCCAAGAGGTGTGGACTAGTAATGGGTTTTGAGCCCATTTTTAAGGCTTGCACTATCCTCTACATAACTTATGGTGTCTGGTCTTATACACATTACTATCCTCCACGTAAAAAAACCTGACACGGTGAGAAAATAGAGTGACAAGATGAAAAACTAATAAATTAAGTTACACTGTGAGGGAACCTAAAATTTGGGCCATTGAGCATTGCTCAGGAGAAAAAATAATCTGTCAATCAACTATAGAATTTCCCTCTTGGCCAGTTTAATAGAGCATGGTTTAACTTTTTAAGAGGTGCCTTTTGAAGAAAGGGGAAGAAGGAAGTCCATTAGAAAGACTGGGCAGTATAGGAAAGATCAGAAGAAAGAAAATAGAATTTTGATGTTCAGGAAATGCTATATTTAAGATAATTTTAGGATTCAGCTGGTGGGACCTGTTCAACTGCAGATCCTTTAGGCTTGGTAGAAAGTCTTGGTAGTCACAGCTTGGGAGTCAGGGGCTACAGATCCTATTCTCAGAACATTATTTTAGTAGCAAAAACTACACATAGTATTATATGGTGAAAATAGCAAGTTACAATTTATTGGATTAATATAATAGAATAATATAATGTAAAAGTAATATTTTGTTGTTACGTTGAGATGTGTGCTTCATATAACATTAACAGAAACAGTAAAACAACGATACATACTCTCCTACTTAAATTTAGGCTTAATAGTCAGAGCTTATAATTACAAAGGATGAGCAAGCTAGAACTGATCAAATGTCCTCTTCCCCCTAGGAAATGTGAAATACAACATTATGAAAATTTATTTCAGTGACATTGTGATTATTTTTTCTTATCACTATCTTCTTTGACATGTGGCCCTTCAGGCAGAAATATCTGCATTTCTATATTTTTTTGAAATATGTTTAACACTGACATGGTTTTGATTAATGAGCTCATTGTTATTCATTCTAGTTAGATCTTGATGAACAAAAACGTCCTTTTCTTAACTTCATGGTTACTACTGATGCACTCAGGCAAGACTCTGTGCATATTCTCAGACACTTTTATAAAGCAGAACTTCAGAACTCTGAGTTTTAATCAGCAACCATTTTATTTTTGTTCAACAAGAACATTTGCTATGTAGCAAAATCTATAAGAAATTTTATTATGTTTTATTTATTCAATCTATAAAATAAAATTGGGCTTCTAAATTTGATATTATGATCATCATTACAATGTTACCTCACAGTATCCCTATTCGTATGTCTCACAAATATTCATTCCCCTCATTGTTCCTCTAATGATGTTGTATTTTTAATAATTGTGTTTAAGAAGAATTATTTAATGTAATTCTTTACTGTCACATGATATTTTGAGTGTAACATTTTATATAACTATTTTATGTGATATAAATAAACATTATTTGATGTTCTTGTTTGGTGAAACCAAGGTTAGTTTAACATCTCCATGTTGCATCTAGAGTTTAAGTGCAGAAAATCAGAGAAAGGCAAATATCATATAACATTGCTTATATGTGGAATCTGAAAAAAGGATAAGAATGAACTGATTTATAAAGTGTATATAGGCTCACAAACATACAAAACAAACCTATGGTTACCAAAAGGGATAGTGGGTGGAGGGGAAGAGATAAATTAGGAGTTTTGGATTAATGAAATCGTGCTACTATATATAAAAGAGACAAAAAACATACCCACTCTATAGCACAGGGAACTATACTCAGTATTTTTAATGATGCATAATGGAAAACAATTTGAAAAAGAACACACATATACATAGAAATAGATAGGTAGATAGATAAATATCAATATATAACTGAATCTCCTTACTGTATGCTTGAAACTAGCGCAAGTCTAATAAAAAATGGAATATAAAAATAGTCACAGTTTATCTCACAGAAACTCTATCACGTTCGAAAATGTATTCACATAGGCAAATTTGAAGATATTTGACAGACTGTAACTAAATTAACACCAATATTTTCTCCATTTAAATTGCCTTTAGATCAAAGTCACTATATCATAATTTTCTGTGGAAAATGCATTAGCTACATCCATATGAAAATAATGCAGTTCATTTGGCTACTTAATAGTTGATGATAAAATTTCTTGATCAATTTTCTTGCAAACGTAGAGGGAGAGAGAAATAAAAAGGAAAAGAAAGAAAGAAGGAAAAGAAAGGAAAGAGAAAAAGAAAGAAAGAGAGAAAGAGAAAGAAAGAGAAGGAAAGGAAAGGAAGGAAGGGAGGATGGATATGGTCAGACAAATGAATTAATAAGCCCCTGTCCAGAGCAACCTCAGATTAAATTCTTGGCAATTATTAAGTAAATCTATTACATCATTTCTTTCATGGCTGAGTTTTTTCAACTGGATTTATATACTATATCCTGTTTATCCATTCATCTGTTGATAGGCTTTTATGCTGATTCTTTGTCTTGGCTATTGTAAATGGTGCTGTTATGAATACTGTGTTGCACATAACTTTTTTCATTTTTTAAAGTTTTCTTGAAATATAATTCATTTACAATTTTGCGATAATTTCTGCTGTACAACAAAGTGATTCAGTTATACATTTATGAATATCCATACTTTTTCAGATTTTTATCCTGGTATGTGGAGCTGGATCTTTTCCTCTGATGGGCAGGGCCATGTCCAAGGGGGCATCTAGAGGAAGCTATGGACTCAGGAAGTCTTTCTGTGCCTAGCTGTTGATGAGTTGGGTTGTGGCCCCACCCAGTTTGTTGTTTGGCCTGTGGTGTACCAATACTTGAGCCTATACTCTGCTGTGTGGGTTATGTCTGTGCCAAAATTTCAGCCTTTAACAGAGATCACACACTGCTTCCAGTGCCTATGTCCACAGAGTGGGCAACATCTCCCTCCACCTCTGCTGGAGACCCTCAAAGACCAGAAGGTAGGTGTAGTCTATGATCCTATCAAATTACTGCTTTTGTCATTGGTCCTAATATGCATGAGGTTTTGTTAACCCCTTTAAGAGTAAAATCTCTATTTTTTACCAATCCTATGGAAACCTGCAATCAAGCCTCAATGATTTTCAAAGCTAAATGTGCAGGGGATTCCTCTTCCTGATGCCAGATCACTGGTCTGGGGGGGCCTGACCTGGGGCTCAGAAATTTCCTATGGGAGAACCTCAGTAATACAATTATTCTCCAATTTATGAGTTGCCCCGTTGAAGGATATGGAATTTGGTTATACTGCAAAGTCTGCCTCTCTTACCAGTCTTACTGTGGTTTTGGCTTCATGTCTTTAGTGGTAGAGCATCTTGGCAGATAAGTTTCAGTCTTTTTCAAAGATGGTTTTTCTGCAGATTGTTGTAATTTTCGTATGCTTGGGAGAGCTTAGGGTCATTTTACTTACCTTTATTTCTCTAAACTTATCACTTATTATCATTTCTAATATAATGACAGAGATAATTTCAAAATTCTTAACATTGTTTCTGTACAAATACCATAGAAAGAATCCAAGTCTTTTTTTTTTTACTACATTTTAAATGTAAAATATTAACTTTCTTGTAAGCATCGCTGGTACAAAGAGGACATTTGGAAATATATTGGAAATTAACATAATTACATCAAAAGTTCCCTAGTGGTCAAAAGCATTTGTACTCAAATTACATTATGAATATGCAAATCCAGTATTTTTAATTTAGGTCATTTGTCACTGGTATCAGAAATTGCAAGTCACTGGTGCTGTCTAAACTTCTTAAAGTGTTTCAGATGACTTATGATTTAATTCAAAAGAACTTTGGTACATCAGCATTCTGTCAAACTGTGTAAGATCCATTAATAGTCAATTTTCTTCTATTTTGTTTAAACACTAAAACATTCCCCTCTTCCTTTTGCATATTGAACAAACAGAAATACGTTGAATAAAAAATAGTTCTTCTGAAACTATTTGGGTAAAATAATAAATTTAGAATCAAATTTATATTGTTTGCTCAGCTAGCTAGTGCTTCTTCCTCTGCAGTGGAAGTATCATTACTTATTAGCCGAGTGCAGATCATTAATTTATTAAATTTTAACTGTGGGTTCAGGCATTCAACTTGCAACTGGATTTACGTAGCATGAAACACCTGCATAGGATATAAAATTAAAACAGGTCATAAGTGCAAAATAATTTTGCTAGATATTTTGCCAAATATTTATTATGACAAATAAGTGTCATCCATTAGAATATTATTTTGCAGTGTACCTGAGACACTTGAGTAAAGAGAAAGCCATTATTCATTGCATACTATATATTGTGACTTTAGGACATTTTATTCAAACATATCTATGTGAAAGAAAGGAATATTTTTTAAATTGACTATAAAAATGGCTCTGATTCAGGA
The DNA here is from genome assembly GCA_004024745.2 of Catagonus wagneri. Taxonomy (NCBI): domain Eukaryota; kingdom Metazoa; phylum Chordata; class Mammalia; order Artiodactyla; family Tayassuidae; genus Catagonus; species Catagonus wagneri. Next base: position 37,880 of record PVHT021183727.1, read on the forward strand.
AATTGTTTGTTTCATACCTTTGTCAGATTATATGTCCTCTAATATTTGCTTATAGGATGATTAAAAGAAGTGATATTATTTGTATTAAGCATATAGCAGCATTCTTGGTTATAAAAGATACCAAAAAACCTTAGAAAATGAATTTATTATTATAAAATTATCCTTTGTAGTAAGATACATCATCTAGGTTTTTGAAATTATCCCTGTTATTTCATTTTCTACCAATATTCTGTTCCTTCATTCCCACTCTAGTCCTACTGATCTCCTTGGATGCTTCAAGCATTCACTTTCCTGAATGCTTCTGCATTCACTACTCTGTACCCGTATAGCCACATGGCTTGCTTTCTCACTCTTTCTGGATTTTTGCTCAAATCACATTTAGCAATGAGGCCTCTCTTGACTACTTTATATACCCTAGTTTAAGTACTTATAAACCTTATATAAAATAGTAATATCATCACATCTCACATTTTAATCTCTTTTACTTTGCTTTTATCTTTTTAGCTATTCTCTCCTGGAAGAAAACATTGGTAAAACATTCTCTGACATCAACCTTACAAATGTTTTCTCAGGTCAGTCTCCCAAAGCAACAGAAATCAGAGCAAAGATAAACCAGTGGAACCTAATCAAGCTGACAAGTTTTTGCATAGCAAAGGAAACCAAAAAGAAAACTAAAAGAGAACTTACAGAATGGGAGAAAATAGTGTCAAATGATGCAACTGACAAGGGCCTAATCTCAAAAATATATAAACAACTTATGCAGCTCAACAGCAAAAAAACAACAACCCCACTGAAAAATGGGCAAAGGACCTAAATAGACAGTTCTCCAAAGAAGAGATGCAGATGGCCAACAAGCACATGAAAAAATGCTCAACATCACTGATGATTAGAGAAATGCAAATCAAAACTACTAGGAGATACCAGCTCACACTAGTCAGAATGTCCATCTTTAACAAGTCCACAAACAACAATTGCTGGAGGGGATGTGGAGAAAAGGGAACTCTCCTGCACTGTTGGTGGAAATGTAAGCTGGTACAACCACTATGGAAAACAGTATGGAGGTACCTTAGAAAACTGGACATAGAACTACCATATGACCCAGCAATCCCACTCTTGGGCATATACCCAGACAAAACTTTCCTTGAAAAATACACCTGCACACACATGTTCATTGCAGCACTATTCACAATAGCCAAGACATGGAAATAACCCAAATGTCCATTGACAGATGATTGGATTAGGAAGATGTGGTACATATACACAATGGAATACTACTCAGTCATGAAAAAGAATAATATAATGTCATTTGCAGCAACATGGATGGAATTAGAGACCCTCATACTGAGTGAAGAAGTCAGAAGGAGAAAGACAGATACCATGATGTCATTAATAACTGGGATCTAACATACTGCACAAATGAATACTTATGCAGAAAAGAAAGTCAAGGACTTGGAGAACAGATTTGTGGTTGCCAAAAGGGTGGGGGAGGGAATGGGATGGTAGGGGGGTCTGGGGTTAATAGCTGGGGTTAATAGCACTGGGAACTATGTCTAACCACTTGTGATGTGTAACCCTGTCACCACGCTGTACAGCTGGGTATAATGTAAAAATAAATAAATAAATAAATAAATAAATAAATAAATAAATAAATAAGTAAATAAATAAATATTTAGGTTGTTTCCATGTCTTGGCTATTGTAAATAGTGCTGCAATGAACATTGGGGTGCATGTATCATTTTATTTTTATATAGTTGTGTTGTGTTGTACCAATTTCTGCTGCATACCAAATGACACAGGCTTACATTTTTATATATTCTCTTTCTTGTATTATATTCTGTCATCGTTTATCCTGAGAGACTGGAATATAGTTCATTGTATGATATACTAGGACCCTCATTGCTTATCCATTCTAAGTCTATTCCATTCCCTCTTCACTCCCCTGTTGCAACCACACATCTCTTCTACTTGTCTGTGACTCAGTTTCTGTTTTGTATATAGATCCATTTATGCCATATTCTAGATTCCACATATAAGTGATATCATATGGTATTTGTCTTTTTGTTTCTGATTCACTTCACTTAGTGTGAGAATCTCTAGTTGCATCCAAGTTGCTGCAAATGGCATTATTGCATTGTTTATTATGGCTGAATAGTATTCCATTATATATGTGTATCCTGTCTTAATCCGTTCATCTGTTGATGGACCTTTAGGTTGCTTCCATGTGTTGTCTATTGTGAATAGTGCACAATAAAAATAGAAATGCATGTATATTTTTGAATTATGTTTTTTTCCCCAGATTTATGCCCAGGGATTGCTGGATCATACGGTAGTTCTATTTTTAGCTCTTTGAGTAATCACAGTACTGTCTTCCATAGTGGTTGTGCCTGTCTACATTCCCACCAGCAGTGTAGGGGTGTCCCCTTTTCTCTGTACCCTCCCTACCTAACATTTATTGTTTGTCGACTTTTTGTTGATAGTCACACTGACTGATGTTTGGTGATATTTCATTGTAGTTTTGATTTGCATTTCTCTAAAAATTAGCAATTTATTTTTTCAATTTCTTTTTCAGCATATGCTTGTCTTCTTTGAAGAAGTGTCTATTTAGATCTTATGCCTTTTTCAATTTTTTGTTTTTGATATTTAGCTGCCTGAGTTGTTTGTACATTTTGGAATTTTTTAAACTGTGTATTGGCTTGTCAAAATAAATATTGATTTTCTTTTTACTTTCCAATATTGATTTTCTTTTTCCTACAGACTCTTGCTTCTTTTCTATTTAATGAATAACTTTCAATATGTCTTTTGGGATAAGTTTAATATTGTTGTATTCTTTTAGCTTGTGCTTGCTTTACAAAGTCTTTAGCTCTCCTTTTGTTCTAAAGGAGAATCTTGCTAGGTAAATTATCCTAGGTTATAAGTTGTTCCATTTCTAGTACTTTGAATATATCTTACAATTCCCTTCTGGCCTATAGCATTTTCATAGTGAAATTAGCTGGTAGCTTTATGGAGATTGCTTTGTAATTATCTTCGTTTGTCTCTTGCTATCTTTAGAATCCTCTCTTTCTCTTTAAATTTTGCCATTTTTTTAATAATATGTCTTGGTGTAGATTTGTTTGTGTTTATCTTAGTAGGAAGCCTCTCTTCTTATGTACCTGGCTATCTCTTTCCTTCTTTAGGTTTATGGAATTTTCAGCTATAATATCTCCAAGTACATTTTCTATCCCTTTTCTCTTTCTTCTCCTTCTGCGATTCCTATTATGTGTAGATTTTCATCCTTTATATCATCTCATAGGTCTCATATATTGCTTTCTTTTTTATATTTCTCTCTGTTGTCCCGATTGGGTGATTTCTATTATTCAATCTTCCAAACACTTTTTTGTTCTAAATTATCCAGGTTTTTATTTATTTTCTTTAGCTCAGCTTTTGTCTTGGCTAATGCCTTTTCTAATTTAACTTGGATCCTCAGTATAATTTCTAGATCCTTTTTACAGTAATCTTCATGTCTATCAATACCTATTCTTAATTTCTTCAAAATTTTTCATTACCTCCTTTTCAAACTCAATGTCTCATAGACTGAAGAAGTCTGCTTCATTTTTTTGGTCTTTCAGGGGTATTCTCTTGTTCTTTTAATTGGGAGAGATTCTCTGCTTCTTCACTGTGTTTATATTTCTCTGACCTTAGGGGAATTAGTTATTTTCTGTGATCTCAAATGCTGTTTTTATGTGGCAGTGTCCCTGTGTATCCTCTGTAGGATGGGGTCTAATATTTTTATTGTGAGGACTGTTTTTAGTATGGAGGCCTGCCACATCTTTCCTCCATAGGTAATGGATATTATTCCCTTAGAGGGTATGATTTTTGTTGTAGTGACCAAGCCTATATTGGATATTGAGCAGGGCTTCCTCTTTGTGGTTGTTACAGCCCTGTTGGGAATAGGGATTGACCCATAGTTGTTGGACTAGATGCTCTGATCCATTACTGAACTGCACTTTGAGGTAGGCAGGCGTGAATCTCTTCCACTGGGAAAGGACTCACTGAGCATCTTGCCACAGTAGCAGTCCATTGGGAAGCACTCTCTGTGGTGTCACTTGTCATCCTTTGTGTAGGCTCTGAATATACACTGTTTTGGCCCCTCCCCTTGGATCCATCTCAACCATGGGACTTTAGATAATTGGTCTCAGTGTCCCTCAGGTGCTGTGCTCACAGAGCTACTAGCAAGAATCCGTTGGTATAGTCCCACTGATGTCAGGCACTGAGACTGCCATAGCCGAGTACCTGGATCTGTTGTGGGAGCTACAGAGTCAGTCCAGACCCCAGCCTTGACTCTAGGTGCTTAATGGGAAAGCACACATCCTCTATTGCTATACGCACCCCAGCCACAAGACTGAGAGTAATCTGTGTGTACTGGAATCACTGAAATTACAATGCCTGCTGTGTGTAAATCAATGGATCACACAGCCACTGGGATACTCAAGATTCATTTCTGCTTCTTAAATCACATAGCTCCTGGGCATCACATTAGATTTCACCTTTGCCTTTGCATGTGGGCAACTCACTGGCACTTGCATGCTTCCAGTGCTCATAGAGATAGAGTCATGTCCACCATGAGCACCTCAAGAATGAAGCTGCTATGGTAGGCCATTCCCTTCACCCCACATGTGTTTTAATGATGGAACTTCACTTACAGAACCAGGTAACTTCCTGTACACACCCCTTGGTTTCAGCTTATAGCACACTCAAGACCCTTCAGTCTGTCTCCATGCAACCAACCATAGTCTTCTCCCTGATTATCTACTCTGAGGCTTGGATTTCAGCACCCAGCCCCTGAGTGCATTAGTAGATATGCATCTTTGACTGGGGAGTGCAGGGAGTTGGCAAGAACCCTCTGTGCTTGTCTTTCTCTGTTCTGCCTGCTGCAAGCTAGCTGCTACACTCTCCTCTGAGCCATTGAGACTCCCTTTCTTTTTTTTTTTTTGAGACTCCCTTTCTGTCTCAGCTGATCTCCCCATCAGTGTAAGGGTAAGGGTAAGGGTACCCAGTTCCAGGGTAAGGGAATTTTTCTTCTTTCTTAGCTCCCTCCCAATGTACAACATCCCAATTCCTTTTTTCTTTTTTATCTTTCATCTAACCAAGTTAAATAGTGATCTTTCTTGCAATTTTGATTTTATAAGACTTTTGACCAGACTTCAGCAGGTATTCTTTAACAATTATTCCAAATGTAGATGTATCTTTGATATATTTGTGGGAGCAGGTAAGCTCCACATCCTTCTATTCTGCCATTTTGATCCAGCTACTCAAATGGTTAATATTCTTTAGTAATTTCTCTTCATCCTTTGGATAAGATACTATTTTCTTACTATAATGCTTTGTGACTTTATATGAAAATGTCCCCTACTCACTCCTCATATCTAATTCCTACTCATCCTACTGTTTTCATTTAATTATTTCCAAAAAGAGGCATTTCATAACCCAAACTTGATCCCTTCTTTTTCTTCACAATGACTATTGCAGTCTTTGATGCTTTATGTATTGGTGTAATATTTTGCTTTATGTTTATCTCTACCATACTTTATGAGATTCATGATGTCACAGATTGTACGTGTGACAAAACCACTATATTTTCATTTTCTACATTAAGGTCTTGGCACATTATATGTGCTCAAATAATTATTGAACAAATACTTAAATAAATCAGTTATCTTTTTTTGTGCTTGTATTGAATATTTTTTAAGTTTTTGTTTTATGATGATTTTTATTTTTTTCCATTGTAACTGGTTTACAGTGTTTTGTCAATTTTCTACCATACAACAAGGTGACCCAGACACACATAAATGTATACATTCATTTTTCTCACATTATAATGCTCCATAATAAGTGAATAGATGTAGTTCCCAGTGCTATATAGCAGGATCTCATTGCTTATCCATTCCAAAGTCAGTAGTTTGAATCTATTAACTGCAAATTCCTAGTCCATTCCACTCCATCCCCCTCCCCTTGGCAACCACAAGTCTCTTATCCATGTCCACATTTTTTTTTCTGTGGAAAGGTCCATTTGAGTCATATATTCGATTCCACATATAAGGAATATAATATAGTATTTCTCTTTCTCTTTCTGACTAACTTGACTTAGTGTAAGAGTCTATAGTTCCACCCATTTTGTTGCAATTGGCATTATTTTGTTCTTTTATGTGGCGAAGTAGTATTCCATTGTATATATGTACCACATCTTCTTAATCCATTTATCTGTTGATGAATATTTATGTTGGTTCCAAGTCTTGGCTGTTGTAAAGAGTGCTGCAATGAATATGAGGGCAAATATGTCTTTTTCCAGGAAAGTTTTGTCTGGATATATGCCCAAGAGTGCGATTGCTGGGTCATATGGAAAATCTATGTGTATTTTTCTAGGGTACCTCCATGTTGTTTTTCATAGTGACTGTATCAATTTACATTCCCACCAACAGCACAGAAGTGTTGCCTTTTCTCCACACTGTCTCCAGCATTTGTTATTTGTGGACTTATTAGTGATGGCCATTCTGACTGGCATAAGGTGATACCTCAGAGTAGTTTTGATTTGCATTCTCTAATCATCAGCGATGTTGAGCATTTTGTCATGTGCTTGTTGGCCATCTGTATACTTTCTTTGGAGTAATATCTATTCAGGTCTTCTGTCCACTTTTCCACTGGGTTATTGGCTTTTTTTGCTGTTGAGTTGAATGAGTTGCTTGTATATTTTAGAGATTAAGCCCTTGTGAGTTGCATCATTTGAAACTATTTCTTACCATTCTATAAGTTGTCTTTTTTTTTTATGGTTTTCCTTGATGTGAAAAAGCTTGTCAGTTTGATTAGGTCCCACTGGTTTATTTTTGCTTTTATTTCTGTGGCCTTGGGAGAATGACCTGAGAAAACATTTGTAAGGTTGATGTCAGAGAATGTTTTGCCTATGTTCTCTTCTAGGAGTTTGATGGTGTCTTGTCTTACATTTAAGTAGTTAAGCCAATTTGTGCATAGTGCGAGGGTGTGTTCCAGTTTCATTGATTTACATGCAATTGTCCTGTTTTCCCAGCACCACTTGCTGAAAAGACTTTCTTTTTCCCATTTTATATTCTTTGCTCCTCTGTAGAAGTTTAATTGACCATAGATGTCTGGTTTTTTTTTATGGGTTCTCTATTCTGTTCCATTGGTCTGTATGTCTGCTTTGGTAAGAGAACCACATTCTCATGATTACTCTGGCTTTGTAATACTGCCTAAAGTCTGGGTGAGTTGTGGCTCCAGCTTGTATTTTATTCCTCAGGATTGCTTTGGCAATTCTGGTTCTTTTATGGTTCCATATGAATTTTTGGATTATTTGTTCTAGTTGTGTGAAAAATGTCATAGGTAATTTGATAGGGATTGCACTGAATCCATAGATTGCTTTGGGTAGTATGGCCATTTTTACAATATTAATTTTTCCAACCCAGGAGCAGGGAATATCCTTCCACTTCTTTGAATCCTCCTTAATTTCCTTTATTAAGGTTTTATCGTTCTCAGCATATAGTCGTTCACCTCCTTCATCAGGTTTATTCCTAGGTATTTTATTTTTGGAGGTGCAATTATAAATGTATTGTATTTTTGTATTGCTTTTCTAATATTTCATTTTTAGTATACATATATGTGACTGATTTCTGAATGTTAATCTTGTATCCTGCTACTTGGCTGAAATTGTTGATCAGCTGGAGCAGTTTTTGTGTTGATTCCTTAGGATTTTCTGTATATAGTGTAATGTCATCTGCATACACGAACAATTTGAACTCTTCCACTTTGAGTACAATTTATTTCTTTTGTTTATCTGATTGCTGTGGCTAGGACTTCCAATAATATGCTGAATATCTGTGGTGAGTGGGCATCCTTGTCTTGCTCCAGATTTTAGTGGGAAGGCTTTCAGAGTTTTTCCATTGAGTATTATATTGGCTGTGGGTTTGTTGTAAATGGCCCTTATTATGTCAAGGAATGTTCCCTCCATACCCACATTGGTAAGAGTTTTGATCATGTGTGGATGTTGGACATTGTCAAATGTGTTTTCTGCATCTGTTGAGATGATCATGTGTTTTTTGACTTTTTTCCTTTCTTTCTTTTTTTTTTTTTTGCCTTTTCTAGGGCCACACTCGAGACATATGGAGGTTCCCAGGCTAGGGATCTAATTGGAGCTGTAGCTGCCAGCCTATGCCACAGCCACAGCAATGCCGTTCTAAGTCACATCTGCAACCTACACTGCAGCTCACAACAATGCCGGATCCTTAATCCACTGAGCAAGGCCAGGGATTGAACCCACAACCTCATCGTTCCTAGTCGGATTTGTTAACCACTGAGCCATGACAGGAACTCCTTGACTTTTCTTTTTTGTAATGTGGTGTATGATGATTGATTTGTGTACATTGAACCATCCTTGTGCACCTGGGATGAATCCCATCTGGTTGTGGTGTATGATATTTTTTATATGTTGTTGGATTCCATTGGCAAAAATTTTGTTGAGAATTTTTCTGTCTATATTCTTCAAAGATATTGGCCTAGAGTTTTCATTTTTGGTGGTATCTTTGGTTTTGCTATTAGGCTTGTTGTGGCATCATAGAATGTCTTTGGAAGTGTTCCTTCTTTGACCTTTTGGAAAAATTTAAGGAGTGTGGATATAAGTTCTTCTTTGTATGTTTGATATAACTAGCCTGTGAAGCCATCTGGTCCTGGACTTTTATTTGTAGGCAGTGTTTTTATGACATATTCAATTTCATTTCTAGTGATTGATATGTGCACTTGATCCATGTATTCTTGATTCAGTTTTGGCAGGGCACTCTTTTTTGTGGCTAACCCCTGAGGTGACTGAGGCAAAAATGGAGCCAACTCACAGACCCGAGTGGTGGCAGGGCATTCCTTCCCCTGGCCTCCAAAATGACTGCCACAGCTTGTCCCTGCTTCCTGTAAATCACAAAAGAGGCAACACATCACACTTAGCCCCCTGCTGCCCTTGGCCCACATAAGAGTTGCCTAGACACTCACAGCCTGCACAAGAAATGCCATTCTGTAGCCTGAGCAAGTGGCTTCCTGCTGTCTGTAGCCTACACCAGATGTGCCCTGCCCTCTGAACGCCCATGCTCACATGTGCAGGGTGATTCCTATGACAGTTCATACCTTGTCCTCTTCCCCTCTCCAACAATGGTGCCTTGCTTCTCCTGCAGGCCCAGACCTTTTCTTGTGTTCCCTCTGCTGTGGAGTTCCACTTGCCAGCCCATAGCATACCACTCCCCCACCCATGGCACAGCACTCTTTAGCCCCTTAGGCTTTCCCTACACAGCCAACCCTAGTCCTCTCTCTGGGACTGAGAGTCTCAGTGCCCAGTCCCCTTCCGAGCATTTCAGGCTGTTGCATCCAGGAAATTGATGCAGATGATCTGTGCGGCTCTCACTCTACTTTTTCCTCCTCAGTGCAACTGCTGCACTTTTCTTGGAGACTTTTGACATCCCTCCATCTTGGCTGATCTCCCTGTCAGCTAGGTAGCTTCCCAGGATGCGAGTTCCTTTTCTCTTTCACAGCTCCCTCTCAGGAATGCTAGTCCCATCCTGATTCCTTTCTTCTCTCTCTATTTTTTCATTTTGTTCTATCCAGTTTTGTCAAGAGTTCCTTGCCCTTTTTGGAGGCTTAAGTTCTTCCACCAGCATTCAATAGATGTTCCGTGGAATGTGTTTTACATGTAGATGTGTTTTTTTGATGTGCTTGTGGGCGAAGTTTAGTGTAGCATCTTAATCCTCCCCCATCTTGATCTGCCTCTGTTTAAATTAGTTATCTTTTGTAAATAAGAGTAAACATATCCTCAGATAATTTTCCTTGTATTCTGTTTAGCAAAGTAAATAAATTATAATCTAAGTCTTATATATAAGGAGGAATCTGGGTTAGTTTATGCTATGTAAAAGGTATTTTTTTAAAAATAAGCTTAATTTTGGTTCAGAAGGAAAAAAACTACAGCATAAATTTTAGTATTGTGTTTCTTTGTAGACAAAAATAACAGTATTAAGAATAAATTTTTCAGTTTTTTCACCTTCAACCACTACTATGGAAATCTAAAAATAATGTGATCCTATTTTTCTATTTTAATAATTTAATAAATCAATTTTGGGCAGTTTAGTTTTCATCAGAGGGATTTTGATATAGTGCTCCAAATAATATAAAAATTGTAAGTGAAAACTTTCTGTTCTGAAGGCATTTGGCATTTGCAGTTTTCCTAGTACAAAAAAATAGTTATAATATTGACTTAGTAAGGTCATTAATGAGATTTTTCTCATTGAAAACAAAATATTTTCCAAAATATTTTGGCTTATTTTTAACAGACAAAAATATTATATATATATATGTATATATATACATGTATATACATATATATAATAGTTAAATAATTATTATTATAGTTTTCAATGTATTTTTTCTCAATAAATAAAAATAAATAGATCTAAATTCTAATGTAATCTACATTACACAAATAACTCTCAAATTTACATTCCTTGTCTTGTTTGGTACCTAATTCCTTAAATCTGTGTTGAAGAAAAAATAGGCTTAAGAGAGGTAGGAAGCATCTTGAACTTACCTGGAGAGCACGCCTAAACAGGAGGTATCTGATAGTGTATGTCTATATCTATATTTACATCTGTATATCTAGAACTAGATCTCAAACCTGCAGAAATGGAGGGACTTTTAAGTGAAAGTGATGGCAACCGTTAAGAAGTCTTAAGTATTATATATTTAGGATCTTCTGAAGGAAATTTTTATTTTTTTAAGAAATGTGCATGTGGCAATGGAAGGCACTGAACAAAGCTGGGGTCTTTTCTAATCACAAATGGAGTGAGTCCAAAGAAGTTCAGAGAGTCAAGAAGAAAAAAAATAGACAAAATCATTATATGTATACTTTTTGGGTATTTTCTTTGAAATAATTGGTCTCGTTTTGATGAAAATGTAATGACAAAAGCAATGAAGCATTTATTGTGCTGAAATCAGATTTTTAAAAACATTTCTTTTTATTTCAGTTTTTCCAAATTTTAATTGGTTAATATTTTCTATTGTTCACTGGAGAATAAAATACAAAATATTTTTAAAGTGGTAAATCAAAATGAAATATAAAATTTAAAAGAGGAGTTCCCATTGTGGCATAGTGGGAATGAATCTGATTAGGACCTATGAGGACACAAATTCAATCCCTAGTCTCACTCAGTAGGTTAAGAATCTGGCATTGCCATGAGCTGTGTTGTAGGGTGCAGATGTGGCTCAGACCTGGCATTGCTGTGGCTGTGGTATATGCAAGCAGCTACAGTTCTGATTTGACTCCTAGCCTGGGTACCTCCATGTGCCATGGGTATAGCCCTAAAAAAGCAAAATAAAATAAAGTAAAATAAAATAAAATTTAAAAGAATCACAATACAACATTATTTTTCAAATAGACCTAAAAGTTTAAACATGAACAAAAGGGAATTTACACTTAAATATTACCTGTTTACTTTTCTCACCCCTTTTTTATCACTCTTGTGTGAGCGTGTACATGTGTATCTATACTATGCACCAACTTACAGTAACACTGCAAAATATACAAAAATGAACAGTACATAATAAAAATTGTCAACTTACTATACTACTATTGCCACATCCTTGAAAGTGATCACTGGTGAACATTTATTATTGAAGTTCAATTGATTTTTAAGGTATTGTGCTTGAAAATTTTTTGTCATTTGTGAATACCTCTTTTCCTTGAAATTCTGTTATCTCTTTTCCTGCATTTATGACCACTGGTTCTCAAAATTTTCTTCTTATTCTGAAATATTGGCATTGTTCCATATCCATTGCGATGTGCTCTGTTCTTTGCTATCTTTTCTTACCACTTCATGCACTCTTGAAGTTATCACTGCCTTCTTTTGCCAAACTTGTGCTTAAAGCTCTAAGATTTCTAGCAGTTTTCTGATTGAAAAAATATACTGAAACCTCTCACTTTCTCTCTTACCTCTAAGTTTTTCCTTCTGAATGTACCAAAGACTATACAAGAAAAAATGAAAAATATTATTAACCTTCCTCCAAACCTTATCCTATAATCACTATATTTATTAATCATAGCCTTATTTCCTGAGTAATTCAAGCAAAAATCTGGGAGTAATAGTTGATTTCTATCTTTACACTACCACCTCTTTACCCCAAAGATAAAGTAAGTTCTGTTGCCATGATCTTCTTAATACTCCTATAACCATTCCATCTTCTCTGTTCCATATCAACATCTTAGTTAAATTTTTATCATCATATATTCTGACTATAACAAGTATTCTCAGTTTTGCTTCCCAAGGTCTATTTTTACCCATATTCTAGTTCCCTCTTTACAATATAACAAGAGTTCAATATAATCTATATTGTTTCATATTTCAGTGTCCAACCTATTAGCTCACTGAACTTGAACACTTTATTTAGCCTATTCAAGATTTATGATTTTAAGCAACATGAGAAAAAGTAATAGCTACCTTTTGGCCACATATTAGGGCTAATTCATGTTTAAAAACTTATTTTTATTTTGTGTCACTTGCATTTGTATAATTATTTGTGTTTGTGGTAAAATAAAATGGTAAAGAATCTAAACATGGTTTATGCTTTAATGTGTAATGCATTAAAACAGAAAGAAATGATAAAGGCAATGAATGCGAGGGATACTTTAAAAGGAGAATATCCTACAAAAGGACAAAGAAACATACTTAGGGTAAATTCCACAGGAGGTTAGAAAAGCTCTAACAGAAGCAAAGTCTTTTTCTACTGACAGAAAAATAAGTCAGCTGCTAAGTGTTGAAGAGAAACAGAAGCGTAATTATCAAAGGTCTGAGAAAGTATGGCATTACAGTGGGCTTGAAAGTAGTTTTGAATGCCTGTATCACAAAGAGCTAGAGTAGGGGAGTGGCCAAAGATTAGGTACAGATACTAGTACAATGACTAACACATATACATGTTGAATGAATTACAGCCTCCGTTTTGATTTACTCAGCACCAAATCTTTTCAAATCTTATAGTGACTTCTTTACTCAGAACCAAATCTTTTCAAACCTTACTTCAAACCCTACAGTGACTTTTCGTCTGAATGTTTAGGGTTGCATTGTATCCTTGGTCCCTGCCTGCAGCAAATAATTGAAATGATGGTCACATCACAGCAAGTTTGTATAAACAAAAGTGCACTCTCAGAGAGAGTGGATTGCCCTGAGTAGGGACTGGCACACTTTAAAATTGTGTGTTTTTCTTATATCCCTGTAATGTGGTCTAGAGTGAGGACCTAATTTCTCCTTCCCCAGGCCCACTTATTCTTTTTACCCCAGCCCACTGTGCAGATGTTAGGACTGAGTTTTGATTGGCCTCTGTATGGGGAATATTTTACCTCCTATTCTATCTCAGGCAGGATACTTTATTTGAATGGAGGACAGGTTATGGGGAAGTTCCAAGTTGTGTTGAGTGTGCTCTTATTGTCCCTATAGAGGTGGGGTGAGGAGTGGGCCACATACCTTTCCTAGAAGGGTGTAGGAAGGAATAGACCAGGTTGCTCAAGATGGGGGAAGGGGCATTACAATGAGATGGGTGGGGAAATTATAATGGTCTCGCAATTCTTGTTTTGGCCAGAGGCTTTGAGTTTAATGTCCTTGAAGGGGACTTGAAGCCTAACACTGAGTACAATAGTTCAAGGCTTGAGTACACCATGAAATGTCCTCCATTATGTCTCTCAAAGGTAAATTTCTAGCTTTACTTTTCACTCCATCTGTCTATGTTTATTCTCCCCAGCGCTAGTGCTCTAGATCAGCACCATCAAATAAAAAAGTTCTGAGATTATGAAAATCCTCCATATCTGGCTATCAAATCTGGTTGCCACTAGTATGTGTAGCTATTGATCTGTTGAGCTCCTGTGGCTAGTGCAACTGAGGAATGGAATCTTTATTTAATTTAAATATCCACCCATATCTAGTAGTTATTATTTTAAACAGCAGAGATCTAGAACTTTTATTTAGTAGAAGATAAATAACTGCAAATTAATTGGATAGTTGTCTCTAAGGATTTGTATTTTTGTAGGGAAAATATTCTTTCTTAGATATTATGTTTATTTGGTTTGTGAAAGAAGGCAAATACAACTACAATTATAGGTGAATTTAAGAGCTCCTCTATGCTATTAATAAATGAGTCCTAATTTTTATTCCAGGTGTAAAATACTACTTGCAGTTTTTCCAAAATATTACTCTGTTTCATATCTCAGGGACTGGAACACAGATCCTCTAGAATGCCATTCCACAATTGACTGACTATTGAACACACATACTTACTTATTTATCAAAAAGCTCAATTGTCAATTTTTAAGCAAAGGTCTCTCAGAAACAGCTGAAAAACTATTTAAAATGTATGACATTCTTTATAGAATTTCCTACTGACCTATGGTTTAATGTAATTCATCCCATTATTACCATGATATATTTCTTTTCTACTTCCATTGTGTTGTTTCCTACAGCTCTGTCAAGCAGATTTTCTTACTGCTTCGTGTTTTTAGGAAATATACATATTCAGATGCTACAAATGATGATCTAATAAAGGTCACACCAAATGCATGTAATATCCACTTCAATGAAGGAAATTTTAAAAATATGTAACTTCTGTTAATGTTCTATTAATACAGTCTTCTTTCAGCATTTTGGTTTATCTTTATATGGTATTTCAGTTATTTTTAAGGCATACTCTAAAAACTTGAAATAGTTGTCATGTTTTTCATAATTATATATTAAGTTTAAAATATAAGGTATAAAATTTATATTACTTCATTCAATAATTTTTCCTTTCATTTTGTTTTGTAAGCATAGGTTTTCCTCTTTTCTTATTTTAGAAGGACTTGCACTAAGGTAGACATTGCATTACTTGGGTATATCCTTCTCCTTTTGCTGGCAAAATCTTTAGTCTTTTATATTCATCTTTTAAACCTGACAGTTTGAATTTAATTTTTTTTCAGTTTTGTAATTTCCATTCCCATAGTTACATGGAAGCTTGAGTATATTACCATGGTGTATTGATTTTCATCCCTGTTTAAATATTGTAAAAATTACTATTGATTGTTTCAAAATGATTTTGATATACAATCCCCTCCTAGATTCCTTTGTTACTAGCATCTTCCTGCTAATGTTGTGAAGGTGACTTTGACTGAGAAAGAGCTAAATTAAACCAGAGTCATGCTTACTGCTGTGCCCTTGGAATACTTTTCTTTTGGCAGCAGCATTTCCTCCCCACCTCACCATTTCTACAGTTTTGTACAACTTGTTCAGCTATGCAACCACAGTAACTTTGTATCCATGGCAGCAATTTCTGTCCTAGTTTTATCTGACTTATCATTTAATTCTTCTGAAAGGGCATTCATCCCTTTGTGGAGGAAGCTAATGAGGCACTGGTACCAGAGCCCTGATTCCTATGCGCCAAAAACAGCATCTTGCAAAACTGCAAGATACGTGACCTTAGGGATAAGACTCACTGAGGAAATTTTGGATTTTAAATATCTTCAAGCATTGTCTTGCAATATTAAACTTCTGCAAAAATCAAAAATATAATAGGATGCATAGATTTTCTTTGAAAATATTTTTCACTATTGCTGGAAAAAGCTTTTCCCTTCTCTCCACCCACATTTGTTGAGTTTTATTGAGTTTTTGAGAAACATTACATATTCAGCTTCCACTGAATGTAGTGTCCCAATGATAATTTGATAGTTATGGTCAAGAAAAATTTTTGTGCTATTTTATAAATTACAGTTGGATTTCATAATCCATGATACATTTAAATTCTATTAATTATAATTCAAAAAATCAAAAATCGTTTTTAAAAGTGTGGTTCAAGATTACAATTTATGTAGTAAAATTATTAAATGTTTGCAAATGGTACATAAATGGAAGTGATTTAAAAATATCAGTGGTGAGTAATGACTTTGCTACTGTTCCCTCTCTATGTTGCGAAACCAGTCAACTCAGCTTTGATTTGTTTGTGGGAAAATAGTGTGATAAATTAGGTTCAGTTTTACATTTTAATTTATATTTTTATGCACATTAGTAAAGCTAAGCTAAATAAAGTATGTTTTTCTTTTGCCTCTGGATCAGGAGTTCCAGGCACTGCATTGTGAAAGTTGTATTTATTTATGGAGTAATGCAGAAATTTGACACTTAGCAAAACTGCTAATCAGAAAAAAATTACAAATAATTTTATGCACTTCAGATGAGCATAAATGTCACTTTTTCATAAAAAATAAAAATAGTGAATGTATGTCTAAAGCACAAATCTTGTTGCCCTTTTTGTGGTATTTTATTAGCATTTTTTACTATATTTCTAAAAATCCCTAAAATAATTAACATGCATTTGTCTTATCAACTTAACATTTAACTTTAAACAATGTGTAATGACACAACCTTAAAATATACAAAAATTGTTTAATAATATTTTCTTATAAGCCCTTAGTATCTTACATATTTGGAATTTTGAGAAATCCAGTATAATTGCCATAGCAATATAATCATATATTGCCTTAATATTTTTAAAACATCTTGAAAATTAAAAGCACACGTGTAAAATACACACACCTATTTTAAAAGAAATTTTCTTTTAGAATGCATAATATCATCCATAATATTATATTCTTTGCTTAAGCAATAAAAATAATAATAAAGCCAAGCCCTGTTTAGTTGAATAGTAACCAAGAATAATATAAGAAAATGTCACTAAGGTAATCTCCTACGAAGGGAAACAAAAAAACTTAGATTTTAATGAGAATAGAACATTCTATTTGAATGATATTTATAAGAAACATAATTATTTCTTTTTATTAGATAATGTGGAGGATGCAGGGTTTACATGCTTAATAATGTGATTTATCTTTAATAGGTGGGTAATATCTTAGGCAGAATATAAACTAATTATGAATTAATGCATTAATTCCAAAGCACACAGAAAAGGAGGAAAAAATAGTGATACTTGGTGAAAAGAGTACATTCTGAAAGAAAAAGTAGAAAGGACTGGGTTTTAAAGAAAGAGAATTGTCACAGTGTGAAAGAAAATATGTTCAAAAACTCTGGACAAGACAGATAGGTAAAAATTACAGCTTTCAAAGTAAGTTATAAAAATTGTAATTGTTACATAAGATAATGTTTTGAAGAGTGGATGTGACACATCAGAAATTGTCCTGAATGCTATGTGGCTATATTCATATTGTCAGATAGTAAACATTGTATAACTTTGTAAACATATTTCATGTGGTGTTTTCCCATTAAATTAATTTTCTACTGAAATGCTTGAATTTCACCTTCATTTTTCAATTACAGATAAACCACAGTTTCACTTGTCCTTCCCTCAGGTTATGAAAGTCTTTCTATACAAGCATCGCAAACTGAGTTAAATTGGAGACTCTTAACACATCACCAAGATGACACAGAACCTCCTCAGTAATTCCCAAGCCATCCATTCTCAGTTTTGTGTTAACTCTGTTCCATCTTTATGTGTCTAGTTTTCGGTGTATCGGTATATTCCACTTGTATACAAATTAACTCTTTAAATTTTTTTCTTAAACAACACAATTAAATGTTACTGGGTATCCTGATTATAGCAGTCCTTTAAAAAATAAATATTATTTTAAAATCAACAGAGATATAAAGCACCAGATTTTACTCCTTTTCATTGTCTGTAGATAGTGAATAGAAAACATGAAAAATAAAGCTATTAAAAAATGCCGTAATATGTCTGTAGAAATTCTTGTTTATATTGCATTCAGTTATATCCCTCTTCATTTTGTTAAAATAATGTTTACCTCATATTAACTTCCTAATCACTGTCTAATATTCTTTATGCCTAATTAATCCTGAATATGCTCAATGCATACTTATACAATTTCTAGCATCTTGAAATTTTAACTACTTCTATTAGACATAATTAGATAGCAATATGCTTTTCTTCTGAAAGTTGTCTGCATTTTTATTGTTTATGTCATCTTATATGTGGAAAATAATACAGAGTGGTATTTCTATGACTTATAATGAATTGTCCTCATTTTCTAGCCCTGATTTTCCTGCTCTCTTTTTCAGATCTCTTTGACAAAATGAAATCATGTGCAATTACTGACAAATCATGAAAAAATAAAAATTAAATATATTAAGGGTGCTTCTTAAAAGGAAATTTCAAAATTAAAACTGCTACAGTGAGTTCACTGGAAAAAGGAGTAGCTAACAAAACATAAAATTAAGTATCAAAGAATTAATAGGAAAATAATTTATTTGAAGATTTACACACAAACACATTTCTTTTTTTTGTTTTTGTTTTTTGTCTTTTTTTAGGGCTACACCCATGGCATTTGGAAGTTCCCAGGCTAAGGGTGCAATCAGAGTTATAACTGCCAGCTGCCAGCCTGTACCACAGCCATGACAGACCCAAGCCATGTCTGTGACCTACACTGCACCTCATGGCAATACTGGAACTTAACCCACTGAATGAGGCCAGGGATCAAACTCATGTCCGCATGGATACTAGTGTGGTTTGTTATCGCTGAACCCTGATGGGTACCCTCAACACAAAAACATTTCTTGAAGCCTAGATCAAAGGACTTTTAGCATGATGTAAAATATAGGATTTGGTTGATTTTAAAGTGCTTCAATAATTCTGTTTGTAATTTCTTTGTTTTAAGTAAAGTAAATTGTTCAAAAATTATATGTAGAATTAAGGCATTTTTTAATAACTATACTTTACTCATCATAATACCTCTCATTCTCTTATCACGCTCATTTCACTCTTTAAATTTTTATAGATGATTTATCTTATGACTTATCTTTTCTCTGGGTGTGCCCTATATGTTCTC
This sequence comes from Catagonus wagneri, assembly GCA_004024745.2. Taxonomy (NCBI): domain Eukaryota; kingdom Metazoa; phylum Chordata; class Mammalia; order Artiodactyla; family Tayassuidae; genus Catagonus; species Catagonus wagneri. The sequence continues at coordinate 56,754 of PVHT021183727.1, forward strand.
CAGACTGCATTGTCTTTATAGCAAATAAGAGAACTATGCCCCAGCTTTTGGGTTTTATGATTTATGTTCATGCCTCTGGTTGTATATCCAATTTTTGAATTTTTTATCCATTTATGATAAAATGTGCCTTTTCTCCATTTATGAGAAAATGTGCCTTTTGTCCATTTTTCTTGTCAGTGTTTCTGACATTGTTTTACATCTGAATGCTGAATGCCTGTTTATGCCATCCTAAATAAAAATGTGCATAATTCCTTAATTTAATTACATTATTGAATGTTGTTCAGCTAGAACACCTACTTACAAATTTCTCTAACACGAAAAGGGAGGTTGCTTGAAGTTCTAATTCAAAATGTTTGCTTCTCTCTTTATTAATACATGTGCTAAAGCTGACTTAGTACCTCTGCTTATTATTTTAATCTCCCCCGATCTTACCAAATCTTAAATCATCAACCATATTATTTGCTTTTCCTCTTCATTCTGAAGCATCTGCTTCTCACACTCTATCCAGATTGTTAATAAATATGTTAAATAGCTATGGGCCTGAAACCAATCCTGGAGGACCTTACTAGATGCTATTTTTTGAAAACCCAATATGGTTCTATTAATAATACTATCTATCTATGCACTTTAATGTGGTTCTTTTAATATCTACCATATTACATTGTACTATAATAAATTTTAATAAGAAATGTTTGATAATAGACTTCAAATATCCTCTATTTTGAGGTTATTAGGTTGAAATTGAAAGAATAGTATTCTTCTTACCTATACCAAATAAAACATGTGTATATAATTCTCTCTAAATCTATTTGAAGCAAGTAAAATGAATGAAAATAGTCAGGCAATACAGAATCACCCAGGAGAAAACCATTGGGTTATAGGCAGTTAATTATACGATTTTTGAAACCTTCCTTGGGGTAACACAGTAAGAGTAACAAAGGCTCCAAGTACTTAATTGATAATCTTGAGATTTCCTTTTTGGTAACCTAAAAATGTTAACCTCATATTGGAAGTTACTTCTTTTTTCAAAACCCATAGGGATTAATAAGAGCAATGCAAGAAAGGACACTTTCAGTAGACAATCCGCTTGAAGCTAAGCCTGCATGTTTCTGAAGATGTTGGCAGTCTTGGAGTCCTTAATTGTCAGAAGCATTGCAATACACTTAAGGATCTGGGGCTCACTGGAATTAAAGTCAACTGTAGCTGTAATGATCTGTCTATAAAAATCTCATCTGGATCATTACACAATTCTTTTTCTTACCTCTTTCTTACACTATTCTCTCATGTTACAATTTTAACATAAATATATTTTTTATCAAGCCTTTTTTTGTACATTTGATGTGATTCAAATATATGATTATTTCTTAATTACGTGTCCTTTCAGGAAAGAAATATACATAACTGATATGTAAGAACAGAAAAGCTAGGACATTTATGTTGGATTTTAAACCTGACTTCTTATTTGTATTTGCAATTGTATTTACACTAAATAATCAGGACAATATATACTTCAAAATAAAATATGTATTTGCAGCCAGGATTAAATTTAAGAGGAGCCAATAGATTTCTTTTTCTCTGTGTCCTGATATTTAACTCTTTGCCATCATCTACCACCTAAAAATAAAAACACCACTTTTATAATTCATATTTACTTTACTTTTGGAGAGAGACACATTTATGTATTTCCACAAAAAGTTCTTCTGCCTCCAAAAAGGAGATAACAACAGATAAACTTAAAACTGGATATGTCATGTTACAAAATAGAAACATATTAGATGAGTTTATATATGCAAAACTACCTCAGACACAAAATGTTGCCGGAGAAAGAAGATAGGAAAGAAGAGCTGATTGTAACCTGAAAGAGAAATTGCTAAAGAAACAAAATGTAGCATAGGGGAATGAGCATTGCTGATCTCTTGCTGAGGCAAAGACAAGCATTGTTAATTCTGGTGAATACATATGTCCACTCACTAGAGAAGGATGCCTTATCATAGGGCTGAGAAAGCACTGGTCCAGAAAAAATACCTTTGAAAGACACCTACCTGCCCTCTGCTCCACACAATGTAGTGACTATTATTTGAGCCTCCTTGATAATTCAATAGAAAGCATGTGCCCTATATGGGAAACTACATTAATATATTTGAATTTATATTTGTATTCTGTTTAATTTTACATTCGAAAAACTATTTTATCTTCAAAAAGTATATCATGATTCTGTACATTTTCAAGTGAGTAGAAAAGTCAAATGAACATCTTGGATGGTAATTTTCAAATGCCCTGAAAACTTCTGTCTAATGGATAAACATTACAGGGGATTGAATCATTAACTATGAAAGTAAGTAGTTTAAAAGTGCAAAAAGTGCTTACTCTATGATCGTATATGTGTTAAGTATCATAGGGCACACACAAAAAGAATTATGGAACACTTTTATAAATAAAAACATACAAAACTTTGGAGGAAAAGTCCAAGGGCTGAACTACGTAGACACAGTTTATGGAAAACAGGAGATTTAAGTTGGACCTTGAAGGATGTTACCATTTTTACTTTACCAGTTTAAGAAATGATAGAAAGATCTGGCGTGATCTGAGAGTAACCTTTCATGGTGAGATACCACTACCATCATTTACTATTATAAATTACATTCTTTTACATTTTCATTATGGTTGACTGTAATGTGGTTAATTAGGATTCGGACTAAGTGCTGAATCTAAATTACTGTTGTAATTTAATAAACTGACATGTCACACAAGGATATATTGTTGAAATTTGTTCTGCTAAAGTTAATATCTTCTTAAAAGTACTCCAGTAAAATAAACATTTTTGGGGGGAGAGGAGAGGAGAGATGGGTGACTATGGAAAGAGACTCATTTTTATATAAAATAAAATAAAATAAAATAAAATATGTGTTGAAATGTTTTTTCTCCCAGTGAATGAATTTTAATAATTTTGTGTAATCACATATAAAATTTATATATTCTTAATTTTGCTTCCTCCTAGGATTAATTGTTCAGAGTTAAAGCATTTATGGCTAATTAATTTAAAATCTTTAAAGAAAGCTTACCAAGAACAACAGATTTTAAATAAATTCATTTGCCCAGATAGTTTACCCTTTACCTTTTCAATATAATGTTTGCACTTTAAAAAATGTATATATATGTGGGCATACATATGATTTTGTTAAATAATTACTATTCTTAGTTATATTATCTAAAAAGACATTTAGCTCTACTCCTAACTACTTTGGTAAGGAGAAATTCAGATCTGAACACATTGTTTAAATTTACACAAATTGTCTAAATTTATAACTGTGCATTTAATGCTGGCTTTCACTATACATACTATTGTTAATATATTCTTAAAATATTAACTTGAAATGTTATATTTAAATGACTTCTCTTTATCTGATTATTACTATTGCTTTTGTCTTAGCTCCCATGCCTACCGAACCTCAGTTTTAGAAGCAGTACAATTTAATGTAAACACATAGCAAGACAACCTAAATTTGAATTTCTGCTCTAATATTTCATCTTATAATTCCTAAAAAAATTACTTATCTCTCTATCTCTGTTCTTCATCTATAAAACTGGGATCCATATTTTAACTGTTTCCTGGAGATTTTGTAAGACTGAATGAAATAATTTGTGAAATACACCTGACAACTAATGAGCACTCAGTGAATGTTAGTTACTATTATTATGTCAATTGTACTTAGAAATTTTCCTTCCTACCTCCATATTTAAATTCAAAACTTCTTCATCACTTTCTCAGTATTTTTTTAAATGTGGACTATAGGTAATTAATTGGATGTGGAATCATTTTATTTGTTTATAATTGTATTATCTACTAGACAAAAAATAGAGTGAATATAAAATATCAGATCACATCAAATATAGCAGTTTTCATAAGAATTTTTTCTTAACTATATTCATTTAAGTGTGTGAATACTTTTATGCTGTAAGTCACAAAGATTTAAAAAATCTCTATCTTATTGTACTTATATCTTTGAGAATTTATAGAGTGTTTGACATATCCCTGTAAAGAAGTCTACTACTCCCAATATCTATTTTCCTTAAGGTTGAAAGATGAGTCCTCATAATGTAGCAATCTATGTTCATTTAAAAATGAAACAATATATAAAATCTGCAAAATTTGGAGCTCCAAATTTACTGTGTTATAAAGGACTCCTACATAAATTAAATCCACCTTGCCTCACCTATGAAGTCACACTGATTTCATCATAGTCTCCAATTTCCATGTACTTTCAAAAAATTAAAATATTGTTATTTAATTTTTTCCTTCTGTTTCTCATCCTTCAATTCACACCTCAAATATCTCCTACTCAGGGAAGTCTCAGAAAAGGCACTTGCTGCACTCCACCTTGATTATCTGCCAATAGTTTATTTTTTGTTGTTATTACTGATATACAGTTTTGTCTATTAAAACAAATAAAATGAATAGCAATGAAATAAATATTAGCAGTGTATTTCTTTCCATCTACAATATTAATCTTACCTCAAAGTTGTCAGTATTTAATTTTCAATTAAAAAATGATGTCGAAAAGATTGGATTAAGATGGCGGAATAGAAAGACTGGAGCTCAACTTCTCTCCCAAATAACAGCAAAAATACAGCCAAATGCTGAGCAACCTTCAACCAAATAGACTGTAAACTTCCAAAAAAGATACTCTGCTCCAGAAGACACAGCAGAGACCACATCAAGAGCTAGGAGGGGCGATTACGCGATAGAAGCAACCCCACACCTCCCGGGTGGGAAGCCCCACAGACTGGAAAGTAACTGCATCACAGAGACTCAGCTACAGGACTGAGAGTTCTGAGCCCCATATCAAATCCCCACGTCTGGGGATCGGGCACAGGGAGAAAGAGCCCGGGGAGCATCTGGCATTGGAGGACGGAGGGGCTTGTGTGCAGGAGCTCCACAGGACTGGGGGAAACAGAGACCCCACTCTTGAAAGGCACACACAGACTTTCACGTGCACCGGGTCCCAGGGCGAAGCAGTCTCCAGAGCAATCTGGGTGGAACCTGACTGCAATTCCTGGAGGATCTCCTGGGAAAACAGGGGTGACTGTGCCTTGTTGTGGGGGAAGGGC
>PVHT021183727.1:62862-81596 GCA_004024745.2 Catagonus wagneri
CAGACACCATGACCCGAAAAGACACCTGTACTCCAGTGTTCATTGCAGCACTCTATGCAATAGCCAGGTCATGGAAACAACCTAAATGCCCATCCACAGAAGAGTGGATAGGGAAGATATGGTACATACACACAATGGAATGTTACTCAGCCATTAAAAGGAACGAATTACCAACATTTATAGCAACATGGATGGACTTGGAAATTATCACGCAAAGTGAAACCAGTCAGACAATGAGACAGCAACACCCAATGATACCACTTAACATGTGGAAACTAAAAGACACAATGAACCTTCTTACAGAACAGACAATGACTCACAGACTTTGGAAAACCTTGGTTTTTCAAATAAGACAATCTGGGGGGTTGGGGGATGCACTGGGGGTTTGGGATACAAAATCTGTAAAATTGACTTGTGATGATTAATGCACACCATAATTGAAATAAAATCCATTAAGAGAAAAAAAAATAAAATAAAAGTGGCAATAAAAATATACACTGTATTTTATAAAAAAAAAATAAAAAATGATGTCATATTTATGACATGTTAAAATTTTTTTCTCTTGCAAGTCAAAAAATTTATAAAACTAGATCACTAGGAAGACTGAATTAGTATAAACCAATATCACATTGATCATATTATTTACATGTTAATAAAAGGTAATGGAAATAGGGTCACTCTGACACATTTGTATTATTCAGTATCCTAAGAAGCCCACTTAAATAATTCATCTGTCTTGATAATCTTTCATCTTATTTCTCTAAATTCAGTGGACTGATATCTGTTTAATTCCCCGAAGTATTTAATTTTTTCTACATTTTTTTCACAATTAAAATCATTTGAGAACATATAGTCTTATTCTTCTTAATTTCCCTTGTTTGTATATAACAGGGTTATCTCTCTGAGCACATCGGTTTTTTTGGCTTTATTCATTTTGTTTTGTTTTTTATTACAGTAACTGTTAAAATATGTTTCATGGCACTCCTTTAGTTGTTAAGAGGAAAACTGGAAAAAGAAAAAGTACATACCACAATAAAAGTAAATTCTTGTTCTTCCAAGAACAAGCTGAAATAAAGTAATCTTGTGCTTTAGGACAGTATCAAATTCATACAGAGAAGGGAAGAAGGAAGATAGGACTTGAATAAAAGAGATATCTTATAATGCTTGACAGAAAATATTTAAATGCCTGAATTTTTTTTGTGAGAGAATCTGAGAAATATCTTCTTCACTCACTTGCACAAAGCTTCTAGGTGATTTTGTTTTCACAGACTTTGGGAGTACCCAGAAAATAAAATCAAAAACTCAGTATCTTACAGCCAAAAATCTTTTCATTATATGCATATGAATGACCAAAACTGAGGGGAAAAACACGATTCTTAGCTCATATAATATACATGAGAAAGAAAATTTACATTGCAACAACAGCGGGGATAATATTAACAAATGAGATACAGTGTCCATTGTTATCAATAAAAATTCATTCATAGTGTAAATGCTATCTTTCTCATTTTTTATATTTATAAGGCATGAATTCACTTCCAAATTCATAAGCAATTCTAATTTTTAGAGAGACTTTTAATTTTATCATATCGGGTATTTCAGAAAATAATCTTTGTACAAACTGCAGAATGAGGAGATAGGATTTGCAAAAGACACATCATATAAGATTTACACTCAGAATTCGAAATAAAGTTGGAAATAAAAGTATTTATAAAGATGTAAACATTAGGTAAAAATAGAGACTCAATAAAAGATATGTAATAAAAAATATGTAAAATTTATCACCACTCAATGGAGTAGAATAATTGTTTGATATTTTAAAGGCAATGAAGTTGAGAAAATTTCCAAAATTAATAATTTGAATAAGCACACGTGACTATAAAGTACATATGTAATTTAAAAATATTAAAATTAATAAATTCAATATTTTGAGTTTTGAACCTTTAAAATGTAAAGCAACAGATGGCAACTTAGTAAAATGCACTGATATTAAATGTAATGTAATGTTGTTAACAATTTAACAAGTGTAAATGCAATGTAATAAGAAAATATATAATGAAGATCAAGTTTGTTATTTATAATATTTGTTCATTTGAGAAATGAATCATTTTGGGTGGTGCATGGTAGCCAATGGAATCTTCAGAGTGTTATAATTATCTGAGTCAGTTATGATTTATGTAGGTATAGTGTAGATTTGAGATTGTTCCATTCCAAGAGAATACTATAACTTTAATAGTGGTTTATTTACAGGCAGTGACAAGACTGAATTTGTTCACAAGATTTTTTTTTCAACTAATAACAAAATATAAAGTTAGGTATCCTGGATAGAGGTAGATTGCTGAGGAATGCAAATGCCCATAAATCCAATTATTATTATTCATGTAAATATTTTCATGTCACTCATGGATCTATTACTGTTACTAGTCCTCAGTGTGTACAACTTTGCCATATTGAAATACATTCATATATATCAACTAGTTTTCAAAATAGTTATTTTATGCAAACTATACCTTAAAGAGTACATTATTTTCATGTAAAGTCATACATCCAGTAAGTTAGGAAACCGGGACCATACTGGAAATATTTTGATAGTTTAATCCAATATATTATTAGTAATATTCTTTGACTGCAAATAATAGGAATCAGAATTCACCATGGCTTAAATGGTAAAAAGAAAACATTAATTTTAAGAAGTTCAAAAGTAAAGCAATATACCAGGTCCATTGTTTCATTTACCAATTATTAAATTCAGGTATTTTCTTCATGTCCTGTCATAATTTTTGTCCTCATATTTATATTGAGACTATTAGTATTTCCACATATCATATAAATTATGATAACAATAAAAAGAGGAAAGGAAGAAGTCCATTCCTGTAGCTTTTTCAAGTACTCGAAGGAATATTTTACAGAGGCACATTTCCCTGAGGTAACATGCATATAGCTGATATAGTAACTGGAATTGAGGTGAAATTTTCTTAGATCAAATAAGCATTCCTGAAGTTCATTTCTGTCACATGTCTATATGAGGGAGATGTGGATATCTGAATAAAATTGTGTTATTTTCAGAGGAAATAAGAAAGCATTTTGTTATGGGTAGAAAAATCAAAATGTCAACTTCATTTCTCTGAGTTAAGTGAATACAATATGTGTGACACTCTTTAAACTGAAGGATATTTGATAATTATATTGTTTGGTTTTCTGTTGATACGGTAAAGAGAAGCACAAATTCAGATCTTTAAAACAATACTAACTTATTAATAACAACTTTTATACTTTGCTTCATAATTTATAAATTATATTAAAATAATTATTTTAAATTGTCTGAAACTAAACTAAATAGCCAGCTACATTGGCTATGAGATATGTTGTATAAAAAGGCTGAGTAGCCATAATTGCATTTATCAATATAGTGAGAAAATATCAGTCTTGATGGTGAGGATACCTGTGTTTTAATCCAGGTTATGCCATGAAAAAGGTTTTTTAACATTTTGCAATATTGTCTCATGACTCAGTTGTCTCATGTGGTGGCCAGACCACATTATCACTTTTCAGTTACACAACTTCCAAATAGAAATATAAAATTAAAAAAACAAACAAACCAAAAAAAAACCTCTTGGATTTCCCATTGTGACTCAGTGGGTTAAGAACCCAACATGATGTCTGTGAGGATGCATGTTCATTCCCTGGCCTCACTCGGTGGGTTAAGGATCCAGCATTGCTGCAAGCTGCAGCATAGGTTGCAGATGTGGCTGGGATCCATTGTTGCCATGGCTGTGGTGTAGGACTCAGAATTAACCTTTCACAACCCTCCCAACCCAGAAACTTCCATGTGCCTCAGGTGTGGCCATAAAAATTTTAAAAAAAGAAGGAAAAAGGACCCCTCAAATTGACAGGTAGTGACATGAAGCCACATTAGTGGGTTGATTTCACTATATTAAAAGACCTGCATAGGATGATATTTTCCTTGGAGTTCCATTTTGAGATATGCTATTAGTTGTGAAATTACCAATTTATTTTAAGTTTGCTAATTCAGCCAATTCTGTCTTGAGAATCAATCTTCCAAATGTCTACTGTTACTTAAAATTGTGATGGCTCTGTGCAAAACAATCCGAGAAGATTCTCCTTATTCTGCCTTAGATCAGATTCAAGTGTGGAAAAATAAGTTGGAAAAAGGAGAGAAACTTTTTTTTCAAGCAAGAGAACTTAAGATCTAAACGTAAAAAATTAGAAATATATGGAGAGAGCAGATTTGAGAAGATAAGGGAGATTGACTTACAGAATCAGTTTTGCACACACAAGACAAGCACATTTACTTGAATCTTTTTTTTTTCCCGATACACTAGACCTACAATTTCAAAATTTTACTTAGTGCTTTTCTTTTGCTAAATAAAATTTAATTAATATGCAGCATAAATTTACATTTTATTGAATAATTGTATAGTCACGTGATGAGTAAGTTTGTAGAACTACAAAATGCTATCAGTACTCTAGTAACTGGCTCATATATGTTAGGAAATTGTCTTGCTTTTGGTTAAAACTGGTTGAAAAACTTATAGTAGTGACATCGGGATCCTTTTAATAAATCATACAAACCAAAAAAAAGTATAAAGTTTGAGTAAGTTGATTCCTGGGGTAAGGTAAAATAATATATTAGATTTGACTGCATTAAAAATACATCAGATCAGTAAGTTTACATGTTATTTTCTTGTGGTGTGTAAGGTATTTTTGACTTTTATAACTGAAGTAGACAATAACACAAAATAAAACAAAAAAGAACCGAAAAAACCTTTCTAAATAGAGAGGTACATGTCTATGACAGACAACATTAACATTTCTGTTATTGTTCCAGTTTAAAGTATCTCCACAAAATTTCTTATGTGCTTGATGTTTGATTCAATAGTAACATGAAAAACTCCATTTCAAAATTGCTGTGTATCACGTAACCCAGGTTAGATGATACCTTATCTTTGATCAGTAGGAAGTTTTATCTGTTTTTTTTTTTTGGAAGAAAAATGCCATTAAAGTCTTTTCTGAGGTAGAAAACTGTTTCAGAGGAGGTATTTTGACCTCTTGTGATGGATTTTATTGGTTGGAAATATCTTTGTTGTAGAAACTATCTTCAAAGAAAAGTTAATACATTTTAACATACAGGTAAAATTTTATTATTTGTCATAAAAATTCAACAGAAGACTTAGCAAATGGCCCTATATCCTCAGGCTTTAGTTCTCAAAGTCTCCTACCGTTATGATCCCTCACATTTCCTCTGACAGAAAAAAATCCACCTGTCCTTCTAGGTCTCAAACTAAATCAGGTTATAATTATTTAAAAAAGTAAGACATACATCCCTTCTCTAAAAAGAAGAAAGGTATTTATAGGAGAAATCTAAGAAAAAGGTATAAAAGTACATATATAAAAAACATAAATAGACCTACAGACATAAAAAACAAGCTTATGGGAGTTCCTGTCGTGGCTCAGTGGTTAACTAATCCGACTAGGAACCATGAGGTTGCCGGTTTGATCCCTGGCCTTGCTCAGTGGGTTAAGGATCTGGCGTTGCTGTGAGCTGTGGTGTAGGTCGCAGACGCGGCTCGGATCCCGTTGCTGTGGTGTAGGCCGGTGGCTACAGCTCCTGTTAGACCCCTAGCCTGGGAACCTCCATATGCTTCTGGTGCGGCCCTAGATAAGGCAAAAAGACAAAAAAAAAAAAAAAAGAAAACAAACTTATGATTACCAGAGGGGAAAGGTGGTGGAGGGACAAATTAGGAGTTTGCATATAACATATGCACATTACTATATATAGACTAGATAACCAGCTTGTGCCTACTGTATAGTACAGGGAACCATAATTAATATTTTCTAACAACCTATAAAAGAAAATAAGCTGAAAAAATATATATACATATTAAGTTATATATGTAATTGAATTGCTTTGCCGTACCCATGAAACTAATACAATATTGTAAGTCAACTATACTTCATTTATTTAAAAGAACTTTAAAAAAAGAGAAATACTGCTTTTTATGTGATGGTCTCTCCAATAAGTATTTTCTATTATTTCAAACTTACCCTTTCTCAGAGAACCTCCTAATCACTTCAGATAGAGTGGTCTTCTCCCTCTGAAAAATCACAACTATCAATGGTCATTACCAGTAGAACACAACACCATATTTCAGTTATAAGATCTTCCAATTATTAGATCATATGTCTTTCAATTATATGTTATATGAAAAATCGTTGAAATCTAAATAAATTGTTTCTTTTACACAGAAGATGCTATATATGCATGGAATAAAATTATCACAGTTAAAGCAAAAGCATTTTATGTGAGTCTGGGAACTAGCTAATCATATTATGCCATTTTTATTATAGTAATACAAATATCTTGTAAGCCAATTTAGTTGTTGTTCCATGCTTTGAGCAGCTATGGCAATATATATTAGTCATTCTAAATGTTTCTCTGTATGTCAACATGCAACATCTTTTCCAGTATTGCTTTTGAATTATTCTTAAAATTTCTCTTTACATTATCACCAATTATCTGCATTAAGAGGAGATGTGAGGGGTTCTTTAGTTTGGTTGCACTTTAGACATATAAGTCCAGATGGAGGAATTAGAATCAAAATTTAACTATTTTTTAAAAAAAATTTCCACAGAGATTTGTCTGAAATTTGCAAAAATTACAATTGACAGAGAGCATGATCATTTTTTCTGTAATTCATGCTAAGAAAATTGAGTCCAAAATTACTGTTCTGTGAATTATTATGCTTTGGGAGAAAATAGTTATCTGGATTTGAGGCTGTATGAAAGTGGTTTTCAAGTGCACAAAATGGAATAGATCTATCACAGTATATAGCAGAATAAATCCAGTCATTTTTACCTAAGCTTTGAATAACAAATATTTATTAGAGAAAAATATCATAATTTAAAATATTTTATGGTGGTCAACTGTATTTTTGGAAATTATTATATCCTTTGTTTTATTTAGACGTACCATTATAATAGAGACATTTTAATATTATTTTGAAAAACTTTTATGTGCATTATCTAGAATTATTGCTTTGCCCATTTAAAACTGTCTCAATAGAAAGTTAATTATTGTCATTGTACGGGAAGGTTTTAAATGGATCAATTAAATGTTCTGCATTTGAGGATAAGTTCAGTAAAACAGAGTGAATGGAACTATTTTGAACTATGATTTCCCTTAAAGCAATTCATTAAAATAATTATCTACATTTATAAATAGGAAACACTGACTGGTAGGGCAATTATTTCCTGCATACCAAAAGGAAGTGGATTATTTTTGAAAGTCATCAATTATGTTTATATTTTTAATATTTATCTTATAAAACCAATATCACTGTAATAGTAGCTTCACAACAGCCACATCATTACCATAGCAAAGGTGGAAAATTGTAAATATCCAAAGCCAAATATAAAATGGTATACATAAAATTTTTTGGTTCAGTAAATATTCATTTGATTAAAATAATAGCACTGAAAGGAAGTGGAATGAAAAGACACCCTCATTTTAATCAATTTAGTGCATGATCCACAAATTTTTACAAGTCGGAGTAATCCAACATTTTAAAAATTTTCTTTTAAAATTATAAATCCCTTTTCCATAAAATTCTCTAAAACCACTCTTTATTCTGACCTTCAATTTCTATGTTTTATCCAGTGTCCAAAAATAGAATCTTAGAGTCATTTTTAACTCCCTTTACTCCCACTCTCCTGTATCCCTCTATTCCTGCCCCAGTGGTCTCCACTAAAATTATGTAAACATGACCATGAAGCATGGTAGGTATGACAAAAGACAGCCAGCAAATATCCAGGAAGTGGATATTAAACACATTAGGTACACTGGAATGATTCAGTTCCAAGAAATGAGAGGAACTCAGTCAGTTGTATAGCACAGAGTGTCAGTGGATTGCAGGATATACCTGGCAATCCAGGTGAGATCCAGATGAGATCCAGATGGCAGCTGCATTCCGGCAGGCAGCTTCAGAGCAGGGAGTACTAAAACCCAAAGTGGAATGAGAGCTTAGAGACAGTAGACATCAAAAGAGATAAGGCAGCCGATGTTAGAACCCAGATTTTGGGGAGAGAAACAAGGTCAGGTGTCCAGAATCTAACAGGGATAATGACAGTCATCTCAGTATTTTTGTGTTGTTTTGTTTTTGCTTTTTGTCCTTTTAGGGTCACACCCGTGGCATGTGGAGGTTCCCAGGTTAGGGATCTGATCAGAGCTATAGATGCTGGCCTACACCACAGCCACAGCAACACAGGAGCCTTAACCCACTGAGCAAGGCCAGGGATGGAACCCGCAACCACGTGGTTTCTAGTTGGATTCGTTTCCGCTGAGCCATGAGGGGAACTCCTTATCTCAGTATTGACAAGTTACCTGGTACTGATCCTTGTACTCTGAGAAAAGTCTGATTTAGTGAAATTACCCAAGTATCTTCCCTAAAGATATTAGCTTTTCTCTAAGGACGAGATTTGATTCGTTTCTTCTTGCAGTGAGGAAATATTCAGGATTTTTAGCTTCTTTCTTCATGCCTTCAGTTGAAAATTCTCAGTTCCACTCTCAATAAAAATTTTGTTGCAACTCTCAGTGAAAATTTTGTTTATCCTTCAACCTATGTTAATAAAATTTTTGATGACTAGTCTACTTTTACTCCCTTTCTTTAATCCTAACAAGATAATGTTGCTTGATTAATGTCTAATAAATCTAAATTCAGTAATTTCAGTGACTCACATTTTTGTAACAATTTAGGTTCATATTTTTCTTTATGATATTCAAGATTCTTTACCATAGAAATTCAACTTACTGCTCAGGTCTTACATGTTATATTCTAGTATCATGCCATACTCATCCTTTACATGCAAATGTGCTTCACTTATTCTGAAGAATTAGCATTTACTGGATTTTTAATCATTATTAGAATTTATTCTTTCTGCCGAAAATATAATCATAAGCCTCTGTTAAAACTTCTTTCAATAAAAGTTTAGTACTCCCATAAATAATAAAGTTCCAAACTAACTTCTTCTTGTGTCCTTTTCTTATATCCTTATTCCAATAAAAATTTACTTCTTGAGAAATAACTGTGTGATAGTGGGAATTACTTAGAGATTTTTCTCACATTTTCTTAAGAAAAATATGAACTTTTTGGAGTTGTGGGAAAGGTAACAAAACAAATTCTGTCTACATGTCTTCTCCTTATTAAAAATTGCTGTGGTTGTCTTATTATCCAGGAACTCAGGTCAACTGATGTGACCACCAAAAATATCTCTAAAGAATAATTTTTCTATGTATGCTTGTGTTTAACAATACACATGTATTTCATATGTACATTCATATTCACACAGACATTAAGTTGGATGTCTCTATTTCTGATTCCTATAGCTTTGGGCTAGATTTGTTTCCAGAATGACATCTTTAGCCATATTTCTCAAATTCAGTTGCTTTCCCAGAATAATTGTTTATTTAATTGATAATTTATACACATAATTCTTTATACTTAGATTTCCATGTGTTATATCATAATGCCGCTAAGTACGTATGCTGAGTATCAAGTGTGATATATTTATCTCATTTCCATAGTTTTCCTTATACTTTATTAGTCTGGATGCCTAAAATTTAGAATTTCTTATAATTAAATTTAAAACACTGAATAATTGCAATAATTATGGTGAATTGGGAAATGAGATTAAGAAATCTGGGAGTTCCCCTCTTGGCTCAGTGGTTAACGAATCCAACTAGGAATCATGTGGTTGCACGTTCCATCCTTGGGTTAAGGATACTGCGTTGCAGTGAGCTGTGGTGTAGGTTTCAGACCCCACATTGCTGTGGCTGTGGCTACAGCTCTGATTAGACCTCTAGTCTAGTCACCTCCATATGCCACGGGTGCGGCCCTAGAAAAGGCAAAAAGACCAAAAAAAAAAGAAGACATCTGAAAAAGTATATCTACTTTTCAAAAAAACTTTTGGTGATACCCATGGCATGTGGAAGTTCCCAGGCCAAGGATCAAATATGTTCCCAAGCCACTGCAAGACAATACCAGATCCTCAACACAGTGTACCACGAGAGAACTCCAAAATGTATTATCTTCTAATTATTAAAGTAGTTAAGTATTTTATAGGAAAGTTTATTCACAAAAAGTATAATTATGGTATCTCAGTAGGAGAGTTTGTATTAGTTAATATTTTATTCCCACTGAAAAAAATATAACTTTAACATAAGGTTTTTTATTGAGATCCAAGACACAAATTTTAGTGCATTAATATGCATTTTAATCTACATCAGGAAAAAAGGAAAGTGAATATTAAAAGGCAAAGAAATTAAAAATGAACTTTGTTAAGTATCTTGAATACATTTTGATAATGTTCTTTACTCCTACAATTGTGCCATGCACTACTCTGTTTAATATTGCTTCTGACTGGGAATTTAAATTTTAATCCAAAGCTTTGTTGTGCAAATATCTCCAAAAACCTCTAAAACACCGTTTCAGAAATAAATTCTCTTCCATCTTGAAAGTGGGCAAATGTTTTTAGGAAAAATATATATTGATATTATCGATAACAGTAATAAATATTAATAAGAAATAATAAGAAATAATAATTATTATTATGAGTATAATGATATCCTGTTACAAAAATACATGTTTTTTTTTCATAAACAAGGGAAAACATATTAAATCAAGGAATGTTAATTAGAGGGGTTAACAAAGAATGTTGTAGAAAACCAGAAGATAAATCGGCATTTCTATCAGTCAAATAAAATCCACAGGGAAGCTTTTAAACTAAGGAAGAAATTTTAAACATTTAATAATCCATAGGAATAACTATCCAATTAGACATTTAACATTTATTTATACTACTTTTGTTAAGGCTTGGCATGCCTATTGTGGCTTAGCAAGTTAAAACTTGACAAAGTGTCTGTGAAAAACCTGAGTTCAATCCGAGGCCGCACTCAGTGGATTATGGATCCAGTGTTGCTGCAAGCTGTGGTTTAGGTCACAGATTTGTCTTGGATCTAGGGTGGCTCTGGCTGTGGCATAGGCTGGCAGTTGCAGCTCGGATTCAGTTTCTAGCCTGGGAACTTTCGTATGCTGCAGGTGCAGCCCTAAGAAGAAGAAAGAAAGAAAGAAAAATAAATAAAAGCTTATATCCCAACTATAAAAAATAATATCTTTGAATCACCACAATTCATTTGAATCTGGTTTGTTTGTATATCACAAGGAAGGCTCACAAGCCTTTTTTTTTTTTAATACATAGCAACTCAACAGAGGCCAGAGACTGACTTGAGATAATACAAGATTGCTTTCACAATAAAAATATAAACAAGACCTGAATAGTAGATCCGAGGCTGTAAAATGATGTATCCAGAATGTGCAGAAGAGACACTTAGGTGCAACCGAGATTGCTAATAGCAATTTCTGATCTCAGTGCAAGTTTTTTTGCTAACAAACCAACTGTTCACTTAATCCTTCTTATGGGAAAATATCAGAACAAGTATCCTCAAATCACAAAAGGGGACAACCTAGATCAACAACTTTGTGCCCAAGGTTAAGCAGTGATTGAGACTTTTAATAAAAACAAAACTAAGATTCCCGGGAGTTCCCATTGTGGCTCAGTGGTTAACGAACCCGACCAGCATCCATGAGGAGGCAGGTTTCATCTCTGGCCTTGCTCAGTGGGTTAAGGATCTGGTGTTGCTGTGAGCTGTGGTGTAGTCACAGACACAGCTCTGATCCTGCAATGCTATGGCTGTGGCATAGCCTCCGCTTGGACCCCTAGCCTGGGAACCTCCATATGCTATGGGTGTAGGACTAAAAAGACAAAAAAATAATAATACTAATAATAATCCTGAATGACAAGAACGATGTTGTTTCCATTTCATGTACCATTTCTGTAATGTGATAGAGGTAACATTTTTCTAAATTTATTTCAGAGGTTGAGTCAAAGCATTTCTAAAAATAAGAGAAAGAACTTCTTATTTCAAATATATCTTAGAAATATTTAATCACAAGCTATTATTTGTTTTAGAAAAAAATCCTTACCTTTCTTACAAATTTTGATAGAATGACTTTAACTTTGATCATGGCATAATGGAAATGTGTAATATTACTGTATTTTTTGTGACTGATGGACTGTGGAAATCCCTTTTTTTATACTTCAGTAGTTTTTAATTTCACTATTTCAATTTCCTAAATTGTATTTAGTTTAACAATACAGCACATTGTTTACTGTTCCAATGCCCTCTATTAGTTTTTTCAATGTTGTAATATTTGTTTCCTCAACTTTCATGTGGTTGGTTTTATCCTTGAAAATGGAATTGAATTTCCTACATATGCAATCTTAGAAATATAAAAAGACAACTTTTCACATAAATACCACATTTAATGGGAATATTTAAGAAAACAATAAATAATGTAACAGCCTCAAGGATATTAAATTTACAGTCCACAGCTGTATTTTTATTACTTGTAAATAAAATCCTAAATTCTGAAAAAAATCATAAAAATTGTTATTTAGTAATTTTTGAAATATATATTTAATTAGCTTAACCAGTTGTAGGAAATACTAAAGGAGTTCCCTTCGAAGACTTCCAGATATTCAAACTGAATTTTCCAGATATTCAAACTAATACTATGGGATATTAGGCAGTGGAAAGCAGAAAATATTATAGGTAGGGAAGACAGCCTGAAACAAAATCATAGAAATGAAAACTACAAGGAGTCTTTAAAAAATAGAGTTTATTTAAAATATTAAAAAGGAAACATTTTGTGCCTCAGTTTCCTCACCTACTATGATTGCCATGAAGAATAAATAAGGTATTTTATATAACTACTTAGAACAATGATGGGTAATTGATAATTACTAAATAATTTTTAGCTTTTTGCTGTCAGACCATCTTGAAAAAAATATGCATAATCAACTGTCAAAAATAAGAAGGTTGATAGGAAAATTAGGTTTAGTATAGAACCACTTTATACTTATGTCCTTAAGTAACAAGACAACATTATGCTAATAAAACAGTAGCAGAAATTAAAATCTCCATTGGCATATGCACCAAGCATCCTAATCAGTGGGTCTTTGCAAGCTTGATAAAAAGAGAGCTATTGCTTCTCTCTTTAAAAATGATTAGCGAATACACTAGCTTCTTATGTAAAAACAAGTTTAAATAAAATTAGAAATTTAATCTATCAACTTAAACTTACACATGCATATAGGAAAAATAATATATATTCATACTCCAATACACCAGGGAGATTAATGTAGTAGAAACTTTAGGCAATCCTAAAGACTACAAGATGTCAGTTCCATGTATTTTCTGTCTTTTTTTAAAGGTTGTTATGTATTTGTAAAATATTCTCTTTTACAAATCTTACAAAATCTAAAAAAATACAGATTAAAAAAAACATCTTTTGAGTTGAGGAAAAAAAAATCAACCATAACCACTGCAGAATAGTAATCTTGGGAAAAGAGCATATGAGTCAATTTGTTATGCACTACATGCATATTATTCCACTTTTATCAATGGGGTAATAGTCAATGTACATTGAAGAAACATACATTTTAGGAGATCAGTCTGTACTTGTGAATTTAGACTTGTGCTATCAGCAACTTTTTATTACCTTAAATATTCAAAAGAGTTTTTAATAACTATTTATCCAACTGACTTTTCAGCGCTTTGCAAAGTGAAAGTGAGCCTGATCATACTAAAGTCACATATAACTTCCGTGCTCTTAAATCCAATGGATATACTTCACTCTAGCTCTTAAAGTCAGTAGTAGCAATGGGTGTTGCATAGCTCTCCATCTTTTATGAAGCATTGTATTTCTAGGCATCCAAGTACTTTATCTTATTTCTACTTTATTTTACTTCCACATGACTAATTTATCTTTCTTTATCTCCTTTGAAAGTTTATGCTATTTTATAAATTTTTCAAATTTTGGAGTTCCCTTCGTGGCTCAGTGGTTAACGAATCCGACTAAGAACCACGAGGTTGCGGATTCGATCCCTGGCCTTGCTCAGTGGGTTAAGGATTCGGCGTTGCCGTGAGCTGTGGTGTAGGTTGCAGACGGGGCTCGGATCCCGCCTTGCTGTGGCTGCGGTGAAGGCCGACAGCTGCAGCTCCTGTTAAACCCCTAGCCTGGGAACCTCCATATGCCGCGGGTGCGGCCCCAGATAAGGCAAAAAGACTAAATAAATAAATAAATAAATAAAATTTTCAAATTTTGGAGTTCTTTAAGGACATTCCTTTGATGACTCCTTTTTCTTTCCACATGCTATTTCATAGGAAACAAGGTTCCAAATTACCAACTGTACAAAGCTTTCACAAAGATGGTCTGTGTGCATATGCATTTCAGACTTTCACTATGAAAATTAGGTAATTTACACTTCAATCCTTCCTTAAAATATGTCAATGGTTGGGCATTAGACCTCTGTTCATACTTACAGAATCTCATCCTCCCATTCTCAATTCACACTAGCCATCCTTGTACTGTCTATACCCACTTTCTCAGGTCAAATTATATTTATATGTGCTGTGATCCCTCAATTTTTTAAGGAAAAAAATCTCATTGATAAAGGCAAACACATAGTACAAGAGCTTAGAGCTTTACAGAAAGGTTAAAATAGACAACACTGTTAAAATATTTTTTTAAAGTATTAATTTGCTACTCTAGGTCTGTATACATTTTCATATGAATTTTTGGATCAGCTCCTCAGTTCAAAAAGTACAAGTGGAGAATTTTATAGGAATTTTATTGAATCTGTACATCAATTTGGGGATTAATACCATCTCAAAGATTTTAAATATTCTGATCTCCAGGAATCTGAGATGTTGTTCCATTTATTTAGGTCTTGTGATTTTGTAAAATGATTTTTTTTATAGTTTTCAGCATATAAGCCCCATACTTTTATGAAATTTACTCTTATTACTTCTGATATTATATATAACTATTTTTGTAAATTTATTTTCGTGTTTTAATTGCTAATATATAAACACATATTTTATTGCTACTAGCTGTAGCAAGCCTTTTTTTTTAAGGGCTGCACTTTTTTTTTAGGGCTGTACTTTTTTTTTTGTAGCAAGCCTTTTTTTTTTTTTAGGAGATTCCCACGCTAAACGTTGAATTGGAGCTGCAGCTTCTGGCTTACCCCACAGACACAGTAATATAGGATCAGAGCCACATCTGCAGCCTACATCACAGCTCACAATATGCTGGATCCCTAACCCACTGAGCAAGGCCAGGGATTGAACCCACATCCTCATGGATACTAGTCAAGTTCATTTATGCTGAGTCACAATGGGAACTCCAGCAAGGCTTTTTATATTTATAAAAATTAAGTGTAATAATTAAGTGGCATTTTATGTAAAACCCATTGGAATGTGAATCCTGTTTGAAGAGATAGAGAAAAAAATAAATGTCTGATTCATCCAAGCTCTTCACTGTTTCTTAAAATTGGTTTCTTTTAAATCCTAAAAATACACATTCATAAGGACATATTAAATTGTTAAAATAACAAAGGTGACAAAATAAAATTATTCCAAATAAATTGTTTGCTATAGTTTTGAAAAAAACTATGTGAATTATTCAATATATTACATTTCACCATGCCTTTTATTTCTAAATATATCTGTTTGATGTTAAATATAACTATCATAGCAATATTGTCAACAGTTATTTGTTTTGTTTTCCATAGGTTTGATTTCCTAGGCCTTATAGCAATATTATATTTTGTTCTAGAAAACTGTTGAACTATTAATTCATGAACTATTAATTCGTGAGAGACAAGACATGCTGAGATTAACATTTGTGTATGTGTATAATTTCATATATATAAATACATATATATATACACATGTATATGCATATACATATATTTCATCTCATCTTTTCAAAGGGACATAGAATTCTTATCATTTAGCAGTTTTTTTTCCTAGGGATTTTTACTAAAAATTTATTTGTGATTTTTAATTACAATTTTAAGATTCAATGAACTTCACAATGACAACACTATCATCCATCCACCATGGCAGATGGTAAACTAATGAGGACTGCCTCACTTGCATGTTGATCTTTCCTACAGAACACTTTTCTGATCCAAAGGGAGATTAGAGTGCAAGTTTAGTTATCTTCTTTGTTTCATTTAGACCTTAAAAATTATAAGGCTGATTATTAAAGAATGTACATTTTACATCTAATTACACTCTTTGATGTTTATTGCATGTACTTGACTGATAACGATAGAAAAAAGTCACTGTCAGTTGCCTAAAATTATTTTAACAACTTGAAATTGTAGATGAAATACTGAGTTAAACTTCATCACCTCCACATTAAAAAGGCCTTCTTTCTTTTTTTTTTGTCTTTTTGCCTTTATGTAGAGCCGCACCCGCAGCATATGGAGGTTCCAGGCTAGGGGTCTAACAGGAGCTGTAGCTGCCGGCCTTCTCCACAGCCACAGCAACACGGGATCCTTAACCCACTGAGCAAGGCCAGGGATCGAACCCGCAGCCTCGTGGTTCTTAGTCGGATTCGTTAACCACTGAGCCACGAAGGGAACTCCAAAAGGCCTTCTTTCTGAAACAGAAAATATGTGTGTATGCATATATAAAACACATATGCATATTTTATAAACAAAAAATTTTAAATCCATTAATAAGTAATTTTATAGAGATTAATAGCCTGTAAATACCTAAACTTCTTTTCTCAGGCCTTTGTAACCTTTAACATCTTAAAGGCCAATCCAACAATAAATACTGTAGTATGAAGACAGCCCATCTATATTCGGTGAATATTCTAAGAAGTAAATCATCATTAAATGAATGAGTTTCCTCTGAGGATGGGCTTATCTAGCCTGTCTATCACTATCTTTTACATTTCCTGGCATAGAGTAACAGTTCATGACAAAGTAAAGTATCCTCCTTAGTATTCACTTTATCTTGATACTTTTCCAGCCTTTAAAAATTTTGGTCAAAGGAATAATTTTTTACAAGGAAAGGTCCTGAAAAGAGTACAAATAATTCTGAAATGTTTTTTCCTACATATCAAATGAATATACCTTAAGTCAGAACTACAGATTATAGATATTTTTAAAAATATACAAAAAAATTCTCTCATCAAATAGTGGTTTGAATCATAGAAGAACAGAGACAAATGGAATAGAATACAGAACCCAGAAACAAACCCAGACACCTATGGTCAATTAATCTTCAACAAAGGAGGCAAGAATAAAAAATGTTAAAAGACAGCATCTTCAGCAAGAGGTGTAGAGAAAACTGGACAGCTGCATGTAAATCAATGAAACTAAAATATACCTTCACACCATTCACAGAAATAGACTCAAAATGACAAATACTTAAACATAAGACAAGACACCATAAAACTCCTAGAAGAGAATGTAGGCAAAATATTTTCTGACATCAACCGTACAAATGTTTTCATAGAAGAATAAAACATTCTGGTCCATTTGTTGCTATTTCATGTCAATATTATACTTTTCCTTGTTTATAAAAATAATATCAGACAATGGAACCTTTCTGCTTATTTATTCACTTAACAAAATCTTTCTCTTACATTCATTTTTTAAAGCATGTATTTGATGTTTCATGTCTTTTTATTGTTTTTTCTTTCTTCTTTAATCTAAGCTTTGTGAAATGATTATGTCTAATCTCTTAGATTCTTTTCCTGCTAGGAGTCCAAGTACACAGAAACTATGCTCACTAAAATCACCATGGGCCTCATTGGTTACCATTAAGCAGTAGGGCACACTGGATTTAACCTAATTGACCTCTGTGGTGGATATTATGTCGGCTTTTCCAATGTTGCTTCCATTACTCCAGGTTTGTGTGCAGTATGGTTCCACACACAGCTTTGAAAACAGTTATGTTTATGTTACTCCAACAAGATAATCACACTCATTCTGTACCCAGGCCTGGCCAGTTACTGCAGGGTATTTCACATATAAAATTGATTATTTCAGAAAAATCAAATCATAAAAATATCACATGAGAACATCCTTGTTGGATACTCCTGAGAAAGAAAAAAATTTGTTCTTCAGAGGGTATCAGACTGCATATTTCGTTTGAATCTAGTCTTGTGGCGGTAAACATTTTGGAATTGCTAGAGCAGTGAAGGAAGCTATCATTGGGAAGAAAAACAGCACAGAGAAGAGGGTAAATTGAGAGAGTGAGCAGACAAACAGTAAGCCATAAAGAAAGAACATGCCTTTGTTTGTGTGAAATATTAATAGGGGAGCAATGAACATATTTTGGTTGAAGAATAGTTAAAAGACTAAAACATGTTGTATCTCAAAAATCAGCATTCGGTCCTCTAATAACCTGTTGAATCTCACCTAAGAAATAACTGATTTTTAACACTTCTGAGACAATTTTGTAATACATACAAACTTCTTTAATTGCATTTGCCATTGACCTAGTTATTACATGTTTCTTTTTAAGATAGAGGCCATGATTTACTCATCTGTGTCTACCCACCTTGTGAAATATAATTGACATTGAATCACTATTTCCTGAAGGATTTAATGAATCAGAAAAATAAATAAATGAGAAATTAATAAATGCTTTCATTAAAATATGATTAATTTCTTAGAACATGTACAGTTCAATTCATATTATATATTTACCAATTCATATATTTTCTAACTTATTTTGAACGTGTGACATGGGTTCAGTCTGTAAATGTGAATAACTAATATGAATTCCT
>PVHT021183727.1:82596-200292 GCA_004024745.2 Catagonus wagneri
TTTTTTTTTTTTTTTTTTTTTTTTTGTCTTTTTGCCTTTATGTAGAGCCGCAACCGCGGCATATGGAGGTTCCCAGGCTAGGGGTCTAACAGGAGCTGTAGCTGCCGGCCTTCACCACAGCCACAGCAACGCGGGATCTGAGCCGTGTCTGCAACCTACACCACAGCTCACGGCAACGCCGGATCCTTAACCCACTGAGCAAGGCCAGGGATCGAACCCGCAACCTCATGGTTCTTAGTCGGATTCGTTAACCACTGAGCCACGAAGGGAACTCCCTATTTTTCTTGTTTTTGCTGTAAATATTTCAACTAAGTATGTTGATACTAGAGAGAAAAATAGAGACAGATTTGTGAGTGATGCATACACAAATTAATAATACATTATTAAATATAGTAATAAGTCCAGTTTCAAGTGGCTGAAAAAAATCGAAAGAAAATGAGTGTTGTCAATTTTGAAATCAATACAAATTAAAACTTTTTTCTAATAAGATATTTCTGATACTTAGATTATAGATCAGAGAAAAATTTTTGTCTGGTGCATTTATTAAAACTTCCAAAATCACTGAAAAAAAATTAAGTAAGGAATTATTCTGGTATGAGAGATAAAGCAAAGATTGAAACCAGGCACAAGAAGGAAACATTCTTATGTTGTCAGACATCTTTTGGAATTGAATATTTATTATGTTCACTTCCCCCCTGAAGTAGTTATTTCTGGACATTCTCCATGTAAACATGAGGAAAACTGACATAAGGATCAATTTCCTATTTCTCTTTGACTAGGTAGTTGTGAAAGGAACTCCGGTAACCTAATGTAGTTCAAACAAATCTTGCAATTGAAATAAAGAGAACTTTCCAGATAATTCTGCTGGGCTTCCAGAATATTGCATTACATTGTGCAGCTCAACAGAGTCTAAAATTGGCCCCTAATTTAAAGACTAAGAAAAGTCTTTTGCCAACAATTTGTCCCTATTTGTGAATATGTCTGTGAGGGATGGATGCATGTTAGTTAAACTCACAAAAAGGGGAATATTTCCTCAAGACCGAGAAATTTCAACTGACATTAAGAATAGAGGAATGTGCTAAGATTAAGCTCACCTTTTCCTCAAGAAATTCCATGGGGAAGTCAAATTACACTTAATATGTAAGCACAGTTACAAACCACACTTAATATGTAAGCATAAAACACTTTTAAATGCTTTACCTGAATTATATAATTTAACTCTCCTAAGCAATCCTATGAGGAAGCTATTGCTGGTAACCTCATTTCATAGATGAAGAAACTAAGTCAGAGAGGATAAATGATTTTTACTGAAATAACTGGTAAACTGGATGAGCGAGGATTTGATCTCAAGTAACAGGGTTCAGCAATCAGTGCTTTTATGCAACATGCTACACTGCCTTTTTTTCGAAAGAAAGCATGAATCGATAATTCTATTTTAAATTGTCTAATGTAGCTGGGCATTCTTTTCTCAGTAAAAGAGATCTATTTGGAACCAGTAGAGTTCAGGCTTTTGATCAAAACTTCTTTATTCTTGGAATCTGTCAGTATATACTACAGACATGTAGTTGTGATTTTGCGTTTTCTAAATATCTATCACATGTTTTTAATTTAAAAAATTTTAATTCAGTATAGCAATTTACAATGCTATGGCAATTTCTGCTGTACCCAGTCATACATACAAGTGTATATATATATATATATGCATATATATATACATTCTTTTTCTATTATCTTCCATCAGTTCTATCACAAGTAACTGGATATAGTTCACTGTGCTACGCAGTAGGATTTCATTGCTTATCCATTTTTAGATCTTTAAATATAGATGTACAGATAACAGGTTATACACCAATTCCAATTTTAAAGACTAAAAAACAATTTCTAGTGGCTTCATGTATCTTTTCTTTGACTCATTCCACACTAGTTTATAGTTTAACTCTTAGAGAGTTTAATTATAAATTATTAGGAGAAAAAAACTTTGTGGGATTCTCTTAGTAAGAGCTAAGTCAACATTGCTTTCAGTTTGTGTTTTGCAAGAAAGATAGTTGTCATCTTTTACTTTTTGTCTGAATTAGGGAGATAGGAAGTTTCACAGGAGAACATTTCTTCCTTTACACTTTTCCCTTTTACATATTACATTGTGATAGTTAAACCAAAATGATAAGCATTTAGAGTTTCAGCCTTGTTCATTATTATAAATTCCAAGGAAATTCTACTTGAGGTCTTTTAATTTTGCAATTCATAAAGAAAAAATTCCATTTTGTCTGATACTGTGTCTTAAAGATCAAAATTCTAGTTTAAAACACTATCTCTAAGGACTTATATACCAAATACCTCCCTTACACTCACACATGACCTCTTACTGCCACTGCAACCTCAGACATTGTATGTAGAGAGAGATTCAAGGAGACGTGGATCTGTATTGACTCTCCTTTTCAAAGATATTATTTCATTATTTCTTACCTTTTCTGTGTCAGGAGGTGCTATTATTAAATTAAGGGTAGAAAAAATGAAATATAGAGGAATGAAAATGTTTAAATAGTAAATATATAGTTTTAGGACTTGAAAGCATTAAGTATAATCTAATTTAATATTTAAATTAGCATTATAATTTGGCATTATAAATTTACCTTATATTTTTTTATTTTATAATGATTTTTATTTGTTCCATTATAGCTGATTTACAGTGTTCTGTCAATTTTCCACTGTGCAGCAAGATGACCCAGTCATACATACATGTATACATTCTTTTTTCTCACATTATCATGCTCCATCATAAGTGACAAGATATAGTTCCCAGTGCTGTGTAGCAGGATTTCATTGCTTATCCATTCCAAAGGCAATAGTTTGCATGTATTAACCACAAAATCCCATTTGTGGCATTGGTAATTTAAATAAATGATATATTATATTCAAGGCATGTGTACAAAAACTGAGTTACAGATATATTGTTTTGGATTTTGTGTTTTTTTTTTTTTTTGTCTTTTAGGTTCCCAGACTAGTGGTCAAATTGGAGCTATAGCTTCTGGCCTACACCACAGCCACAACAATACCAGATCAGAGCCACATCTGTGACTTACACCACAGCTCATGGCAATGCCAGATCCTTAACTCACTGATCAAGGCCAGAGATTAAACCCGTGGATCGAACCTGTGGTCTTATTGGTATAGTCAGACTGGTTTCCAATAAGCTACAATGAGAACTCTTGAGTTTCAGATATATTGTGGTTGACTTAAAGCCATAAACTTCAAAAGTGAGAAATTAGGAATTTAAAACAATATCTCTCTGATTCTCCATTTCCATTACCACAACATCACACATCTCTTTAATGTCATAGCTAGGAATAGAATTATCAGGGAAAAAAAATACCCTCAAATTTCCAAATCTGATACTCAAATTGCTCTTCATTGAATTTTTCCATGACATTTATTTTTTGATAATGAAAAAGTTTCTTAAACTAATTTTACATATGATACAGAAATTTTTGTCTTTTTGCCTTATCTAGGGCCACACCCGTGGCATCTAGAGGTTCCCAGGCTAGGGGTCTAACAGGAACTGTAGTTGCCGGCCTTCACCACAGACACAGCAAAGCGGGATCCGAGCCGCATCTGCAGCCTACACCACAGCTCACGGCAATGCCGGATCCTTAAGCCACTGAGCAAGGCCAGGGATCGAACCTGCAACCTCATGGTTCCTAGTCAGATTAGTTAACCACTGAGTCATGACAGGAACTCCAAGAGTGGTGGTCTTACCTGAATACACTGCTTCATCCAGAACCTGCTATATACGAGTTAATCAACCTTTGAAGTTGCTGGGCCAGGAATCAAACCCACACCACATCAATGACAGTGCCAGATCCTTAACTTACTGAGCAACCTGGGAATTCCAAGGGCATCATCTTAATGCAAGTCTCCACAAAAACAAACAAAACTACAATGATATAAATATGCAAACATAAGAGTAAAATTACACAGAACATTTTCATATCTTTCTGGGGCATAAAGGGGAACACATAAATATTCATGTGATTAAATATTTAGAAAAACATCTAGAAACCAAGAGGGCAAATCTAATTATGGAATATAAAAGCCATCAGTCTGTTGTTATGTGGATTCTGAGCATTTAGTGACTGTTGTGGAAAGGTATAAAAGGATTGTTTAAAAGACTGGGTCAGATTTGTGTGTTTAATTTATTTACTTTCAATTTATTTTTTATTTAAGAATAACTCCCAATAATATAGTAGTTTGAAGTGTACAACATAGATATTCGATAATTGCATACATTACAATACAATTACCATGATAAGTCTACATACCATCCGTTACCACACAGGGTTGTTATTTTATCATTGACTATATTCTCTGTGCTGTAAATTTTATCACCTTGAGTCATATCTTTATTTTATAAGCGGTATCTTTACCTCTTAATCCCTTTTATATATTGTATTCATCCCCTCAGTCTCCTTCACTCTAGCAATACCAGTTTATCTCTGTATCTATGATTCTATTTCTGTTATTTTTCTTTTTGTTTTTTAAACTCCATATATAAGGAAAACCATATGATATTTGTGTTCCTCTGTCCCTCTCTCTGAATTATTTTTATTACCCTAAAGACCTGTAGACCCATACATGTCAAAACTGGTAAGATTTCTGTTTTTTATGGCTTAGTAATATCCTATTGTGTGGATAAATATAGATAGATATAGATATACCACATGATGTTGACACATTTTCATGGGTCTTTCAAAAAGATGCATGTCTTCTAGGGAAAAATGAATCCTCCAATCAGTTTTTTGTCAGGTTGTGAGTTTTTTGACATTAATTTGTGTTGTTTTGACATTAATAAGTTGTTTGTATATTTTGGATATTAACCCCTTATCATATTTTTGTAAATACCTTCTCCAATTTAACAGGCAGCCTTTTCATTTTGTTGATCGTTTCCTTCACTTTGCAATTTTTTTTTAGTTTGATGTAGTTCCATTGTTTGTTTTTGCTTCTTTTTCCTTTCTGTGTCTCAAATCCAAGAGGCCACTGTTAAAGTTGATATCTAAGAGAATCCTAGATAAGTTTTCTTCTAAGAGCTCTATAGTTTCAAAATACTTACATTTAAGTCTTCAACCTATTTTCAGTTTATTTTTGTACATGATGTGAGGAAGAAATCCTAGTTTCTTCTTCTTCAAGTTTATTCCTAGGTATGTAGTTGTCCTGTTTTCCCAAAACTATTTATTGAAGATGTTGTCTTTTCTCCAGTGGCTATTTTTGCCTCTTTTGTAAGGAAACAATCAACCATATAAGAGTGGGTTTATTTCTGGGCTCTCTGTTCTTTTCCATTGATCTAAGTCCTTTTTTTTGTACCAGTAAATATTGTTTTGTTTACTGTAGTTTTGTAGTATAGTTTTAATCAAGGGATGTTTTATCTCCAACATTTTTTCTTTCTTGAGGCTGTTGACTACTCAGGCCTTTGTATTTTCATACTAATTTTAGAATTACTTATTCTAGCTCAGTGAAAAATGCCACACATACTTTAATAGGAATTACACGGGATCTGTAGATTACCTTGGGAAGTATGGTCATTTTAACAGTATTAAATCTTCTGGTGCAGGAGCACTGGATATATTTTCACTTATTTATCTCATTTTCAACTTCTGTCATCAATATCACAGTGCATGTCTTTTACTTCCACGGTTAAATTTATGCCTAGCTATTTTATTCTTTTTGATACAATTATAAATTAAATTGTTTCCTTCATTTCTTTCAATGTAAGTTTGTTGTTAGTGTATAGAAATGCAGTAGATTAATGCATTTATATTAATTTTTTATTCTGCAATTTTACTGATTTTTCAAGACATCTTTAGATTTTTCATGACATCTTTAGAATAGTCCATGTATATTATCATGTCATCTGCAAACAGTGATATTTTTCTTCTTCCTTTCCAATTTGGATCCCTTTTGGATACTTTCTAATAATTCCACATTTTAACACCCTACTCACATTTAATGTTTTTTTACATCATATTTTACATATTTTGTTTTGTGTATCATTTAACTACTTTTTGTGCACATAAAGGATTTTATTCTATTTGTCTTTTAACATTTTTAATAGCTTTATAAGTGGTTGATCTGTTATGTTTACTATTTCACTTTATCAGTGAGATTTTTTGTTTTGTAATTTTTATATTTCTAGTTGTTTTCTCTCTTTCTGCTTAGAGAAACCCTCATTAGCATTTCTTATAAAACCATTTTAGTGGTATCAAACTCTTTCGTCTTTTGCTGTTCTGTTAAACTCTTTGTCTCTCCTTCAAATCTGAATTGTAGCCTTTAGGTGGTAGATTTCTCTTGGATTGTAAATTTTTAAAAACCATTTTCAATGCATTGTGGTACTCCTTTCTGGCCTGTAAAATTTCTGCTGAGAAGTCAGCAGAGGGTCACATGGGAGTGCACTTGTATGGTACTAATTATTTTTCCCTTGCTGTTTTAAACATTTTCTCTTTTATCTTCAATATTTGCCATTTTAATTTAATATGTCTTGGAGTGGACCTCTTTGGGTTCATCCTCTTTGGGACTCTGTACTTCCTGGATGTGGACATCTGTTTTCCTTCCCAGGTTAGGGTAATTTTCAGCTATTCTTTTCAAATAAATTATATGTCACTTTCTCTCTCTCTTCTTTTAAGAGTTTTACAATGTGAATGTTAGCAAATTGATGCAGTCCCAGAAGTCTTAATCTGACCTTATTTTCAAAAATTATTTTTTCTGTTCAGCTTGGGCCATTTCCACTGTGTTGTGTTCAGTTTGCTGGTCCATTTATCTGTATCATCTAATCTTCTGTTGATTCCTTCTAGTGTATTTTTTTATTTTAATTATTGTATTCTCTAGCTCAGCTTGGTTCTTCTTTATATTTTCTCTTTGTTTAACTTCTCACTGTGTTCAGTCATTCTTGAGTCCTTGAGCATCCTTATGCCCATTACTTAGAACTCTTTATTGGTTAGATAGCTCATCTCCATTTGACTTACATATTTTGGGGTTTTATCTTATTCTTTTATTTGGAATATGTTCCAGGCTGGGCAGCCCAGTGTGTGTTTGAGTCCCTCAATCCTTGGGAAAAACCTCTGCAATTGCAATTATCTTCTTATTTTTGGTTGCATTGCCAGGAGATTGGGTCTTAACTGTACCTCATCTTCTTCACACCTACCCATCTCATTGTGGTTCCTTCTTTATATTATTAGTTTTGTAAAATCTTTTCTGCTAGTCTCAGATTACTCTCACATATAGTTTCTCTGTAAAGAGTTTCAGTTTTGGTGTACCATGAGATGAGATGATCACAGAGTATTCTTATCCCACCATCTTGGTCATGCTGCACCACCATGTCAAATTTTAAAAGCCTTCACGATAGGATACTTGCAGCATATTTTAGATATTAAAAAAATTTTAACAAAGTATTCTGTACTTTAAAAATATACAATTTTGTTTTTATTTGCACTAAAACTTTTAGGTTAAAAAGAAGAGCATGCTGAAGACAAAGGAAACTCAGTGATATGTTAACTTACAAACATCTGGCTGGTTGCAGAGATTTTTAAAAAGATGCCTCATCATTTTAGATACCAGTTTTTCAATCAGGAATAGATAATGTGGGATTGTCTAAATAGTCTTCTTTCTTTGAATTGCTTTTTTCTTTCTTTTTTAAAAAATCAATTACATAATCAAGTAAGTCGTCCACTAATCCTAATTCTGGTCTAAGATAATTAAATCTCCTGTGCTTGCCTTCATTCCCCACAGCAGTAGTTCTGATCATTTTGATATGTTTCCAGTACCAATCATTTCACTAAAAATTTTACATGAATTTTTCCTACAACAATTTAAAAATACATGATTGATGTATAATTGCTATCCCCGTCTTATAGAAGAGCAATACATGTTTTTGAAAGCTTTAGCAACTTTTCTAAAGCTATTTTGCTTATGGTAAGAATCCCCTGGGTTTTCATCCATGGAAATATGACTCCCAATTTTTGCAGCGAATCTCCTAGAGTCAGCTTATTTCCTATACATTTATAGGAGTCTGATCTTACCCCAACAGAGCCAGAACTGAAAATGGGAAAGAACTTTCTTCAGGTCACACATACGTGGGTTTAAATTACACGTCTATCATTTAAATAACTTCAATAATACATTTTACACACTTATGAGATAGAAGGTTGCATTCTACTTTGCTGGGTTTCTTCAGGGCTACTTGGGTAATTAATGATATCATACATAACATTTTAGAAACAATAACTAAGACAACAAAGACACAATGTATACTGTTGGCAAAATGGGTTAAACACATGTTATAATTTATGTTCCTAAAAATTATCTATTTGTACTAATCTTATGTAATGCAGATGTTTTTTCAAAGAAACAATTCAATTTAAATGTCAAAATTAGAGAGGTATTATTTTGCTTGACCATCATAATCTGATACATTAAAAATATTATATTAAAATAATAATATTCATTTTTCAATTATTTAATTGAGAAAATAGGCACAACTCCTTGTCTTTCAAATAAATCAATAGAACAATAGCTATCTTACTAAATCTTTGTGGTTCAAGGTGGTTATATAAGAAAAAAATCCTTAAACTGATAGCAAACATTTCATCATTTACCACAAACTGAGAAATAGAACTGCTATTTACATTCACAAGCATAGAAAATACTCTGATTTTTATGCTAAAAAAGAAAAATATATATTGGTGATAACGAATAAATTGGTTTGAACTTTAAAGAAGAGATTCTTCATACCAATTTTGATTGCTCTGTATTTTTATGTTTATATGCATGGCATTTTGGAGATTTTTTTTAGCATATCCACTCAATATAAGAGGTTCTTAGGAGTATAATTAAATACACAGTAATCTATTCATTATCTTAATTATTTACATGGAATGCAAATTATAGTTTGAAGCAGTTCAATCAATGCATTTTTGGAAAAGTTATGCAGAGAATCAACATTAAATAGTATTTGCTTTCAATTAGGAATGTGTGACTTTCTTAGAGCTGATCATTTGAAAATATAATTTGCACACTAATTGTAAATTGCAAAGTCATCTTCTAGTTACATTGATTCTTAGTCCTTTTTTTTAATGTTAATTTTAGCATTTCATCTCTAGATGGTGCTCTAAGTACCTGCATTGCAGACAGGCTTTTTAATGCCAGTATAAAAAGCAAATGGAAAGTCAAAAAAAAAAAAAAAAACAACTGACCTTATAACCAAATAAATTGTTAGAAAAATTATTGGAACTTTTACTTTAGGTCAGAAAAGTATATTTTGCTAGGTGATTAAGCTCATGACATAGATGTTTGGGTGCTGTCCTTTTTAATATTAGGAAAACAGCAACTGGAGATAAATATTTTTTTACAGTTAGCAATTTCAGAATTGATATCTCACCAACTACCTCATATTACTTTTCTATACCTATGTAGAATAGCCTTAAATACTTAGTAGAAGAAAAAGCAGTTTTACCCAATATATTATTTAAGCATAAATCCACTTGTCTTTTATGATAATTTAGGACTAAAGCCGTATCCAAATAAATAGATGACAACAGCTAACCATGGCTTGATTTAACTATTAGTGATTGGCACACTGTGACCTGAAAGCCAAATCCAATTTGCTGCCTGTTTTTGTCTGTTCCATGAGCTAAGAATGGTTTTGACATGTTTCATTTTGATCTTAATTTTTAAAAAAAAAAACAATATTTTGAAACACATGGAAATTCACAATAAATTTGATTTACAATGTTTATAAATAGAGTATTATTGGAAGCATTGCTATGCTCAGTTGTTTAAAGTATTGTCTACAGCTGATTTTTTCAGTGCCTGGTACTGTAAAAAGTGACATATGGCATGCAAACCTAAAGTATTTATTATCTGGCCTTTATGGAAAAGTTTGATCAATTCTGGACTAAATGAAAGTTGAAGACCGTTGCGTGATCTATTCATCTGGTAACATCCCTTATTGGGAAGACAGTCAGAATAAGCATATAAACCAAGTGGTAACCTCATACCTTAAGTTAAAATGACACTCACTCCAATAGAAAACTTCTGTAATTTTAAAATTTAGTGTGGTAGAGAATATCTCACTTAAGGAAAACTCTAAATCTTATGTCTACCCAGGAAAAAATGCAGTATTCAAAGATTAGCAATTCAGCTACAGTCCTCATTTGGCATCTTGTAACAAAGACTACAGTAATAAAACCTTGATAGAATATTAATTAATTTAAATGGATTATGAATCTGCTATCTTAACTATATTCTATACTTTTCCCCATTGTGACCCTAGCATATTAATGAGAATTTTGTTTCTCTTAAGTATGTTAGTTTTCATTAGTTTTTCTAACCAAACATTTCTTCTGAAAGAATTGCAGGAACATTGTTTCTAAACTTATATTTCAGTATCTTTCTTTTATAATCCTTGTATCCTTTGTGAAAAAAAAATTGCTGGAAGGACAGTCAATTGTTTCATGTAATACAAATAAAAATGAGTGGAAATAACAGTATTATTCCCCTGATGCCATTATCTCTACTTGACATTTTTTTTTTGCTCTGTTTTAATGCTGATAAACGAAATTTAGGAGTGGTTGAAGTGTTGGAAACTCTAAGTAGAAAAAGTAATATTGAAAGAAAGTAAACTCTATTCCAAACCTGTACTTTGTAAAATGAGGTCCGGGTAATATAGTGAATGGTCAAGTGATTACAAGAATAACTGAGGCATTCTATTTGCTGTTTTCTCATATTTCCACTCCATTTTGTTAAAAGAGGATAGTAAAAAGAGGTTGAACTATAAAGTATGTAAGCACAAACTGGACATTATCACAATAACATTAAATTATTGAGGCTTTTCTTGATTTGTTCATGTCTTCAATGTATTTCTTTTTAAACAGATTTTGGAATCCATGTCTAGTGTCATTTGATTTGTTATAAAATTTCATTAGAAGTAGAAATTCTACACCTATTACTAAGATGATTTATATTAGAGTAATATATAAAAATACATTACAATAAACAGAAATTACTAACTCAGCCCATGTCCAGGTTATGTAAATAATCAGAACACAGATCTTCTGCTCATGATATTTCCTTTGGCTAAATGGTCAATTCAGTTTGCCAAAAGTTCAGTGTGGTTGATTAGGATGTAATTAACTGGCAATTAACATAGCTTCTAATATGAACAGCCATGAACAAATTTGGTAAGTGCAGAAATGACCACATATCTGAACAATATGTTTTCAAGTAGAAATTCTGTAAGCATTCTATTAATCTACTCATAAAAATATATCCCTGTAATATTTCTTTATTTTCATTTATATATTCTTTTTGGTTTTTATGGCCACACCTGCAGAATATGGAGGTTCTCAGGTTAGGGGTCTAATCGGATCTACAGCTGCCAGCCCATGCCACAGCCACAGCAATGCCAGATCCGAGCCATGTCTGTGACCTACACCACAGCTCATGGCAACACTGGATTCTTAACCCACTGAGCAAGGCCAGGGATCAAACCCTCAACCTCATTGTTCCTAGTTGGATTCCCTTCCACTGCACCACAGTGGGAACTCCATATCCTGTAATATTTCAATGCACATTTTTATATATTTTTACTATGTAGTTCTGATTCAAGCATTTTGACATTATGAAAAAGAAAGACCAATTCTTTTTTCTTAAAATGGCATTTCTAGTATATGAACCTGAGACATTATATTTTCCTTATTTTTCTCTTTCCTAGAGTAAAAATCTCAATTTCTAGATCAATTCCTATTATAAAGTGATTTTTTTTTTTTACCATTCTCATTATGTGCTCTAAAAGTATTGTCTATGTCTCTTTTACTATGTGGTGCCTAGGAATTAAAATACAGAAGGGTTATCAACATTTCATGTTAGATACTATAATTCTGTCAGTACTGTATTTTGGGACCTACATTATGCTCTGTCTATACTTTAATGTCAACTAAATTCACAAACTATGTTTCATACTTGCTTCAACTATATTTATATCTTATCCTCATTTCTGCATTATTTTCACTATAAAAGCAGCTGTATTAAGGAAAGAAAGTGACCTTTAATAACATATGTTGCAGACATTTTAGGTACCCCTTGAACATATTTCCACTTGCCTTTATTTTGTAATGTATTGGTCAAAAGCCCTCTTGAAAGCAGTCTGTCATTTACTTAACTAAAACAAACAAAAACTATATAGCAACTATTGTTTTCATTTAAGGTACAGAACATGTTTAAAAGCCCATATGCAAAGAGTGAAACTGGACCCTTATCTACACCACATAAAAAATTAGCTCAAAAGGATAAAAGGCTTAAATGTAACACCTGAAAGTATAAAAGTCCTAGAAAAATAATGGGAAAAAAACTTCATACTACTGATTTTGTAATAATTTCTTGGATATGACAACAAAAGCACAGGCAACAAAAGCAAAAATAGACTAGTGGAACTCATGAAACAAAAAGTTCTGTGTAACAAAGGAAACAGTAGAGAGAAAAGGCAATTTACAGAATGGGAGAAAATATTTTCAAGCCATGTGTCTCATAAGGGAATAATATCCAAAATACATAAAGAGCTCCTATAAATTGAGTTAAAAGACCATAAATAGCTTGATTTTAAAAAATGCAAAAAACTTAAAAAGACATTTCTCTAATGAAAACATACAAATGGCCAACAAGTACATTAAAAGGATGCTCAACATATGTAATCATCACAGAAATGCAAGTGAAATTCACAATGATACATCACCTCACACCTTTTGGTGAGGTAATGATAAAACAAAACAACACAAAACAAAGAAAACAGAAACTAAACAAGTATAGGTGAGGATGTGAAGCAATTGAAACTGTTGGTGAGAAAGTAAAATGGCGCAACTGCTACTAAAAACAGTGTGCAGTTTCCTCAAATAATTAAAAATAGAGCTACATGTGCTCCTGCAATCTCATTTCAGGGTACTTCTCCAGAAGAATTTAAAATGAGATCTCAAAAGATATTTGCACTTTCATGTTAATTGTAGCATTCTTTACATTAGCCAAAGTTGAAACAATCTAAATGGCCATCAACAAGTGATTAAATAAAAAAATAATAAGATGTATATGTATAATAGAATATTATTCAGTCTTTATATACTATACTATACTATAACATGTATGAAACGGGAACATCATGATAAAAAAATAAGCCCATCACAAACGGACAAATACTGTATGATTCCACTTGAGATATCTGAAATAGTCAGACTCAGAAAGCGTAGAAAGTAAAGTGGCAGTTTCCAAGGATTGGGATGAAAGAGGAATAGGGAAGTGGTATTTTATAAGCATAAAGTTGCAGTTATGCAATATGAAAAGTTTTTAGAGCTCTGTTGTTCAACAAAGTGCATATAGTTGATAAAAGTGTAGAGTAACATAAAAATTTTTAAGGAGATAGATTTCACATTATATGTTTTTGCCTAAATTATGTACATGTGTATATACATACATATATACATATTATCTATATCTCTCCCCCTCAAAAAAAAAAAGTAGGAGAAACTAAGGAAAGGAAAGCTTTTGCTTTAAAGAATTTGAAAAATAAATACTAAATTAAAGAGTCAATGAACATGTTAAAGTCTTCAAGTCCCTTTCAAAGAGATTAAACCCCAAAGCCTCTGGCCATGTCTCATTGCCATGCCCCTTTCCCCACCTTGAGCAACCTGGCCTGTTCCTTCCTACTCCCCACTAGGAAGGTATGTGGCCTACTCCTCACCCCAACTCTATTTCACCTGTTCCCCCTGCAGAAAAGGCAGCCTGAAATCAAAGGATCAAAATGCACCCCCATACAGAGATCAGTTAAAGCTCAGGCTCTTATGAATGGTACAGGGACCTGGGGCAGGAAAAATAAGGTCCCCAATCAGGTCTGCAGCATGGGAATACAGGGGGAAATACAATTGTGAATGGGGTCAGTCCCAACTCCCAGGTCAGCCTGCTCCCTCTGAGGGTGTGAATAAATTTTCCGTACACTTTATTCCAGCAAACTTGACTCAAACTACAGTGTGATCTCCAAGAAAAAACTCCAGCAGCAGTATTTTTGTTCCAACAGAGCTGAAAGGGCAAAGGCCCCTTAAAAGCACAGTAATGAAAGCTGTAACTTTACCTGAGACACTGTCACTTAAGAGAGTCCTTCTCAGCACAGACCTGCCACAGATCCCATGGAATTCTCCTTTCTAGAGAGCCTGACTGCCTGCAACCCTAACACTGAATTGGTTCAGAGGTTCAGACACAGTGGGTCTTCCACCGCTATCCTGGTGCCACTGCAGCCCTTCCCAGTGGGGTCTGTCCTGCCAATCGGTCCTGCCACTCCAAATCCTTTATGTGTGTGGGCAAGATCCAAAAGAAATACTGCAGAGAGCTGCAATAAAACCACATAATGTCTCCCTAAAACTGTCCTTAAACAATTTGGTGCAACTTTCAATAGAGCATATTAATAGTGTGAAGTGGTTCAAGCAGAATAGATAAAACAGTGGAAAAACAAGCTTCCATCTTAACATGTCAGATTATTACTTGTGAAATAGTGGAGAAATTATTTAACTTCTAGCTTTCTTCTGTCAAATATGTGAGAAGAACACTGGTTTACTTGCCCTTTCTCGGATACTCATGTCCTTCTACAGTCCCTAAAATTTCTCACACTACTCTTTCTGTCTGAACCCTTATTCTCAACCCTACTTAAAAGATTTCATTTTATCCATCAAGTCTTCCCATGATAATTTTCTATATGCACTCTGTAGCATACACAGGTATAATGATTCTATGATACCCATGGTGCTGTTTTCAAAGAGAAGTGAACTCTAAGCAGGAAAATAAAGCATATATGATATGCATGCTGATTGACAGATGTTGATCTTCTGTACTTCATAGGAAGTCTGTTTAAGCCTTATGTTGGTGACCAAATGGGCAGTGGAAGACGTAATCAGGAAAGCCCTTTAGGAATTGTTCATTTGTAATAAAAATTAGTCACTACATTTGTTTTAAATAGAATCATTTTAAATAATTGTCACTTTTAATAAGAAGTTACCTGAAAATGGGCTTCCAAGAAATTTCTCAGGTATCTGTAAGGTGCTCCTCTTTTTACAGAGTAAAGTGTAACTGCAGTCTTCACAGTTCAGCTCTCCAGGGCAAACTGTTATAAAGTGTTTTACTACTATACTACACAAAAACTTTCCAAGTAGTTATATTTTTCATAAAGTTTCTTTTGTCAAACACCTTAAGAAGTCTTAACCCCAAATCAACCAGATATTAGATGTAGAATTATGATGAACAACAAAATTCATTAGTCTTGCCTGGCTTCTTTTTTTAATAGCCACAC
The DNA here is from genome assembly GCA_004024745.2 of Catagonus wagneri. NCBI lineage: Eukaryota > Metazoa > Chordata > Mammalia > Artiodactyla > Tayassuidae > Catagonus > Catagonus wagneri. The sequence continues at coordinate 97,961 of PVHT021183727.1, forward strand.
CCATGGCATAAGGAGGTTCTGGGCCAGGGATTGAATCTGAGCAGAAACTGAGACCTGTACTGCAACTGCAGCAACACCAGATCCTTTAAGCCACTCCACTAGGCCAGGGATAGAATACTTACTTGTGTAGCCACCTGAGCAAGCTGAAGTTGAATTCTTAAGCCACTGTACAACTGTAGGTTCTTGTCTGCCTGTTAAATGTGTTTAATATATCACATCATAGAGGACAAATATACCCCAAGTGAATGTATATAACATATGAATCGAGGGGTTAATAATTCATGTTGATTAAATATATGAAAAATTTATTTTGGTTTAATTTTATTTCATTTTGACTTTCAAAGTTCTTTATGACTTTGGGTATGTCAGAAAAAGCACTGTACTCATTGTCAATAGTCAGTATTCTAGACCTAGAGTCTCATTAGCTGAAAAAAGTCTTAAAATTTTCCCTGGTAGATTTATTCCAAATGAAGGACCTCATTCCCCTCATTGACAATTCCATACTTTAGTTTACTTTATGGGCAAGATGAGTTTATTGGATTATACCATTGGTAAACTGTATTGACTTTGCCTGGGAATGATTATGTACTTTATTCAGAATTCCCTATGAACAGTTGTGATCTGATCACTTGAAGTTAAATATCAAGATGTAAAAAGAACAACTACCAATAATTCAAATATACAACAAGTGTTGAAGGCTAAAAAGCAAAGGTTTTTTTTGTAGTGGATAAGAAAAACTGTTTTTAATTGAATAAAAGCAATGTAATACTTTTAGAATACTATACTTGTAAATTGAAAATTAAATCTCTTATGGGTATAATAAATTACTTAAAGTAAAATTTTGGATTGAATACAGTTTCTTTAATTTGATTAGCACCTGATAGTATAAAATATTCCTGCCTTAGACATAATTAGATCTGCACGATTATATGAGGGATTTAGAGAGAGATGAAAGGGAGTCAAGGAGCTAGATTTGACTGAGGAGTGAGAGCTGGTTCAGTGCCTCATACCTTAGTTATAGATGTGGTTTTATCTCTCTCCACCCAAGAGAAAACTACAGCTATGAGATGCTAAAAATTTCCCAAGGTCACAAATTAAATAATTGAAAGCATTTTCTCTGATTATAATTAGGCATACCTACCCCCATATTATGTTTATTCTCCTACAATATATTGGATATTAGGTGCATATGCAATTGTAATTCCATTCCTATAGCTCAAATAATTGGAAATTATTTCTGGAACAAGAGCAAAAAATGCATTCTTTATCAATGTCTAATGTACCAAGGTCTTATTTTAAAGAATTTACAATATAGGAACAAACAGCAATATTCTGGTTCCATTTGAAACACTAAAAAAAAACAAAAACAAAAACATTTCAAATGTGGTGATAGGGACATAGTACATAAAGCAATTACTTAATGTTAGTTCTCGAAGTGTAATTCCTGATGCATTTCAGACATAACCTGAATTCATTTGCTAAAAACACTGCCTCTATGAATTTTACTCTGACTAAAGAAAAACATTAATGCATCCTTGTGGATCATGACCAAAAATTTGAAATACTGTCAGGGACCATCATTTTCACCCCAAATAGGAGCAGTTTCTCCAGTGATTTTGATTGACATTTTGAAATGTGCTTGTGAATAAAACAGAAAGAAAATAGCATACCTCACATTCTAATGCCCACACAGAGATAATAATGGAAGCAATGTTTTACGGGTCATTGGGGAAGGCAATCCTATCTGAAAGTTGTTCCTGAAGATGATAAGTGTAGAGTGAATATTCTTCTGCATCATGTAACCCAGACAAGAGGAAGAGTTGATGCGTAATGATTAATACAAAAAGGCTGAAAAACAGAGGGTGGAAAACATAGGAAAGGGGAAACCAAACAAACAACAGTTATTCTAGATTTTTGAGTATTAAATTCAAAATCCTGGAACATTGAACTCAGTCCTAAGACTACATCTGTAACTTTGCCTCTCTTGTGCCCTTAAGTGTAAAAAGGATAATGGATTATAGAGTCAAGGCAGAAAAATTTAGAAGAGACAAGGTGTTCTGTTTTGTTTTTTATTTCCCCATGATTAGAATGAATACTTCCCTCTAAACTTTCTAAAAACAGTGATTGTCTTTTCTAGGGTGAAAGATTAGTAGTGAAGGGAATTTCTCAGCCTTGCTCAAAAGCACAGTCTTTGCTGGCAGGAAAGTGCCTTTTGAGCCAATGTTTTCAAGAATGCTTAAATTTGAGAGGTAAATTGGGAGATAGGGTTATTCTGTTTCCTACTGCTTCCTACCATCTGAAAATTGCCTCCCAGCTCCCTCCTTATCAATAAGAAACAGAATTTACTTATAAACCCTTTTACATCTCAGAGGTACCTAGAGAAATATTTTTTTTCAATTTTCATGTACAGAGTGCGAAAATAGATAAGCCAATATATGTGCATAATATGCATGTATAACAGTTGTATCTGATTGTTAACTATATGTTTATTAAGAAGCGGAGGAGGAATTATACATAATCTTATATAAACATATAGTTAACAAAGGTCTAAGGTTAGTAAATATTGTATTACATCACTGGAAAGAAAAGAATATTTAGCACAATGATTATTTAGAGGATAAGAAGAAATTTGTTAGATGACAATTCCTCCATCAATGAACACTCGTACATACACAAAAATATACACAAGTGATTTTATAAGATAAAACAGTCTGATGGGATTTTAAAATTTGATGGTGCTGTATGTTCATTCTACTTAAAAGATTTAAGGCTCTCTGATTATATTACACTCATATTTAACCTTTATATATGTGGATTCCATATGAACAATTAATTAATTTATTATCAATCACTTTTTTTTTTGTTTTTTTTTGCCTTATCTAGGGCCGCACCCGTGGCATATGGAGGTTCCCAGGCTAGAGGTCTAACGAGCTGTAGCTGCCAGCCTTCGCCACAGCCACAGCAACGCGGGATCCGAGCCGCGTCTGCAACCTACACCACAGCTCACGGCAACGTGGGATCCTTAACCCACTGAACAAGGCCAGGGATCGAACCCGCAACCTCATGGTTCTTAGTCGGATTCGTTAACCACTGAGCCACGAATGGACCTCCCTATTATCAATCACTTTTAAGTATACATTTAATGCTTTTAATAGCTGGGCATTTACATTTCAATTTGTTATGCCTTTGAGCAGGACTTCTGGAAACAGAGAAGATGCCCAAATAAAACAACGGTGTGGATGATATACAGGGCAAAAAAATGGGAATTCTGCTAGATTTTATGAGGTAAGATATACTAAGCTATGAAAACTTAGTCAAATATAAAAGCCAGCCAAAATGATTTCTTGTATCAAGGCTGCAGTTAATTTTATATTATTATGTGCTCTGTCTAATAAAGATGTTGCATCCACACAGTAAGATGAGTGTGGCTCAGGTTCACAATATATGAAGACTTAGAGTGGGCTCAAAGGAAAGAAGAAAAATAGGTCATTTGAATGAATAGCATAAAATGTAAGACTATCTTTCTTTGGGTGGAGACTATGTGGTTCTCACTGTCACAACAGGGTATACCTAAAAATACCAATTTTGACAATATTGTGTAATCTGTGCCATTATGCTTATTTCATCTGTCTTGAAATTTTGCTTGTTTTTAGGGTTTTTTTTTTGTAGTCAGAAAATTAGGTTGATCACTAAGAGAATCACCAGTATGACAACATCAGTGTGACCTGTCTAAATATTTCACTGTGGTTTTGAAATTCCATTATTTTACTTTTTTTTTCTCCTATGTAGTATTAACCCCACATTCACTTAAAAGTAAAGTAATTGGTAGTAACTTTAATATTTTTGAAATACAAAATATCATTTTTATTAGTCCTCACCCTTGTCTTCTCTACTCTGATTAAACAATTGAAAGTTGTGTTATTGTTTGGCAGATATTGCATATCCTGGTTTATAAAATGTTTCTGTTACTTATACAACTTCACCACAAACTTACTGAAGTAAAAAAGATTTTGTTCAAAGACGTATTAGGCATGATTCAAAACTCTATGCTTAACTTTATTGAGACTTTGGAAAACTGAGAAAAATTTGACCAAACTAGTGATTTTTCAGCATTTATTTAGAGCAACTGCTTCATTAAATATTTTTCAATTCATCAACAAAATGTTTTTTCCCTTTTCATTTTTTGGATTGAGTTATTTAGTCAGAGACAAGTATAACCTTTTTTTTTTTTTTTGTCTTTTTAGGGCCGCACCTATGGCATATGGAGTTTCCCAGGGTAGGGGTTGAATTGGAGCAGTAGCCACTGGCCTATGCCATAGCCACAGCAATGCCAGATCCAAGATGCATCTGTGACCTACACCACAGCTCAGAGCAATGACAGATCCTTAACCCACTGAGTAAGGCCAGGGATTAAACCTGCATCCTCAGTCAGATTCATTTCCACTGAACCATGTTGGGAAATCCAGAGACAAATATAACATCTTGAACACACTTTACTACACAGCACTCTTTAGCATAGCTTTAAGGAAAAAGTAAGAAATAATTACTTATGAGCTATGGTTTTCAAAAGGTCATCATTGCATTGAGAATGGCAAAACAAAATCAGAGACGAAAAAGTTGAGAGGTCATGAAGAAAATAAAACTAAGTGTACAAAATGATCGGTAAAATTCCTGCTTTATTTATTTATTTTTTAATGAAAACCTCTGCAGTTTGAAAAACCTGTTCTCTAGGCTTTTTTATTTTAAATCTAAATTTCTTTAGGTGTTCATTTATATCTGCCATGTAATATAAAATGTGCAAACTTATGACAGGTTTACTTTGCACCCTCTCAAATGGAAATTACTGACCAAACACAATTTCCTAGTAATGCATGCTTCAGTGGCTTTCATCTTCCTTAAAAGACAAATGTAAAACATTCCACTTATTTTATATAATATTAAACCAAATGCAATGAATAAAAATGAAGGACCCTTACATTTACATTTTTTCACATCCCTGAGAGGCATATAGATAAAGAAATAATAAGAATAACAGCAAAATAACAAGAATAATACTAATACATTATATGATAATAAAAAAGTGGTAGAATTACTTTGCCATTGAACCTAGAGCAAGACCAAAGAGGTCAGTGACTTTCCCCTAAATTTATCTATTTCTAAATTCAGTATCTCAATTTCATATAGAATACACGCATCTTAGACACAGTGTATGTGTTGTAGAAAGTACCTGAGAGAATAACAGGCTTGCATCTAACTGAGTGTAACATAAGTGATGTTGCATGACTTCTGAGGTGAGGCCATTCAAAGTAGTATAAGTTTCCCTCATTTATTTGAACACATACTTGGAGCCCTGAGCAAAGGCGCTAATGTCTTAAAGCCTCTATTTTATGAGGCTCAAGATCAAGCTGAGAGAACATTATGGGGAGGCCTTGAGATGTCACAGAGCGATGCCTTAGCTACACTTGATCAGTTCCAGCTTCCTTTTTTCACCTCTGATTACAATGATTGCAAACTCCTGAGACACCTGGAAGCAATATCTTCGAGTTGAATCTTTCAAAATTTCTGTTCCACAGATTGTCGCCATTCTAAGTCCTTACATTCTTTGGATGATTTGTAACAGAGAAACAGCTATATTGGAAGATGATTTGTAATGCAGCAGTAGCCCTCCATGATATATTTAATCTTTATAAATGGAACTTTGGAGGAAAGGAAAAGTCTAAGTCTAGGATAAAGATAAAATGTGTTCATGATTTTAAATTCTCACAATTTTAAATTGTTTATTTTAATATTTTTAATATGTTTATGTATCTTCTTTGTCAATAGCTTTAATTATTTCTCTGATGATATTTAAACTATTCATCAGTTAGATCGAATCTGATTTTAAATAATGACTTAAATGTGTCATGCTCTGACTTTACATTTTTTCTTTGCAGATCATTACAATGTCAGGGCTGGTGATGCATCAAGTGAAATAAGATGCTCTTATATCATACTATCTATTATACTATGATATTAATTTATCTAAAATTAAAATAAACATATTTACTGAAAGCCATAGAACAGATTTTATACAAAGATATAGGAAGAAAGTGATAATATGGGCCTTCATGGGCCTCATAGTCAATTCCAAGAAAAAAAGCATTATATATAATTATACATTAGAAAATAGAAACATACCATATATAACATATGTTACACATGCTATATAACGTGATATATATTATGCAGTAACATGCTATAGATTATTGTATACTATATATTTCATGTTAGTATTATATGTGTGATATAAAAATATTTACATATATAACATAGACATTATAAAAATTCAAGTAAGTTTTAGCATAGAAAAGAAATGCAACATTCACAGATCAAGGGAGATTTGTGGGGAAAGTCATTAGTGTGAGGAAACTTGTAGAGCCACAGGAGAGGAGGCATGAAATTTTTAAAAATCAGAGTCATACTAGAACAAGATTAAAAGAGTTCAGAAAGAATTGGCAGGACTTTGAGGAAAAATTCATCTACTTTACACATTTTTCTAGCATTGGTTCCTCATTTTCTGAGGGTATTGATTTTAACTATTACTGTAGTTAGTGGCAGCATACAGTGTCAATTTTACATGAATGTGTATTAATTTATTTGCTTTAAATTTACTATTTTAAGCCAAGTACAGTTAGTTTGACATTTCACATTCAGTCAAGCCCAAATAAACTTCTAAGTTAAATGTGAAACTGGTAAACTTCAGCAAATTCTTTTGAGTTCACCAAGTTTTGACAAATGTTGTAATATTTTACAAAGAAACCTGGTGAGAAGCTCAAAAGTCATCACAAAGCCCTATGAATTCAGTTTCAAGAATTTACTATAAAAAAACAGATGGCTAAATGCAAATGAAATAGTGAACCTAGGTCTCAGCTAATCCAGAAACAATGCAATTTGTCATGTAGAAATCAAAGCAGGGTCTAGACAAGCTCGACTTTTTTTCTGAATTTGAATTTCCAAATGTTTGAGTTTGCAAGCTATTGGATTTGAAATGAAATTTCATTCTGACATTTGCCGAGACTAAATGTATTACTTTTTTAAAATTTATAAGAAGAGAAAAAGCTATTTTTTTAATTCCCTGATTAAATATGAAAGGTACTTCAAGAACATTTGTGCAAGAGATTAAAAGTCAACTCACTACTGAAGTAAGAATAGAAAAATGTTCTTTGATACTCTTCTAAAGCTGGGTTCTATTTCTCCTGTTATTAAAAATGGGCTGGTTAGTACTCTACCAATGCTGTACCAAGGACATAATGCTTTCAGTACCTGTAGCTTTTACAACTGGCAGGTCCTGTGTCCTATATTTAGTAGGATTTATTTTTAGAGATTTGTGCTCAGTGAAAGTAGTTCACTATTGAGGGACCAATGGGAAAGGTCTAAAAGAAGGTTGTACTTACAGTTATTCTTTCAGAGGTTTCTGCCAAAGCAAATCTCATGTAAATAAAATTTTCTTATATCTCTAGAGCGGTCCAGAAACAAATTGAATAGCTTGAGTGAGTATAGGAAAAACTGCATGAAGAAGTATTGTCTTCTGAAATCATGCCAAATTCCTGACCCAAGGTTTAGACCACAGAATTTTGGGATATTCTGTTATGTGGCATAGGTAGAAAAGATTACATTATAAAGTTGATCTCTTCATTTGCTCCCTTTCATCAGTTAAATATCTTGATTTCTAGTAATGGCTATTTCAACAAGATTTTCCCAAAGTAATTTGATTAATTTTATAAAGTTTTCATTAAAAAATGTGATATTTTTTCCTAGGAAGTAATGATATTGCTTAACCAACCAATATTTTATCAAGCTAGATCACTTCTCCAGAGTAGTTCTGCCAAGTAACATCCAAAATGTAAGCATAGAATGTAAATAAACTTACATCAAAAACAAACATAAATTATATTAAATACTTATAAAAATGCAACAGTATTAGGTGTGTAAGCTATTATCGACAGTTTCTTCTAAAGGTTATAATGTGTCACATTAAACTGATGTATGTTCTCTTAGAAGATTAAAGTTCTTGGTCAGCTGTTTTTCAATTAATTCTGATTTTTGCAATATAAATGACCAATTTCTAAATCACTGATTCAAATAGTCGTGCAGTCAATATCATAACTGAGAACCAAATGAGAAACAGTTTATTTTTGAATGTTTTATTGTAAAAGCTTGGCAATAATTTTCAAAAACATAAACTATATCATCTAAGTTTTTGAGAATAATACCCTAAGAAAAATTTTAATATTCCAAAAAAGAAATTAATTTAAACCTTTTAAATTATTTCTAAATAAAATTATGTGATAAACTGTAAAGAAATGTTAATACAAAGCAATATATTATAAAGTAAGTAAGAAATTTAATTGAAATAATAAAAAAGTGTTATTACTACATAGTTACACTTAAAGAGTCTTAAGGATGATAACAAAAGGTCTGAGTAATTCTGTTTAGTATTATGCTGTAATTTACCTCAATAAAAATAAATTGATCAATTTGTTAGTATTATGGTAGGTCAAATCACGAAACTTAGAAATCAGTCTTTTTCCCTGTCTTTTTAAGTCTTAAAATTTTACCTCTGGGGATTCTACACTTTCCATATTTCAAAATATATTTTTCATGGAATTTTCAGGGAGTCCAGATTGAATGTTTTTGTGTCATACAGTTTGATCTGTAAGCCATGCCCAATCACTTTTTTTAATACCCCTGGGAAAAGGTGGTGGACATGACACAGTTCCCTGATTCCTGAGACGGATCTTTCTCTTTTTGGACAGCTCTGAATTTTAACATGTTCTTTATTATTTTGAGCAAAAATGAAATTTTTTATTTTTCTTTTATTTGTTCATACTTTCAAACCTTTGGGACATGTAGAGTATTTTAATTTCTTAATGGTTGAGGATATCTATCATATTCTTCACATTAGATCATTTCTCCAATAAAGATAAAAATTACTTAAAACTTTCTTCACATAAGATATTTCACCATCCTGATATGGCTACTCTGTATATGATTTTCTTGAAACATAGAGTTTAAAGTTAAGAATTAAATATTAATTATGACCTGAATAACATACAGTAGAACAGAACTATATCACCTTATTTTTGCACTCAACTTTAATTACATAATCCATATAATAAACATTTTGAGCAGTGATCCTTTCTAATTAGTGTCTCGAGACTAGAATGCAACCACTTAAGTGAAGAAAATATATTAAAAGTTCTGCTTTGATGAACCACATATTTAGTGTATATGTGTTCATGCATAGTAAGTATTATGGAGACAATACAACAAAAGTAAAACTTAATGAACCGTGTACTTTTTTAGAAAATGAAAAATGAGAAAGGTAAGTATAGTAGAGAATGATGAGGTGGTAAACACAAAGCTATTATAGAGAAGGTCATCATAAAAGATTTCTTACTATAAGAAGCTATTTAAGCAATGACCTCAAGAGAATGAGAGAATCATCCAGAGATTCAGGGTATAGGATTCCAGGAAAGGAAATAAATACAAAGACAGTGAGGAAGAAGGAAGTTTGGTATGGGGGAAAAATAATTGGACCTCTGGTAGTGCAAAAGGCTGGAGAAGGAGATTCAACTGAACAATTTTTAAATAATCTCTCTCCTTATTTTTCACTTTTTTTACCTTGCTAGATTGGTCTTTCACTGAAAATATTGTCCAATGTATTTAATATTTCTCTCAGAATTGAATAGTTTGTAAATGTGATGTTTTCTATGATATGTGATTCACATCAGTGGTCATGTTATTAAACATAGCATAACCTATGTCAGACTCCTGAATTATGGCATTAGAAAATCTTTTCTGCTTATTAAGAGTTATGATTATCACATGTGGATCATGAAAATAATTGCATTTTCAAGAGCTTTAAAACTTTTTAAATACATTTTTAAAAGTTTTATATTTATGTATATTCAAACTCCCTATGTAAAATTGAATTTTAAAAGTTGATTGGTAAAACATTTATATAAAGTTATATGTATATAATATTTATAATATTTATAAATTAATGTGTGTAATAGATATATGTTTCAAATACAAATGAAATCACTTCTAGTTCAGATAAGTATATAAAAACTTTAGGAGGATAGTGAACTAAATGGATTATGAACAATACCTGAAATATGAAGAGGATAAAAAAGATTATAAATGGAGGGCAGAAGAAGGATCAAAGATGTAAAGACAGGTAAAACGTGTTCAGTGATTGAAAAGCATTGACAAATGAATGGATTAAGAAGATGTGTTATATATACCCAATAAAATACTACTCAGACATAAAAAGAACAAAATAATTCTATTTGCAGCAACATGGCTGGAACTAGAGACTCTCATACTGAATGAAGTTAAGTTAGAAAGAGCAAGAAAAATGCCGTATGACATCACATATCTGGAATCTAACATATGGCACAAATGAACCTTTCCACAGAAAAGAAACTCATGGATTTGGAGAACAGACTTGTGGTTAGCAGCAGGGAGGGAGAGGTATTTACTTGGAGTCTGGGGTTAATAGATGCAAATGACTGCAATTGGAGTGAAAAAGCAATGAGATCCTGCTCTGTAGCACGGGAAACTATATCTAGTCGTTTGTGATGGAACATGATGGAGGATCATGTGAGAAAATTAATGCATATATATATGTTTATGTAATGTTGCTGTACAGTAGAAACTGACAGAACAGTGTAAGCCAAATATAATGGAAAAAATAAAAATCATAAAAAAAGAAAAAAGAGCAGTTTGAAGCAAACATATTGCATAGGCAACTATGAGGCTAGAGGATATTTCAAAGTCACTACGTCCTTAAAAACGACTATAAGGCATTACAGACTGTAAAAACAGTTAGGTTTTGAGTTGGATCCTGACACTCATCAATTAACTTTTCTAGAATTAAGGATATGCAATACAACTTTAGGAAGGACACTCAGTTTAACAATGTATTTTTATATCCTCAAACAGATCCCAACCTATGTACCCACTTGACAGACATTTGCTGAACAACTGAATAGGTGAAGCACCTCAGTGATTACTCTGATCCAGATCATAAAGTTGTACAGAATCTATTTTTATACACATCTTGCAATTATTGCCTTCACAAAATATAGTAAATCCCAGGCAAAGTGAGAAACTGTCTAGATGAAGTTGAAAGATGGATTGGACTGGTATCTGATCTTTTTGCCAAAGACATAGGGACAAAACTTTTTGACCTAAAAAAAGGAATATTCAGAAGAATTTAGAAAGTGTAGCTACCAAGATTATAATGGTGAGGAATGTCTATTGCCATTCTCGATCAAAGGTAGAGACAAATGACACAAACTTGTGAGAAAGAAAATTTATAATCTCAAAATACTAGCGTCTATAACTGCGTATGTTTATTTAAAATATTAACTATAATCTGAGTCATTGTTAAACTGAAAATCAAAGTGAGATATAATAAGGAAAAATTTAATTTCTGTGTATATAAATCAAGGCTACACAAGCACATAGTGATAAGAATGATAAATTTTAAAATAAGAAATACCCAGGAATCCTATTTACCATGGGTTCTGTGTTAGCCAAGTATGTGACGTGATAATCTGGATAGCTGATACTATTTTAGACTTCATTAATATAAATATAACACAGAGATCAAGAAGGTAACATTCTCCTGGGTATTGGTCAGAGAACATCTGTTATACCAGGAACAGTGTTTCCTCCTAGAAGACATCCCTACTTCCTAGAGGATAAAATCTAAAGGTATATTTAAGGCTTTGTCCAATTTATCTCCAACAGTTATTTGGACTGTCATCTTTAGCTGCCAGCTGCCCTCCAGTTATTTAGCTGCAAATATCCTGCTAGAATTCTTATTCAAGACAACAGGAGCAAGATGTGAAGTGAAAAAGGAAAGGATTCTGATGAACAGAAGAGTGAAGACTCCATCTAAAGGCAGTTACTTTTAATGGGTGAACCAGAAGCTGCTATTGACTTTGACAAGGACCTGCTTAACAGTTTTCAGGACTCCAAAAGTTTTCATGTTTCCTCTCATTCTGATATTGTTTATAGTTTTTTGTTACATAGATTTTAACTATTCTCTCAATATTCAAATTCTGGTGAAAACTGCCACCATTCTATGAATATTTCCCAAAGAGTGCTAATCAGGAAACATTCCTCTTGTTACTATGTTACTACAGTAGTTCATGTATAGGTTTCCCTAAAAGATCACAATATATTTTAGTAGTTTTGCTGTTTGAAATCTTTTATTCTTTTTCACAGTATAGTTGCACATATACACACACAGTATAGTTGCACATACACACACACATAAATACATGCATACACATATGTCCCAAATCAAAATTTAATTTACCATAGAAATTAAAATTAAAACATACAGTTGTGAACAACCATTAGAAAACTTTATATTCTTCATGGTTTTTTGATTAAATAAAGAATAATAAAACAAGATATTTTATTTTGGAAATAAAATTGAACTCTTTAATAACAAATTATCTAATAGTCCATGGTTATAGGGATATTATAAATAAGTCTGGGGTCTAACACTTTATTAGCACTTTTATAAAAAAAAGACCCAGAAAAACACATTCAGGGTTGGATTCACAGAGAGGAGAACAGACCCACCATAGATTCCCTCCTGAGTGTGGGGGCTTATGGACTTTGAATAAATGGAAGGACTTTAATAACATGAGTGTCAGACAGATGGGGAGATGAGGTGAAAAAATCAGTTGAAGAAATAGGAATTTACACTTAGAAAGAGATATGTTAGAGGTAAATCAAAACTTTTTTTAACCTATAGCAGTTGCAGATATGGACAAAATCTGATATGGTGACTTGGTTATAGAAAACTACCAAGAAATATAGAGAAAAACAGAGGAATTGAAGATGATTATAAATTCTGAGATTCTAGTGTTTCATGGTCAATCACATAAGCAATGTTATTAACAAAGAGAATGACATAATCATAAGTAAAGCAAAAATAAGGAATTGGGTGCCAGAATTTTCAGTTAAATCTGAGGAGGGCTGATGAGAGTCTGTAGATTATGGTAATTATAAAAAGGCAATGGGTACTTCAGCCAATTATTATGAACTTCAAATGAGACAGTTATTTACACAGCTGTGGAGTTTAAACCTTTTAATGTGAAATCAAGTGAATTCTGAAAAACCTACACATGAGACCTAGGAAAATGAGCAAACTTATCTGAGTAAAAGCATTATCTAGGAACTGCACAGTTTTCTTTCAGTAGAGGCAAGGATCATAAGAGTCTAGATTTTAAAAGCTTTAAGTTTTAGGAAGAATTATTTGGCATAAAATGGGTAATAAACCAGGTTACCATCTGGCTTTTAAGAAGCAGTGCAATTATAATTTTGGTAATAAAAATCACAGGATATTTTACAGGTAAAAGGAGTTAAAATGAGAGAGGACCAGGACATTCCATTCCTAAGATTAGTACAAAAGTAATGGATATTGGCATGTTGACCTGAAGCTGGCCTTAAATTCTAAAAGTATGGTCAAACTGTGGTGAAATCTGGAACAGATTTCCTTACATCTGGGGAAGAAGGTTAGAATGCTGTGATTTCGTAACAAGTGCTCCATATGAATAGTTTGTTAAACATTCTACACACTTGTCTAGTTAAGCCAGTTTTAGTAAATGATTTCACATATTCAGTATTTATATACTTTATATATCAAGATATTTTTGAAACATTTATCTTTTCTAAAAGTCATTTCTGAGATAATTTTCTTTATTCAAAGATATGCTTACTACTTTGAGATAAAATTGCTCCATTATAATAGGAATAGACAGAAAAAAAGGACAAGGTCCAGTTTTGTGCCTCTACACTAGACACTTGAAGTTCACATCCAATCCAGCAGACCTCTCATAGCATCTTTAATGTGTCAGGAACACAAACATACACAAGTCACCTGCAGTCATACTTACTCTATGATGAAGAGTCATATTAGCTTTCTTACTGGAGTCACACTCCCCTTTCTATCTCTATATAATTCCCATGAAACATCTAGTAACACTGAACTATGGTCCAAGATCACCTGAGCAAAAACTGCTCTGGCTTGTAGGGAAATCTTCATCTTCAGTGTTGTGGGATACTCATAATGTTTATTCATTACACTAACAATCTCAGTTTCCACCAGTTATGCATTTTCAAGTGGGACCAGGTTAGAAAATAAATTATATAGTCAGCGTATTCATGAAAATCTGCATCCCAAGTCCCTCCGCCTTCAAGTGAGAATCAAATGTTTAACACCAAGAAGAGTAATGAAGAAAGAATTATACTTGATGGGACTAGATGGTGGTAAGGCATGTGTTAAATCAAAGAGTTGGCTTAATTAAAAAAATATGTTTGTTAGAAACGTGAGGGATTGTATTCCTTCACAATTGTTTCTTATTATTTCTTCCTCCCCACTCTCTTCTTCTCCTTCTCTTTTAATTCATTCTCCTAAAAACTGATACACATTTTATCGTGAGTGAGTATTATAATTTATATACTTGAGCTCAAGCTGATGGACATATTCTGTAATTATTGCAAAAAAGTCACAATTAATAGTTTTGACATATGATATTTCATTGGACAGTGTATTGGTGATAAAATTACCAAAATTAAATTTTCAAGGTAAAGATCAGAGAGAAAATCAATAGAATAGTGATTAAAAATATAGAAATATCAGTAAAACAAAGAGCTGGTCATTTGCAAAAGGTAAAAAAAAAAAATGAAAAACTGGCCAGACTCACCAAGGAGAAAAAAAAAACCCAAATAAACAAAATAAGTGAAAAAGGAGAAATGACAACAGATACTGCAGAAACACCAAAAAACATAAAAGAATACTATGAACAATCATATACCAACAAATTTGACAACATAGAAGAAATGAACAATTTCTAGAAACTCACATCCCACCAAAACTGAATCAAGAAGAAATAGATCAAATGAACACACCAATCACTAGAAATGAAATTGAATATGTAATAAAAACACTCTGTACAAACAAAAGTCCAGGACCAGATGGCTTCACAGGAGAATTCTACCACACATACAAAGAAGAATTGATAACCATTCTTGTTAAACTCTTTCATAAGTTTGAATAAGAGGGAATACACCCAAACATATTCTATAAACCTGCCATCACCCTAATACCAAAACCAGACAAAGATACTACCAAAAAAAAAAAATCATAGGCCAATAGCTTTGATGAATATAGATGGAAAACTACTCAACAAAAATCTAGCCACCAAATCCAACATTATATATAAAAGAGATTATACAAAATGACCAAGTGTGATTCATTCCAGTTTCACAAGGATAGTACAACATATGAAAATCAAACATCTTCTTATACCACATTAACAGAAGAAAAGTCAAAATCTACATGATTATCTCAATAGATGAAGAAAAAGCATTTGACAAAGCCCAACATCCATTCATGATAAAAACTTTTACCAAAGTAGGCATAGAGGGAACATAACATAATAAAAGCTACTTATGGCCTACCCACAGCAAATTGGTTGCATTTCTGTATACTAACAATGAAATTTTAGAAAATAATACAAAAATACAATACCTTTTAAAACTGCACCCCCTAAAAATTAATTACCTAGGAATAAACCTGACCAAGGTATTGAAAGACTTACGTGCTTGAGAACTATAAACATTAATCAAGGAAATTAAATAGTATTCAAAGAAATAGAAAGATATTCCATGCTCCTGGGTTGGAAGAATTAACATCATAAAATGGCCATACTATCCAAGGCAATATACAAATACAAAGCAATCCCGATCGTATTACTCATGCCATTTTTCACAGAACTAGAACAAATAATCCAAAACTTTATATGGAAATATAAAAGAACCAGGATTTACAAAGCAATCCTGAGGAACAAAAACCAAGCAAGAGGCATATTTCCCCAGACCTCAGAAAATATTACAAAGCCACGGTAATAAAGTCAGCATGGCACTGGTACCTAACGGACATACAGACCAATGTAAAAGAAAACAGGGAATTCCTGTTGTGGCACAGTGGAAACAAATCCAACTAGGAACCATGAGGTTGAGGGTACAATCCACGGCCTTGCTCAGTGGGTTAACAATCCGGCATTGCCATGAGCTGTGGTATAGTTCACAGACACGGCTCAGATCTGGCGTTGTAGTGGCTCTAGCATAGGCCAGAAGCAACAGGTCTGATTAGACCCCTAGCCTGGTAACCTCCACATGCCACAAGTGTGGCCCTCAAAAGACAAAAAGCTCCCCCCCCAAAAGAAAACAGAACCCAAAAATAAACCCAGACATCTATGGTCAATTAATCTTCAATAAAGAGACAAGAATTTAAAATGGTAAAAATTATTTTCAGCAAGTGTGCTGGGAAAACTGGACAGACACATGTAAATCAATGAAATTGGAACAAACCTTCACACCATGCACAAAAATAAACTCGAAATGACTTAAACACATAAGACATAAGACAAGACACCATCAAACTCCTAGAAGAGAACATACGTAAAACTTTCTCTGACATTAACCATATAAATATTGTCTTAGGTCAATCTCCCAAGGCAACAGAAATAAAAGCAAAAATAAACCAGTGGATCTTAACCAAACTGACAGGCTTTTGTATAACAAAGGAAACATTAAAAAAATAAGACAACCTATGGAATGAGAAAAAAACATTTCCAATGATCCAACTGACAAGGGCTTAATCTCAAATATATATGCAAACAACTTATATAGCTCATCAGCAATAAAAATAAAAACCTATTTGAAAAATGAGCAAAAGACCTGAATAGTCAGCTCTCCAGAGGTGTACAAATGGCCAATAGGCACAAAAAATGCTCAATATCACTAATTATTAGAGAAATGCAAATCAAATCTACTGCAAGGTACCACCTAATTCCTGTCAGAATGGCCATCACCAACAAGTCAACAAGTAACAAATGCTGAGGAGGATGTAGAGAAATACAAACCCTCCTACACTGTTGGTGGGAATGTAAATTTGTACGAGCACTATGGAAAACAGTATAGAGGTACCACAGAAAACTAAATATAGAACTAGCATATGACCCATCAATCCCATTCTTGGGCATATATCCAGACAAAACTTTCCTTAAGAAAGAATGTTCATTGCAGCACTGTACACAGTAGTCAAGACATGGAAACAATCTAAATGTCCATCGACAGACGAATGGATTAAGAGGATGTGGTATGTATACACAATGGAATACTACTCAGCCATAAAAAACAACAAAATAAAATTTGCATCAACATGTCTGGAAGTAGAGACTTTAATACTAAATGAAGTAAGTCAGAAAGAGAAAAAAATACCATACGATATCACTTTTATCTGGAATCTAGTATATGGCACAAATGAAACTTTCCACAGGAAAAAAAAAAAAAGAGGAATTCATACACTTGGAGAACAGACTTGTGATTGCCAAGCACTTCCCATGAGTTATTGGGATGGGCTGGGAATTTGGGGTTAATAGAGACAAACTATTGCTTTTGGAGTGGATAAGCAATGAGATCATGCTGTATAACACAGCAAACTATACCTAGTCACTTATGATGGAACATGATGGAGGATAATGTGAGAAAATGAGTGTATATACATAAGTAACTGGGTCACTTTGCTGTACACTAGAAATTGACAGAGCACTGTAAAAAAACCATAATGGAAAATATAAAAATCATTAAAAAATTAAAGCAAAGTTTTTCAGATGAAATATACATTTACACTTGTACTCATATTTTCTCAATAGTATGTAGTTTGAACTAATTCATGACTCCCACATATTTCCCTAAGTCTTTTCCAATAATATTTAATAAAACATTTTGCTATTGCCAATTTGATAGGGATAACCTGTTTTATTTTTATTTTTCATTGTAATTTACATTATCATATATGGAATTGAGAATCTCTAAATATGTTTTATTCATTCTTATTATTTTCCTATGTAATTCTAGACATAACTTATGCTGAATTTTCTAGTGAGTTTTATAGTATATCTTACTCATTTTTCCTGAAACCATTATATAGTAAATTCACTTAATAATTCTTTGATTTTATTTTGAATGAATTTTTAAAATAGTTTTGTTTATTATTTTTAAGATTTCAGAATTTTCAGTCATATAAAGAAAATAATTATATTATAAAATTATTTATATATATTGATATTTTAGTACTATTATTGTGTAACATTTTATTTTTTAATATTTATCCTTCATGTTTTTCAATTTTTTTTCTCATTAAACTTTTTTAAATGGGTCTCAAAATTCCATGACAGATTTTTGGTCAAGTTGCTTTCATTAAAAAGAACTGATTTTAAAAACTAATAACTTAAAACTGCCACACACAAAACAAACGGTCCACCAAACATTCTCCTTTCCTTCTGAAGGTTTTATGATATGTTATCATTAACCAGTCTTTTACTATTAAACTTAAATGGCCAATTGAGACAAACAGTTTTGAGATCATTCTTCCACCACTGATTAAGATTGGGGTGGCAGGTATTGGGGATAACATTCATTTAGCCTTCTGAGCTTTCTGAGCAGACTTGGTGACCTTGCCAGCTCCAGCTGCCTCCTTGTCCACCACTTTGATGACACCCACAACAACCGTACGTCTCATGTCAGGAACAGCAAAATGGCCCAGAGGAGGATAGTGAGAGAAGCTCTCAACACACATGGGCTTGCTAGGAACCATTTTGATGATGACAGCATCACCAGATTTCAAGAACTTGAGGCCATCTTCTAGTTGTTTCCCAGAATGATGATCAGTCTTCTCCTTCAGTTCAGCAAACTTGCGGGCAATGTGAGCTGTGTGGTAGTCCAACACAGGTGCATATCCAGCACTGATTTGGTTAGAATGGTTCAAAATAATCACCTGAGCTGTACAGCCAACAGCTTCCATTGGTGGGTCATTTTTGCTGTCACCAGCCACATTGCCATGATGAACATCTTTGACAGACACGTTCCTGACATTGAAGTCCACGTTGTCCCCAGGAAGGGCTTCACTCAAAGCTTCATGGTGCATTTAAACAGACTTGACTTCAGTTGTAACTTTGACCAGAGCAAAGGTGACCACCATGCCAGGTTTGAGAACACTTGTCTCCATTCGACCCAAAGGGACAGTACCAATACCACGAATTTTGTAGACTTCCTGGAGGCATAGACACAAGGACTTGTCATTTGGAAGAGTTGGTGGTAGGATGAAGTCCAGAGGTTGAATCAGTGTGGTTCCATCTTTATGGGTGACTTTCCATCCCTTGGTCCAGCATGTTGTCACAGTTCCAGCCAGAAATTGGCACAAATGCTACTGTGTCAGGGTTGTAGACAATTTTCTTAATACAGGTGGTAACTTTCTTAATCTCCTCCTATCTCTTCTGCCTGTAAGGTGGCTCAGTGAAATCCATTTTGGTAACGCCAACAATGAGCTGTTTCACACCCAGGGTGTAGGCAAGAAGAGCATGCTCATGAGTCTGCCCATTCTTGGAAATACCTGCTTCGAATTCACCAACATCAGCAGCGACAATCAGGACAGCACAGTCAGCCTGGAATGTGCCTGTAATCATGTTCTGAATAAGGTCTCTGTGTCCTGGATTACTGATAATGGTCATGTAGTAATTGCTGGTTTTGAATTTCCACAGGGAGATGTCAATGGTAATACCATGCTCTCGTTTGGCCTTCAGTTTGTCCAAGACCCAGGCGTACTTGAAAGAGACCTTCCCCATCTCAGAAACCTCTTTTTTGAACTTTTTGATGGTTCTTTTATTGATCTCACTGCATTTGTAGATCAGAAGGGCAGTAGTGGTGGAATTGCCCTAATCAATGTGTCTGATGATGATGTTGATGTGAATCTTCTCCTTTCCCATTTTTGCTTAGGTTTTAGCGATGGTTTTCATGACCCCCCTGTTCTGGCGGCAAACCCATGGTGAAAAAGCATGTTTTCTAAATTAAATGTTACTGAGGTATTTAGAATGTCATGTTAGTTTCAGGTATGCAGCAATGTGAATCACTTATACTTATATCCATTTCTTTTCAAAGAATTTTCCCATATAGATCACTAGAGAGTATTAAGTAGATTTCCCAGTGCTACACATTAAGTCCTTATTACTCTTCCATTCCATTTATAGTAGTGTGCATATATCAACACCAACTTCCCCTTTTAACCTACCCCTCCAACTTTTTTCCCTTTGGTGACCACATGTTTGGTTTCAAAATCTTTGAGCCTCCTTCTGTGCTGTTAACAGCGTCCTCTATATCATTCTTTATTGGATTCCACATATTTGTAATCTCATTATCACATTTGTCTTTTGCCATTTGACTTCACTTAGTATGATAATTTCTAGGTCCATCCATGTAACCGCACGTGGCATTATTTCATTCTTTTCTATGGCTGAGTAATATCCTATTGTATATATGTACTGCATCTTCTTTATCTATTCATCTGTTGATGGATATTTAAGTCGCTTCCTTGTCTTAGCTATTGTATTGTAAACAGGGATGCACTGCACGTTGGTGTGCATGCATCTTATCAAATTATGGTTTTCTTCAGTTATATGCCCAGGAATGGGATTTCTGGATCATATGGTAATTCTACATTTACTTTTTTAAGGCATCTCCATGCTGTTATCCATAGTGGCTGTACAAATATACATTCCCACCAACAGTGTAGGAGGGTTCCCTTTTCTCCACATCCTCTACAAAATTTATTATTTTAGATTTTTTGGTAATGGCCACTCTGAATGAAGTGAAGTGATATCCCATTGTAGTTTTATTTGCATTTCTCTAATAGTTAGCTATATTGAACATTTTTCATGCTTCTGTTGGCCATCTGTATGTCTTAATGGGAAATATTGTTTTAGATATTCTCATTTTTCAATTTTCTTGATTTATTTTTATATTGATCTATATAAGCTGTTTATATATTTTGGAGATTAATCCCTTATCAGTTGCTTCATTTACAAATATTTTTTCCCCCATACTTTTTTAATGGTTTTCTTTTCCATGAAAAAAAGTTTAGGTTTAATTAGGTATCATTTGTTTGTTTTTGTTTTAATTTACAGCACCTTAGAAAGTGTATCCAAAAGATACACTGCTTCAATTTATGTCAAAGAGTGTGCTGCCTATGTTTCCCTCTAAGAGTTTTATAATATCTAGCCTTATGTTTAGGTATTTAATCTGTTTTGTGTTTATATTTGTGTATAGTGTTGGAGAGTGTTCTAATTTTATTATTTTACATGAAGCTATCCTGTTTTCCCACAGCAATTATTGAAGTGGCTCTATTGTCTCCAGTGTGTATTCTCGCCTCTTTGACATAGACTAATTGACCATATATGCATGTGTTCATTTCTGGGCTTCCTATCCTATTCTATGGATCTATAGTTCTGTTTTTTTTTGTGTCAGTAATATGCTATTTTGATGATTGTAGTAGGCTCATATAATCTCAAGTCATGGAGTTTGACTCATCCATATCAGTTTTTCCTTCATAAAGTTGCTTTGGCTATTGCTTTTGAGTTTCTATAGAAATTTAAAAATTGTTTGTTCTAGTTTTGAGAAAAAAACACAGTTTGTAATTTGATAGGTATAGCACTGAATCTGTAGATTGTTAATAAAGTCATTTTGATGGTATTGATTTCTTTCAACCTAAGAGCATGTTATATCTTTCCATGTGTTTGTGACAACTTCAATTTCCTTCATCAATGTCTTAGAGTTTCCAGAAAACAGGTCTGTTGCCCTTTAAGGTAGGTTTATTCTTAGGTATTTTATTTTCTTTGATGCAATGGTAACTGTAGTCTTTTTTGCTTAATTTCTCTTTCTTAACTTTTGTTTTTGGTATATAAAAATGCAAGAGATTTTTGTGTATTAATTTTGTGTCCTGCCACTTTTCCAAATCCATTGGTGATTACTAGTAATGTTCTTGTAGTAGTTTTAGTATTCTCTATATACAGTATCATATCATCTTCAAATAGTGACAGTTTTATTATCTCTTTTCCCAATTTGGATTCCTTCTATTTCTTTTTCTTCTCTGATTGCTTTGGCCAGGATTTCTGAAGCTATGTTGAATAAAAGTGGTGAAAGTGGACATGCTTGACTTGTTCCTGGTCTTATTATTGGAAAAGTTTTCAAATTTTCAGCATTGAGAATTATGTCAGCTGGGGGTTTGTCAGATATGACCTTTATTTTGTTGAGGTAGATTCCCTCTATGCACACTTTCTGGAGAGTTTTTTCATAAACTGATGCTGACTTTTATCAAAGGCTTTTTCTGCATCTACTGAGTTGATCATATATTTTTTTTATTTTTCAGTTTGTTAATGTGATTAATCACATTGATTGATTTAGAGATATAGGAGAATCCTTACATCCCTGGGATAAATCCCACTTCATCATGGTGCTTGAGCTTTTTAGTTCATGGCTTGATTATGCTTGCTAATAATTTGTTAAAGGTATTTTGTCTATGCTTATCAATGATATTGGCCTGTAATTTTATTTTTTTTGTTTGTGTGTGTGATTTCTTTAGCTGGTTGTGGTATCAGAGTTATGGTGGCCTAGTAGAATGACCTTGAAAGTGTTGCTTTCTCTGAAATTTTTTGAAATACTTTCAGAAGAATAGCTTTTATCTTTTCTCTAAATGTTTGATAGAATTTTCCTGTGAGGAATCTAGTCCTTGACTTTTATTTTTTGGAGGTTTTAAAATCACAGTGTAAATTTCAATACTTGTTACTGATCTTTTGATCTTATCTATTTCTTCCCGGTTCAGTCTTTGTTAGACCCCTAGCCTGGGAACCTCCATATGCCATGGGTGCAGCCCTAGATAAGGCAAAATGACAAAAAAAAAAAACTAAGTTATCCAGACTGGAAAGGAGAAAATTAAATTACATTTATTCACAAAGAAAAAATTATTAAAGTAAAAAATGAGACCAAATATAATAAAAAATAAAAATACTGGAAATAATGTTAGTTTAGAAAGATTGCAGGTTATAAGATCAATGTTTAAAAATTCAATTGTATTTCTATATGCTAGTAACAAAAACCAGAAATTGAAATTAGAGACACTATATATAACAGTATCACAAATATATGTATAAATAAAAGAAAAATAAAAATATAACTGAAAAATCCCATATGTTTGGAAGTAACAAAGTAACTTTGGGTCCAAGAAAAAAACCACAATGTAAACTAGAAAACATTTTGAAAAAAATAAAAGTAAATTTTGTAGAAGGTAGTAAAAGCGTAAACAATTTTCTAATGCTTGTTTTATTAAAAAGACTACTATGGAAATCTACCAAAAATGATACAAAAGAAATTGCAAAACACATATAGACTCAAAGATTTTGAAACCAAATGCATGATTACCAAAGGGGAATGTGTGGTGGGAGGGATAAATTAGGGGGTTTGGATTATATATATACTACTGTATATAAAATAGGTAACAAGGACCTACTGTATAGCACAGGGTAACGTACTTAATGCTATGTAAGAGCCTATATGGGAAAAGAATATGAAAAGGAATGGATATATCTATATGTATAACTGATTTACTTTGTTGTACACCTGAAACCAACACTTCTTTCTAAGTCACCTATACTTCAATAAAATTTATTTTTAAAAATGAGTCAATGAACTGCATATTTATCTAACTAATTTAGAAAAATATCAAAGTATAATCAAAGAAAGAAAGAGGGAAATATGAAAAATAGAAAAAATAATAAAACAAAATAAAATCATAAAATGGAAAAATTTCTTAAAAATTAGTTTCTGAAGAATGCTATTGGAATTAACTGTCTCTCTTGAACTAGATCAAGATAAAAAATAACCAATATTAATATCATTACATTGTAAACCTTAAGCTCAAAAAGTACTGTATGTTGGAGTTCCTGTCGTGGCTCAGTGGTTAATGAATCCTACTAGGAACCGTGAAGTTGCGGGTTCAATCCCTGGCCTTGCTCAGTGGATTAAGGATCCGGTGTTGCCGTGAGCTGTGGTGAAGGTTGCAGACGTGGCTTGGATCTCACGTTGCTGTGGCTGTGGTGAAGGCCGGCAGCTACAGCTCCTGTTAGACCCCTAGCCTGGGAACCTCCACATGCCGTGGGTGTGGCCCCAGATAAGACAAAACGACAAAAAAAAAAAGTACTGTATGTTGATTTTATCTCAATACAGCTGAAAAAATAACTAAGATTATAAATTTATAAAACACCAATACAGAATCAAAAGATATTTTAAAATAACAATGCATTTTGATCATATGGGCCAATACATTTAAATGTTTAGAAGAAATGAATATATTCCTCCAAAAATACACAATACTAAAAGAAATGCAAGAGTAAATAAAAAATCTAAGTATATAACAAAGTAATTTATAATAATAATAATGACAACAGTAGTAGAAACAATAATATTATAAAACATCAGGCCTGTACATTTTCACCAGTAAATTTTACCATTTAAGATGTAACTGACAGCTGTATAATGCAGAGAATTATATCCAGTCACCTGTAATGGAACATGGTGGAGTATAAAGTGAGAAAAAGAATGTATACATATGAATAAAGGTATAATTTTGCAGTACAGCAGAAATTGACAGGATTATAAATCACCTATAATATTTTTTTTTAAAAGATGCAACTGTTTTATCTTACATAAATGCATATAAAAGAAA
Organism: Catagonus wagneri; assembly: GCA_004024745.2. Classification (NCBI taxonomy): domain Eukaryota; kingdom Metazoa; phylum Chordata; class Mammalia; order Artiodactyla; family Tayassuidae; genus Catagonus; species Catagonus wagneri. Next base: position 122,652 of record PVHT021183727.1, read on the forward strand.
AAGCTGGTTCAGAGGAATAAAGATGGTGACAGAGGTGTAGGACATGAGGCTCACCTACCTCACAAGTACCTTGTAAATCCCCATTGATATATGTAACTACTTGCACAGAAAATTTGCTGAATGCTGACAAAACCCCCAGGATCCCCATAGAGGAAGAAAAACTCCACAAAACTGGGTAGGACAAAAAAAAAGAAAAAAGGAGAGAAAAGGAAAGACAAAGTAGGTTGGGACTATTGCCCCCAGTAGGCAGCTGGAAAGAGGAAAAAATCCAGAGACAAAAAAGGAAATTCCACAGAAAATACCCAAAGAGATTATAGCTGAAAACTTTCCTAATATGGGACAGGAAATGTTCACTCAAGTTGAGGAATCCCACATAGGATAAACCCAAGGAGAAGTTCAGCTAGACACATACAAATTAAATTGACAAAAATTCAAAACACAGAAAAAATATTAAAAGCCACAAGGGAAATTAAAAAAATAACAAACACGAGAAAGGGTAACAGCCGACCTTTAAGGAGAAATCTGGCAAGTTGGAAGAGAGTGACAAGATATAATTAAGGTGATGAAAACAATGTATCTAAAAGCAGGAATACTATACCCAGCAAGGCTCTCATTCAGATTTGAGGATAGAGAGCCTGGAAATAAACCCAAGCACCTAGACTCAAGTAATCTATGACAAAGGAGGCAAGAACATACAAGAAGAAAGATAGTCCCTTCAATAAGTGGTGCTTGGAAATCTGGAAACTACATGTAAAAGAAAGAAATTAGAATACTAACACCATACAAAAAAAAAACTGAAAATGGATTAAAGGCATAAACATAAGATCAGATACTATAGCTCTGAGGCAGAACACTCCTTGACATAAATTACAACATCTTATTTGATCGATCTCCTAGAATAATGACAATAAAAGCAAAAAGAAACAAAATGGACCTAATAAAACTCAAAAGGTTTTGCCCAGCAAAGGAAACCATTAAAAAAATGAAGAGACAACCAACAGAATGAGAGAAAATTTTTGCAAAAAATGCAACAGATAAGTGCCTAATCTCCAAAATATACAAACAATTCATACTACTCAACAATAAGAACATAATCAGTACAATTGAAAAAAAGGGGCAGAACACCTAAATATACATTTCTCCAAAGACTTGCAGATAGCCAACAGGCACATGAAAAAATGCTCACCATCACTAATCATTAGAGAAATGCAAATCAAAGCTGCAATGAGATACCACCTCACACCAGTCAGAATGGCCATGATTAACAAGTTAACAAGTAACAAAATATGCAGAGGGTATGAAGAAAAGGATATCCTCTTTTATGTTGGTGGGAATGTAAATTGATAAAAGCGATATGGAAAGCATTATGGAGGTACCTCAGAAAATTAAATATAGAATTACTATGTGATACATCAGTCCCATCCTGGGCATATATCCAAACATTTATTCAAAAATATGCATTCACCCCTATGTTCACTGTAGCACTGTTCACAATAGCCAATGCATGGAAACACATAACAGATGAATGGATTAGGAAGCTATGGTACATGTATACAATGGAGTACAACTCATTCATGAAAAAGAACAAAGTAATGCCATTTGCAGCAAAATAGACACAACTAGAGATTCTCATACTAAGTGAAGTAAGAAATAGAAAAGGCAAATGCCATATGATTTCACTTATTTGTGAAATCTAAAATATAGCACAAATTAACCTATCAAAGGACTTGTGGGGGAAGGGAGTGGTTTGGATGGGCAGTTTGGGGTGTTTGGTTGCAAACTGCTACATTTGGAATGCATGGGCAATGGTCTCCTATGTATAGAACAGGGAACTATGTGTGACTGGGTTACTTTGCTATAGAACAGAAATGGAAGAAATATTGTAAGTCAATTATACTTTAATTAAAAAAAAAAGGAATGAAAAAGAGGGTTGTATTTCTCTTGTGGCATAGGGGGTTAAGGATCCAGCATTATTACCGCAGTGACTTCAGTTACTCCAGTGGCTTGGGGTTCAGTCCCTGGCCTGGAAACTTCCACATGCTGTAGGTGTGGCCAAAAATAAAAGAAAAAATTAGTGCCTCACTTTATTTATTTATTTTATTCTTAAAATATAGTTTATTTATAATGTTATGCCAATTTCTGCTTTACAGCATGGTGGCCTGGTCTCTCTCTCTCTCTCTCTCTCACACACACACACACATTCTTTTTCTAGTATTATCTTCTGTTATATTCTATCCCAAGGGATTGGATATTGTTCCCTGTGCTTTGCAGTAGAACCTAATTTCTTATGCATTCTAAATGGAACAGTATACATCTACTAACCCCAAGCCCCCCATCTATCCCACTCCCCCTTGGCAAACACAAGTCAGTTCTCTATGTCTGTGAGTCTTTTTTTGTTTTGCAGATAGGTTCTTTTGTGCCTTATTTTAGATTTCACAAATAAGTGATATCATAGGTATTTGTCTTTCTCTTTCTGACTGACATCATTCAGTATTAGATTCTCTAGTTTCATCCTTGTTGTGGCAAATAGCATTATTTTGTCTTTTTTAGGGCTGAGTAGTATTCCATTGGGTATATATACTGCATCTTCTCAAACCATTAATCTGTTGATGTACCTTTCGGCTGTTTCCATGCCTTGCCATTGTAAATAGTGCTATAATGAATTTAGGTTGTGCATGTATTTTTTTTAATTATAGTTTTGTCTGAATATATGCCTAGGAGTAGGATTGCTGAGCCATCTGGTAGTTCTATATTTAGTTTCCCAAGCTACCTCAATCCTGTTTTCTATACAGGCTGTACTAATTTACATTACCACCAACAGTGAAGGAGTATTCCCCTTTCCCAGCATTTATTTGTAGAATTATTAGTGATGACCATTCTGACTGGTGTGAGGTATTACCTCATAGTAGTTTTAATTTGCACTTCCCTAAAAGTGATTTTGAGCATATTTTCACGTGCCTGTTGGCCATCCATCTATCTTCTTTGGACAAATGTCTGTTTAAATTTTCTGCCATTTTTTGATTGTTTTGTTTGTTTTTGAGCTATACGTGTTGTTTATTATTTTGGAATTTAGGCCTTTGTAGCTTGCATCATTTGCAAAGATTTTCTCTCATTCTACCTGTCATGGCTGCAATTTTTTGTTTTTTGCTTTCCTTTTTCTGTACAAAAACTTTTGGGTTGAATTTTATAACATTGGTTTCTTTTGTTTTATTGTCCTTATTCAAGGAGGTGGATCAAAAAAATGTTGCCACAATTTATGTCAAATATCATTCTACCTATGTTTTCCTCTAGGATTTTTATAGTATCTGGCCTTGTATTTAGGTTTTTAATTCATCATGAGTGTATATTGTTAGAGAATGTTATAATTTCATTATCTTACATGCAGCTGTCACATTTGAAACAAACTATAATATCATTAAAAAAATCTGAGATTATAAAATAGTGAAAGGCTAATCTACACTCTACACTTAGTTTCAAAAAGCAGAAACAAAATATTATCCAACTGGATTCATGACAAAGCTGTTTCCACACCAGCCTCCTGGGAAAGCAAGGATAGAAGATCAGGATGAGGATAGAAAATCAATCAATAAAATGGGTGACATTGGCATCTAAAATTCAGAAGACTTCAGTGTATGTCTAAGAAATTTTGTTTGATTACTCTTACATAATAAAATTAAATATAATTTATGCAAACAAAAATTGAATAGTTCTTCATTCATCTGATAAAGTGTTTTATAAAGAGCCTAAAGTGAATGTTATACTTAATAGATTAATATCAAAAAATAATAAAAATAAGCATATCTGGCTCTCTTGATTCAGATTATATTACAGATACTTAGAAATGAAGCAAAATAAGAAAAAATATTAGAAAATTATAACAATTCAAAAAAGAATGTTATCCCTATTGGAAATAACTGCATCCAAGAAGTACCAAAGAATCTGAAAATAAAACTCATAATTAAGTATAACCATCCATTGTTTCATAGAGTTAAGGTACAAAATTTAATTTATCTTTAATCGTGGTTTTAAAAATGGAAATTATATTAAAACAATATTTTATAATATTATCAAAAATTTCAAATACCTAGAATTTAAAATTACGTGTTAGGCACATACAGAGAATATTGTGAATCACATGCAAAAATAAATGAAAAATCAAATCAAATGAAGCAATATGCTATGCTGTGAGTTCCAAGACTGCATATTGCAAGCTCGATCAAACACCAATTGATTCTATGTAGTGTATTGTAAGATGTTCTAAACATGCATAGAAATGCAGATAAAAATAACTAAGATAATTCTGAAAAAAATCTAGGAGGACTTATTCTTCTTTATATTAAGCCTTATTATACTGTTAAAGGATTAGTATATTATAGGTTCAAGGATAAACAAATAGTGTGGAAATGGATCAAATTTAGAAACATACTCCTTCACATGTGGACATATGATTCATAATTAACAAAGCCTATGAATTAGTAGGAACAGAATAGACTTCTCACTAAGTGATACCAAGTTAATTGGTTATCTATATTAAAGTGTTTAAAAATATACTTCGATGATTATCAACTTAAAAAACTATGATCCTGTGGATTTTAGGTGAACACCATAAAGTTATAATATTATTTTGTATGATAATATAGGAGAATGTTTTTAATGAACTTGCAGTGAGGAAATAGTTTCAAAATTAGGCATAACAAGTACTAATCAAATATTATATAAATTGATAATAAATTTGGTGATTTTTTATTTAGGATGTTCTGATTACAAAACATTAGTGAGAATTCAAGGAGCTCCCACTGTGGCTTAGCCATCATAAACCTATTATCCATGAGAATGAAGGTTCAATCACTGGATTCACTCAGCAGGTTAAGGACCCCTCATTGTTGTGAGCTATGGTGTAGGTCACAGACATGGCTTGGATCCTGAGTTCCCGTGGTTGTAATACAGGCCGGCAAATCCACATCTGATTTGACCCCTAGTGTGGGAATTTCCACATGCTATGGTGTGGCCCAGAAACACACACACACACACACACACACACACACACAAAGAAAGGAAATTCGGGAATTCAGGCCATAGCACTTCAGCAAATATTTTAATACATACTGCTGGTAAAACATGCTATCTGGGCTATAAATCAACCTCCAAAAATCCAGTAAGAAAGGACACTGAAGAGGGAAATAAGCAGGAATTTGTAAAGGTCCTTCTCAAAAAAAGATGGCCAAATAGATTATACAAATATAAAAATACATTCATTCTCACTAGAGATTAGGACAATGCAAATTATAACTAGATACCTCAATTCTCTTATTAAAATAGTTCAAATAGAAAATAGTGACAACCTTAAATTACATCAAGGGTGAGGAGCAACTGGACCTTTTGTATTGCCAGTATATCAGAAATCAGTAAAATCATTTTGCAAAGTTCTTTAGTATTGTTGATGCAAATGGAATATATGCACATTGTATAAACAATTAATTCCATTCCTGAGCATATTCTCAAAAAATGCATTATGTATGCAGCAACTGACATTTCTAGGAACATTCATGATGATGTATTCTTTACTTCAAAGTGAATTAATATGCACATCCACCACCAGTGGAACAAATACATAAATTGTAGTCATGCAATTGAATTCTACAATGAAAATGTATGAACTACAAATACACATCACAAAATGGTTGAACCTCACAAACATCTATTAAGTAAAAGAATTTGATACAAAAAGAATACAAAAAGTAGCATTCTATTTACAACATTTAAAAAAAAAAGCAATCGTAATTATACTGTAGAGCATGAGACCTAGATGATAAACCTCTAAGAAAAATAACAAATTGTATCAAGACAGAGGCTTTTGGGTAGGGGAGATCAATGTAAGAATAGAAAATGATTAAGGTAGGGGAGAGATGCTATTCTACTTCTCAAATTGTATGGCTTACAAATGTGTTCATTTGTGAGCAGTACTTTTGGAACCTTTTTTTTTCCTATTTTTATTTTAGGGCCACACCTGTGGCATATGGGAGTCCAATCAGAGTTGCAGCTCCAAGTATAAGCAACAGCCACAGCACCACCATAAGCAAGCTTTGGCTGTGACCTACACCACGGTTTGTGGCAACGCTGGATCCCTAACCTACTGAGTGAGGCTAGGGATTAAATCCCTGTCGTCATGGATATTCATCAGGTTTGTTACCACTCTGCCATTGTGGAAACTCTCTTTCGGATTTTTTTGAAGGTAAACATTTCTTTATATGCATTATTTTTCATGAATAAATGTTTTAAAAATGATTTTATAATCCTAAAGTACATCATTAAATAAATTAAAAATACATTTCCAAACCATGCGATTCCCAGCTAATTTGAAGTTTAATGAATCTTGGACTTGAAATTTGAAAACTTCGATTTAAACCCTGCACTTATGATCTATATGCATATTTACAAGTTAGACTTATCTCCAATTCTAATTTTTATATTTAAGTTGAAAATTAAAATACTCTTAAAAAATAAAGACAACTTAGAATTTATGAAGAACAAATAGAATAATGTTGATTTCAACTCAGAAATATATAAGCCAAAGCCATTCTCTTTTTTCCAGTTTTATTACTAAAGCTGACTGTCAAGGCACCATGGCCTTATACTGGAATGACTATAAAGTCTGAATTCCTATGTTTCAAGTGCATTCTTAAACTAGTCTTCTTATATAAAAAAATTGATAACATATTTTTCTTCATTTAATATTCTGCTTGAAAACTTTTCACTGATTTCCTTAGCTGACAGAGAAGGCTGTTTTCTGTTCTATACTTTACTCCCTCTCCAGTCTCGTTTACCAAAAATCTGCTTCATGAAACATATTCTTCTACTGCAAGAACTTTCGCACTTCCCCATGCTCTTCTTTTACTGCATATCTTAAACGGAGTAATCTCTGTGATTGAAATGTGCCCTCCCATCATCTCTGTGACAAATGCTTATTCATCCTCCCACATGCAGCTAAAATTATCCTCTTCTATGAAATTTTACGGGTTTCCTCTGAAATATTCACTATGTCTAAGCTCTGAGCTTCTCACAGTACTTCGTCAGTATCTCTGTGTAACTCAGGAAGAAAGCTGCCATAATCTAGTAGTCTGTACCTGGATTAATAGTAAGTCAAGTTTTAAAACTTAGATGGAATTTTCATAGAAGTGATTTTTTTTTCTACACCAGCAGGTCCAAGAAAAAATAAAGAGCAAATGATGAGGGCTGGCAAGAGAGAAAATTAAAAGGCATGTCAACTCTGCTGAAATGAGCCTGAGAGCATTTTCTTCCTCCTTACTTAGATGTCCTCACAAAATTTTGTGCTATGTCAAAGCACTCTGAAGAGAATCACATGAAGAAGAAGGTTAATAGACAGATGCGGTTTTACCACCAAAGCTAAGGGACACATAATATGAACAAGTAGAAATGAAATAATAGCTGATGCAAGTTTGAAGGTTTTTCCAACATGAGTCACAGCCCATATTGTCATACACTTATACAGCAGGAAAAGTAAGATTCCATGTTTGTTACCCACATCTAATCTGTTCCCAACCCTATTACAGTCCATTGTTTTTTTTTTATTAAAGATTGTTTTCCATTATAGTTGATTTAGTGTTCTGTCAATTTTCTACTATACAGCAAAGTGACCCTGTCTCTGTCTCTCTTTCTCACATGCACACACACTCTTTTTCTCACATTATCCTCCATCATGCTCCATCGCAAGTGACAAGACATAGTTCCCTGTGCTATACAGCAGTGTCTCATTGCTTATTCACTCCAAATGCAAGAGTTTGCATCTATTAACCCCATACTCCCAGTCCACCCATTAACTCCCTCTCATTCTTGGCAACCACAAGTCTGTTCTCCAAGACCATGAGTCTGTTTTCTGTGGAAAGATTCATTTGTGCCATATATTAGATTCCAGATAAAGGTGATATCATATGGTGTTTGTCTTTCTCTTTCAGACATACTTCACTTCGTATGAATCTCTAGTTTCATCTATGTTGCTGCAAGAGGCAATATTTTGTTCTTTTTAATGGCTAAGTAGTACCCCACTGTGTAAATATACCATATCTTCTTAATCCATTCATCTGTCGATGGACATTTAGATTGTCTCCATGTCTTTGCTATTGTGAATAGTGCTGCAGTGAACATACAGGCGCATGTATCTTTCCTAAGGAAAGTTTTTTCTGGATATATGCTCAAGAGTGGGATGGCTGGGTCATATGCTAGTTCTATATTTATTTTTCTGAGGTACCTCCATACTGTTTTCCATAATGCTTGTACCAATTTACATTCACACCAAAAGTGTAGGAGTGTTCCCATTTTTCTCCACCCTCCCCAGCGTTTGTTATTTGTTGACTTGTTAATGATGGCCATTCTGACTGGTATGAGGTGATACCTCAAAGTAGTTTAGATTTGCATTTCTCTAATAGTTAGTGATGTTGAGCATTTTTTCATGTGCTTGTTGGCCATCTGTATATCTTCTTTGGATAAATGTCTATTCAGGTCTTTCGCCCATTTTTTAATTGGGTTGCTGACTTTTTTGCGGTTGAGCTGTATAAGTTGTTTGTATAGTTATTGTAGAGATTAAGCCCTTGTCAGTTGCCTTGTTGAAATCTATTTTCTCCCGGTATAGAGGTTGTCTTTTTTTTTTAGGGTTTCCTTTGTTATACAAAATCTTGTCTGATTAGGATCCACTGGTTTATTTTTACTTTTATTTCTGTTGCCTTGGGAGACTGACCTAAGAAAACCTTTATAAGGTTGATGTCAGAGAAGGTTTTGCCTATGCTCTCTTATAGGAGTTTGATGGTGTCTTGTCTTACAATTAAGTCTTTAAGCCATTCTGAGTATATATATTTTTTACATGGTGTTAAGGTATGTTCCAGCTTCACTGATTTACATGTGGCTGTCCAGGTTTCCCAGCACCACTTGCTGAAAAGACTTTTTCCCATTTATATTCTTACCTCCTTTGTTGAATATTAATTGACTATAGTTGTTTGGGTTTATTTCTGGATACAGTTTCATTGGTCTGTATGTCTGTTTTGGTACCAGTATCACACTGTCTTGATTACTGTGACTTTGTAATATTTCCTGGAGTCTGGGAGAGTTATTCCTCCTGCTTGTTTTTTGTTCCTCAGGATTGCTTTGGCAGTTCTGGGTCTTTTGTGGTTCTATATAGTTTTGGATTGTTTGTTCTAATTCTGTGAACAATGTTATGGGTAAGTTGATAGGGATTGCACTGAACCTGCAAATTACTTTGGGTAGTATGGTCATTTTATGATGTTAATTCTTCTAACCCAGGATCATGTAATATCCTTCTATTTCTTTGAATCCTCTTTAATTTCTTTGATTAATGTTTTATTGTTCTCAGCATATGTGTCTTTTACCTCCTTGGTCAAGTTTATTCCTAGGCATTTAATTTTTGGGGTGCAATTGTGAAAGTTATTTTTGTACTTCTTTTCTAATATTTCATTGTTATTCCATCATCTCATCCTAGAATATTAGCCATTTTCGCTCATTTTAGAATATCTGCCATACTGAGGAATTCTTAAGAGAGATGGAAGCATTCTCCCCTAAATAAGTCTGGCTCCTATTCAAGTAGACCATACACAGATTTACTCTTGTAAAAAAGAGCAGCTCCATCACAAACCCGTCATTTGGATTGCAAAATTTGGAAAACTTTAAATAGATTTATGCTTTTGAAGGCAGTAAATCTCATGATTAAAAACATTTCTCTCACAATTAGCTTTTACATGGACATTTTTGGGAAGCTCAGTTTTAGTTAGTTTGTAAAGTAATTGCTTGTCTAAGTTAAATAGTCACCTGAGATATGCAAAGTAAATTTTGGGTGTCCAATTTCATGTGAAATGATGTGACAGCTTTCCATGGGCCATTTATATTTCTGTATGCCATATGAGATAGGAAATCACTGGCCTTTTTCTTAGACCATCTATTTAGTGACATTTGTATTACCCAATTCCTTTAGTTTTTTAAATGATAGTCCTTTTTTAGAGCTTTTTTAGGTTTATAGAATATTGAGCTGATAATACATATCTGCCATATGCCTCCACTTCTTTCCAACAACAGAACTGTTACCACTGTACCAATATTAGTACATTATTATTAACTAAAGTCCATAGTTTATATTTGGGTTCATTTTTTTGTGTGTTGCACATTTCTGTGTGATTTAACAAATAGATAATATAATGTATCCACCATTAGAGTACCATGCAGAATCATTTTGACCCAAATATCTGTGTTATACTTATTTATTCCTTCCTTTCTCACCCAAACCCATGGTAAACACTGTTTTGTTTGTTTTTTTGTTTGTTTGTTTTTTGTTTTGTTTTTCTTTCTCTTTCATTTGCCTTTTACTGAATGTACATAGTTAGAAGCATACAGTACACAGCAATAATAGTAGAATAGTATATATTTAGTCTTTTTCCCTTAGTCTTGACACAGAGCTTCTAAAACCTTGGAATTACTCTGTAATAAGCATTACATGTTTATTATTCATAACAACCCCCTTTCAATTATACCTGAGTTTGTGAAAAAGGTAAACTTTGGTGGGCCCATGGATAGTTGCAGGATTGGAGCTGATTGCCAGAAGAAACACACGTATTACTAGAATGTTAAGAATTTTCATCCGCATCCTAGACCTCTAGGGAGGGTAGCTTGAAATTGAGTTCCATCATGAATAGATAAAGTTTTATCAATAATGTATACACAATGCAACCTCCATTATGACTCCTAAAGTTGTGAAGGAGAGTATTTGGAGAGCTTCTGGGTTGGTGAGCGTATTGAAATACTGGGAGGGTGACATGCCCAGAATGGCATGGAAGTTTCATGTTCCTTCCCCTATGCATACAAGATGTCCTATGCATACTTCAATTTGGTGATTCCTGAGTTATATCCATTATAATAAACCAGTTATGGTTTTATAAGTCATTCCAGCAAATTATCTAATATGCATAGGGTGTTCTGGAACTACCTGAATTTACAGCCAGTTGATTAGAAGTACAGGCAGCAATTTAAGTCTTGTAGCTTGCTACTGATATGTAAGCAGCATTGTGTTAACTCCAGGAGTAAGTGTGCCAGCATTGATTTGAACTGTAGGATACCTACTTGGTATCTGGAAAGTTAGAGAATTGGTTGCTCAGGGGGAAAATCCAAACTTTTTTTGTCAGAAGCATTGTGAATTGAAATAGCCCAGAATAGCTATTTACTAATTAATAACTTTTTTCTGTCTTTCGGTGGCTTAATAGATTATTTATTTATATAGATGAATAAAATTTCATTTTATTGAAATATTTATCTATTTACTATTTGAAAGATTACTGTGAATAAATATGCTACATATATTTATATGCATTTCTGTGTGTGTGTGTGTGTGTGTTTTCACTTCACCTTGCTAAATTCCAAGGTAGTTGGACCATAAGGTGAGACTCTGATTAGCTATGTAAGAAACTTCAAAATGTCTGCCAAAGTGACTGAACCATTGAATTCCTACCAGCAAAGAATGAGTGGTCCTACTTCTTCCATTTCTTGATACTATTTGTTGTTATTTCTTGATGTTAGACATTCAAATAGATATATAAACATTTGATTTTTGTTCTAAATTAAAATGCCCTAATGTCATATGATGTTGTATATCTTTATATTCTTATTTACAATCTGTATGTCTTCTTTGGGGAGGTGTCTATTCAGATCCTTTGCCCAATTTAAACTAAATTTTCAGTATTCTTATTGTTGAGTTTCAAGTGTTGTTTAGAATATTTTTAATACAAATCCTTTATGTGTTTTGCAAATATTTTCTCACTCCCTGTGTCTTGTCTTTTCATTCTCTTCACAGGGTCATTTGCAGAGCAGAAGTTGCCTATTTTAATGAAGTTCAGCTTATCAATTTTCTCTTTCATGAGCCATACTTTTAGGATCCTTTATTACATATCATTTTGTTTGTAAAATCCCATTGCTAAACCCACATAGGTTTTTCTACTATATTATCTACTAGAAGTTATGGAGCTTTTTGTATTTTACATGTAGGCTTGTGGTCAATTTTGAGATAAATTTTGTGATGGTGTAAGTTCTGTGTTTAGATTTTTTTGGAAGTTTAGATGTCCAATTACTTTAACATAATTTACTGTAAAAATTTTTTTCTCCATTGTATTATCTTTGTTCCTTTGGCAAATTTCAGATAACTATCCTTGTGTAGATCTATTCCTGGGCTCTGAGTTTTGTTCTATTTAATCTATCTAATCTTTCACCAGGGCCATACTGTCTTGGTTAAATGAGCTGTGTAGAAAATCTAGAAGTTGGGTAGGTCAATCCTCAAAATTTTGTTCTAAAAATTTTGTCCTTTTGAGAAATTAAGTATAATTTATTTTCTATTCTAAGTAAGACATATTTTACTTCTGGTTTCTTTCTAGATTTTCTCTTTGTTTTTGATTTTCTGAAGTTTGAATATAATCAACATAGGTGCAGTGTTTTTTAATATTTATCTTTCTTGGCCTTCACTTAGCTTTGTGGTATGTGTCATCAGTTTTGGAATACACTCAGTCATCATTATTTCAAATATCTGTACTCCTTGGTGAGCTCTGCAAAATAATTATGTTATTCCCCATCTATTCTTTTATGATATCCACTTTTTCCCTTAGTGTTCTTAGCATATTCCTTATAATTACTGTATGTTTCTGGTCTTATAATTCCAAAATCCCTGTCATCTGAGTATGATTCTCTTGTTTTGTCTCTTCAAAGTGTTTTTTATTTCTTGCCTTATAGCATGCTTTGCAATTTTCTTGTTGTTTAAAGGCAGACCTGATTATTAAGTAACAGTTCCTGTTATTATTAAGTTTTCTCAGTTCCTGTTACTTAATAATCAGGTCTGCCTTTAAACAACAACAAGCTGAGAAAAATAAGCCTTTTTAAAAATTAATGTATAGTTGATTTACGATGTTGTGCCATTTGGGGTAGCAGTTACACTATGTTTACTTCTTGTTGTAGTTGTAGATGTATGAGGCCTCAGTTTTCTCTAGGTTCTTATTTTTTTGTTTCTCTGTCTGTTTCCCTGGAAGCTTTTTCCTAAATAAAGTCTGATCCTTGCAATTCTATTAGCTATAATCCTTTGTTATTATACAGAAGTCTTATTGATGTGGTGGTAAAATGTGAGGAAGGGGAAGCAATCTATAATCCTATGATTAATTCTCATATGCTCTTTTGATATGACCTCCACACATATTCCTCAGCATTAATTATTGTTCTTAGGTGAGAGGGTAAGGCTACAGCAGGCTGAAGTAGAGTATTATTCTTCCGCTATTTTAGGTGGGTAAAATATTTATCCTTGAGGGTGGTGGAAAAAAAGTTCATTGGGATTATTTCAAAATGTTACCTCCTCCCTATAACTTCTGATGTCTGAGGGAACTTTTCTTTGATCCTCATCATGAGACTCTGTTAGGGTCCCCAGGGATAAACTCGTGAAATCATATAAGCCCGCCTAAGACTGGGCCTCTGAAAATTTTTAACTCTCAAACTAGTTCATATTCAACCTACAATAGTTCATTGATTACAGTTTAGATTTTCCCTAACAGTTGCTTCTGCTCCTGCTAAACCGTGATTCTCTGGATTATAGTTTTTTGGGTGTAGTTTTGCCCTGGTATGTCACTTCTCTGATGGATCTAAAAGAATCATTGAATTTTCAGCTGAACAATTTTACAATTGTTATAACAGGAGCGATAACTTTCAAACTATATGTTGAGGCAGGAAACAGGACTGAACTATACTTTTAAGTGAGTTTGTATAACAAACAGCCTTGGAAAATAGAGATTATGTCTCACTCTTTCCCCTAGAAAAAAAGAGCAGGTCTATTAAAGCATTTAAAGATACAGTGCTTGCTTTCTTATCAAATAACAGGCATGTTTGTCATCCAGAATTTAAAAGATACTATCTTCCTCCAGAGAAAAGGCCAGAAACCTTAACTGCCCATTATAACAGAATGAGATTCCCTGTTCTCAGGAGTTTTCTGTAAGGTAATCCACTGTGTTTACAGATACTATGTGGCCCTCTTCCTAGCATTCTGTGAGAATAAGATATTAAAGAAGTCATTCCATCATGTTTATATTTTGACTAATATTTTGTTTGCAACTAAGGTAAAATCGAGACTCTTCAAGTTCTTCACACAAAATATACCATAAAAAATTAGATAAATCTATTCCAGATCTTTTTGGGTAATAGCATGATAAGAAGAATGCAGATAACTAATAATTTAGTATTCATATCGAAAATTTCCATTATCTCACATAATGCAAGATTGAAAATAAATGCCAATTGAATAAATAAATGCACAAATAAAAGCTGTAATTTTTATGTTTGTGTGTCAATTTGGAGGACTTTTTCACTAATCAGATTAGCATTTAATTTATGGGCAAAATGCCTCCATAATGCAGGTGGTCTTCATCTAATCAGATGAAGGACTTAATAGAACCAAAAAACCCAGCAGATCATTCTCCAGCATACTGCCTTACAGAGTTCTCTTGTAGTACAATGATCTGGCATTGTACTGAAGGATTTAAGGATCTGGCATTGTCACTGAAGAGGCTTGGGTCACAGCTCTGAGGTGGGTTCAGTCCCTGGCCCAAGAACTTCTGCAAAGCATGGATGTTGCCAAAACCAAAACCAAAACAAATAAAACACCAGCCTGACTTCAGACTTACCTGGCTTGCTGAATTTAGGACAGGGACTGCATTATTGGATGTCCTGAGTCTCAAGTCTGCTGTGTCACACTACAGAACTTGGACTTGCTAGCCTCCACAATCATGTGAGCCAATTCTTTATGATAAATGCATTACAATATATTTCCCCATACTATCAGTTCTGTGTAATTGTAAAACTCTGATAGAAATGTCTTTAAAATATACCATAATCTGAGATAAAATAAATAATTTGGGAAAGAATAGATAGGGAGATGATAATTCCATTTGCTTCAGTTCCAATTTTTATAATGATATTTATTTTTTACATTATATCTGATTTACAGTGTTCTATCAATTTTCTATTGCACGGCAAGCTGACCCAGTTATACATACGTGTATACATTCTTTCTCACATTATCATACTCTATCATAAGTGACTAGATGTAGTTCCCAGTACTTTACAGTAGGATCTCATTGCTTATCCATTACAAAGGCAAGATTTTGCATCTATTAACTCCAAATTCCCAGTCCATCCCACTCCTTCCCAATCCCCCTTGGCAACCACAAGTCTGTTCAATGTGCATGAATTTCTTTTCTGTGGAACTGTTCATTTGTGACATATATTAGATTCCATACATAAGTGATATATAGTATTTGTCTTTCTCTTTCTGACATACCTCACTTATTATGGAGATTCTCTAGTTCCATCCATGTTGCTGCAAATGGCATTATTTTGTTCTTTTTTTATGGCTGAATAGTATTCTATTGCGTGTATATAACACATCTTCTTAATCAAATCATCTGTTGATGGACAGTTAGGTTGTTTCCATGTCTTTGCTATTCTGAAAAGTGCTGTAATGAACATGTGGGTGCATATGTCTTTTTCAAGGAAAATTTTGTCTGAATATATGCCCAAGAGTGGGATTGCTGGTTCATATGGTAGCTCTATGTATAATTTTCTAAGTTACATCCAAACTGCTTTCCATAGTGGTTGTACTAATTTACATACCCACAAATATTTCAGGAGGGTTCTGTTTTCTCCACACCCTGTCCCAGCCTTTGTTATTTGTGGACTTATTAATATGACCATGCTGACTTGTATAGGTGATACTTCACGGCAGTCTTATTTGCATTTTTCTAATAGTCTGTAATGTTGAGCATTTTTTCATGTGCTTGTATATGAAAATACACATGTACGTGTGTATGTGTATATATGCTCTATATCTTTGAAGAAATGTCTGTTCAGGTCTTTTGCCCATTTTTCAATTGGGTTGTTGGCTTTTTTGTGTTGTGCTTTATAAACTGTTTATATAATTTAGAGATTAAACCTTTGTCAGTTGCATCATTTGAAACTATTTTCTCCCATTCTGTAAATTCTCTTTTTTTTTTATGGTTTCCTTTACTGTGCAAAAGCTTGTCAGTTTGATTAGGTCCCATTGGTTTATTTTCATTTGTATTACTGTTGCTTTGGAAGACTGACCTGAGAAAACATTTGTAAGGTTGATTTAAGGGAATGTTTTGCCTATGTTCTGTTCTAGGTGTTTGATGGTGTCATGTCTTAATTTTTTTTTGTCTTTTTGCCTTATCTAGGACCACACCCGTGCCATATGGAGGTTCCCAGGCTAGGGATATAACAGGAGCTGTAGCTGCTGGCCTTCACCACAGCCACAGCAATGCAGGATCTGAGCCACATCTGCAATCTACACCACAGCTCATGGCAACGCCTGATCCTTAACCCACTGAGCAAGGCCAGGGATTGAACCTGCAACCTCATGGTTCCTAGTCGGATTAGTTAACCACTGAGCCACGACGGGAACTCCTTGTCTTACATTTAAATCTTTAAGCCATTTTGAGTTTATTTTGGTGCCTGGTATGAGTGTGTGTTCCAGTTTCATTGATTTACATGTGGCTGTCCAGTTTTCTCAGAACCACTTGCTGAAAAGAATGTCTTTTTCCCATTTTATATTGTTGCCTCCTTTTGTCAAAAAGACTTTAGAATACTGCCTGAAGCCTGGAAGAGTTATGCCTCCTGCTTGTTTTTTATTTCTTAGTATTGCTTTGGCAATTCTGGGTCTTTTGTGGTTCCATATAAATGTTTGTTCTAGTTCTGTGAACAATGTCATTGATAACTTAATAGGGATTCGTTGAATCTGTAGATTCCTTTGTGTAGTATGGCCATTTTTACAATATTAATTTTTCCAACCCAGGAGCATGTGATAACTCTCCAGTTCTTTGAATCATCTTTAATTTCCTTGATCAATTTTATACTTCTCAGCATATAACTCTTTCACCTCTTTGATCAGGTATATTCCCAGGTATTTGATTTTTTGGGGTGCAAACTTAAAAGATATTGTATTTTTGTATTCCTTTTCTAATATTTCATTTTTAGTATACAGAAATGTGACTGATTACTGGATATTGATATTATATCCTGTGACTTTGCTGAATTTGTTGATCAGTTAGAGTAGTTTTTGTGTGTAGTCTTTAGGGTTTTCTATATACAGTGTCATGTCATCTGCATACATTGAAAATTTTAACACTTCTCTTCCAATTTGGATACCATTTATTTGTCTGATTGCTGTGGCTAGGACTTCCAATATTATGTTGAATAACAGTGGTGAGAGTGGGCATCCTTGTATTGTTCCAGATTTTAATGGGAAGGCTTTCAGCTTTTCTCCATTGAGAAGTATATTTGCTGTGGGTTTGTCATAAAATGGCTTTCATTATGTTATGTTCCCACTATACCCACTTTGGAAAGAGTTTTGATCATGAATGGATGTTGGACTTTGTCAAGTGCTTTTTCTGTGTGTATTGAGATGATTGTGTTGTTTTTGACTTTTCTTTTGTTAATGTGGTGTATGACATTTATTAATTTGCATATGTTGAACCGTTCTTGTGAATCTGGGATGAATCCCACTTGATTGTGGTTTATGATCTTTTTTATATGTTGTTGGATTCAGTTGGCCAAAATTTTGTCGAGAACTTTTGGGTCTATATTCATCAAAAATATTGCTTGGCCTATAGTTTTCTACTTGATAGTGTCTTTGTAAGATTTTCTACTAGGATGATGGTGGCATCACAGAATGTCTTTGGAAATGTTTCTTCTTCAACCTTTTGGAAAAGTTTAAGGTGGATGGATATAAGTTCCTTTGTTTTTATGTTTGGTAAAATTCACCTGTGAAGCCATCTAGTCCTGGGCTTTTATTTGTAGGGAGTGTTTCCATGGCATATTCAATTTCATTTCTAGTAATTGGTCTCTTCAGTTTATCTACTTCTTCTTGATTCAGTTTTGGCAGGCTATAACTCTCTAGAAAATTGTCTGTTTCTTCCAGGTTGTCAAATTTGTTGGCATACAAGTGTTCATAGTATTCTCATAGTTTTATTTATTTTTTTGTATTTCTGCAGTATCTGTTGTGATATCTCCTTTTTTCATTTCTTGTTTTGTTTATTTGGTTTTCACTCTCTCCCCTTCTTGGTGAGTCTGCCCCAAGTTTTGTCAATTTTGCTTACTTTTTCAAAGAACCAGCTCTAAGTTTTACTAATTTTTCCCTATTGCTTTTTTGAATCTGTATTTTATTGATTTCCTCTCTGATCTTTATGATATCCTTCCTTCTGATGACTTTAGGTCTGGTTTGTTCTTCTTTTTCTAATTCACTTAGGTTTTGAATTTTCACCTAAATGTTGGGTTAAGTTTTCAATTTGAGGTTCATTTAGGTGTTTGATTTTCACCTAAATGTTTGGTTAAGTTTTCAATCTGAGATTTTTCTTCCTTTTTTAGGAAGGCCAGTATTCCTATGAATTTCCCTCTGAACACTGCTTTTGTTGCACCCCATAGATTTTGAGTGGTTGTGTCTTCATTATCATTTGTCTTGAGGTATTTTTTTAATTTCCTTCTTGATTTCCTCATTGACCCATTGGTTTTTTAGTAGCATGCTGTTTAGTTACTATGTAGTCATTTTTTTCCCTTTTCTTTTCCTGTGGTTGATTTCCTCTTTCATGTTATTGTGGTCAGAGAAGATACTTGAAATAATTTCTGTACTCTTAAGTATGTTGAGGTTAGTTTTGTGCCCTAGTATGTGATCAGTCTTTGAGAATGTTCCATGTGCACTTGAGAAGAATGTACATTCTGATATTTATTTGGATGTAATGTCCTGAAAATGTTGACTAAGTATAACTTTTCTATTGAGTAATTTAGGATCTCTGTTGCCTTATTTATTTTCTGTCTAGAGGTTCTGTCCATGGATATCACAAATCAATGGAAAGATTTGTTAAAGTCTCCTACTATGACTGTCTTCCCAGATTTGTTGTCTCCTACTATGATTGTATTGTCATTAATGTCTCCTTTTATGTCTGTTAGTATTTGTTGTAGGTGCCTGGGTGTTTCTATATTAGGGGAATATATATTGACCTTTGTATTATTCTCTTCTTGAATGGATCTTTTTACAATTAAGTAGTGTCCTTCTTTGTCTGTCTTTATGGCCTTCATTTTAAAGTCTATTTTGTCTGATATGAGTATTGCAACTCCTGCTTTCCTGTCTTGTCCACTGGCATGAAATATCTTTTCCCATCCCCTCACTTTCAAACTGTATGTGTCCTTTGGCTTAAGTTGTCTCTTGTAGATGCAGATTGCAGATTTTTTACTTTTTTATCCAATCTGTCACTCTCTGTCTTTTGACTGGAGTGTTCAGTCCATTGACACTATTTTCCTGTTGAGTGTTTCTCCTGTCTTCCTTTCCTTTTTTTTTGGTTGGATGATTTCCATTTATTTTATGCTTGAGTAGTTCTCATTTTATTTTTTGTGAGTGTAGTGTTTGGTTTTGATTTGTCGTTGCCCTGATTGTTAAGTATGGTGTTAACCCCTTCCTGTTTCTGCTTGCTTTAGACTGATTGTCAAATATATTAAGAATCTATATTTTCTTGATTTCCTTCCCCACATTCTATGATCTTGAATTCCTTTTTTAACATCTTCATGTTTGTCCTTTTGCTGTTCTTATGTTTATCAATGTTTTTACCATAGTTTTTTTTTCTTTTTTTTCTTCTTTTAGATCTCTATGCTGGCTTACTTAAGTGATTGCTTTCCTATTGTGGTTTCCTCCATTTCTTCTTACTTATTTATTTATTTGAGAAGCCCTTTCAGTATTTCTTTTAGAATTGTATTTAGTATTGCTATACTCTTTTAGCTTTTGTTTTGTTGGAGAAATTATTTATTTCCCCTTCTTTTTTAAATGATATTCTTGCTGGATAGAGTATTCCAGGCTCCAACTTTTTCCTCTCAGAACTTTAAATGTATCTTGCCACTCCCTTCTCACCCACAGTGTTTCTGCAGAGAAATAAGCCGATAGCCTTATTGAGGGTTCCCCTGAAATTAATGCTTTGCTTTTCTCTTTCTGTCTTTCTCTTGCTCTCTTTATTTTTAACTTTTTCCACTTTTAATATAATATGTCTTGGTGTGGTCCTATTTTGGTTCAACTTGTTTGGGGTTCTCTCTGCTTCTTGTATCTTTACATCAGTTTCCTTTAGATTTGGAAATTTTTCAGACATAATTTCTTCAAATATATTTTCAATCTCCTTTTCTTTTTATTCTCCTTCTGGAATTTCTGCTGTGCATATATTGGACTGCTTTATATTATCCCATAGATCTCTTGTATTGCTTTCATTTTTTTTTCATTTGGTTTTCTGTCTGCAGTCCTGATTGGGAGATTTCTATTATTCTATCTTCCAAGTTAATAATTTGTTCCTCTGCATTATTAATCCTGCTCTTTATTGCCTTTAACTCAGTTTGCATCTCTGAAAATGAATTTTCTATTTTTTGGGGTTCCCCTTTTATTTTATAGCTCCTTTCTAAAGGAATCTGCTTTAGTGTTCATATCCACTTTTAATTCCTTGATATTCCTTAATTCAGTCAATATTTTCCCTGTCTCCCTTTTGAACTCCATGTCTGTCAGACTGCAGAGCTCTGTTTCATTGTTTGCTGGTTCATGTGAATTCTGTTCCTTTAACTGGGAATTGTTTTTGAGCTTCTTTATCTTGTTTATGTTTTTCTTTTTCTGTGAGCTTAGGGAAGCCAAACTGTAGTCTTGGGGGTCTACTCCAAAGCAAGAGCACTCCTTTGTATTTTGTGGGGGGTGTTACCATTTAATTTTTGGTGTGGGAGTTTGAATATTTGCTGTTTCTTTCTTCAGTGTGAGCAGGCTAGTATCTGCAGGGTGCTGAGTGTGTTTCCAGGGAGAAGGAGGCAAGGGGTAGGTCTAGTAGTCAGTGCCTGATTGCTGGGCTCTTAACAGCAGCAAGGACCTACAGGAAGGTGGCACAGACTAACCCTAGTTGTAGGGCCCTGGGAAGTGGTAATGAGAATTAGGCAGATTTACAAGGTGCCCAGGAGCATTTGGCAGTGGCAGCAGCAGGGTGTGTGAATTCGCAGGGGAGTTTAGAGCAACAGTAGGTAGTTTTCAATTTCAATGCCCCCTTCTTAGGTTATTAGAGCTACAAGTGGTGACTGTTCAGGGACCCCTAGTAGTAGTGGACAATGCCAACCTCTGGAATCAGTTATAGTTTTGGTGGTTTGCCCACACCACCTGCACACCATGCAAGAAACAGCTCCTGCTTATCTACCACAGGAGATGCTGCACCAGCTGATTCTGGTTGTAGCTTCCTGGGAAGGGAGAATGACCAAGCATGTGGGTACTGCCCAAAGCATTTGTAGTGGCAGCAACAGTGCAGGTGTGCTCGCAGGGGAGCAAGAGCAACAACAGGTATTATTACATCACCATGTCCTCCTCTGTGGTGCCCTCCAAGGTGACTGGGGATCAAAGTGGTTCTTGTTCACAGATCCCCAGTGGTGACGGGTCATACCCACCTTGGAGTCAGAGATAATTCTGGTGGTTTACCCCCACCAGCTGAAGACCATACAAGAAGCATCCCATCCCACACTTAGCCCACACAAGAGGTGCTGCCCCAGCTGCTCCTAGTTGTAGAATCTTGGGGAGAAACAGTGATCAAGCATTTGGCAGTGGCAGTTACAGGGGGATGTGTTTCCAAGGGAGTAAGAATAATAAAATGTGGTGCTTGATTACTCTTTATTTTTTGCCAACCCCTGAGATGACTGGGGCCACAGGTGGATCCCATACATAGGCTCCCAGCGGCTTGCAGGCCATTTCTCCTTCTGTCCTTTGAGATGACTGCTGCAGTCCGTTCCTGCCACCTGTAAATTATGCAAGAGGTACTACTTCACACTTAGCCCCCTGTTGCCTTTAGCCCACACAAGAGGTGTCTGGGCACCCTTAGCTTGCACAAGAAGGGCCCAGTCTCCTGTAGGGAGAACAAGTAGCTTTTCACCATCTGTAACCTGCACCATCTGAGAACCCATGCTCAGGTGCACAGTGAGAGTCCTATGATGGTCCACTTCTCTTCTCATCAACCCCAGCAATGGCGCCTTGCTTCTCCTGTGGGCCCAGAACTCTCCCGTGTTCCCTCTGCCTTGGCATTCCAATCTCCAGCTCATAACAAACTGCTCCCCCACCTTAGCCCCTTAGGATGTTCCCACACAGAAAACCCTAGCCCTGTCCCCAGAACTGACCTCTGGAGCCAGAATATCAGCACCCAGCCCCTGCTCTAGCATCTTAGGCTGTGGTTTCTGAGGCAGTGGTGTGACCCTCACTATACTTTGCCATCCTCAGTCCAGCTGCTAAAATTTTCTTAGCAACTTTTAGGTCCCTCCAGCTCAGTTGATCTCCCAGTGGGTTAGGTTGCTTCCAAGGATGTGGGTTCCTTTCCTCTTTCACAGCTCCCTCTCAGGAATGCTAGTCCCCTCCTGATTCCTTTTCTCTCTCTCTTCTATTTTTTTCTACCCAGTTATGTCAAGAGTTTCTTGCCCTTTTCAGAGGTTTAAGTTCTTCTGTCAGCATTCAATAGATTTTCTGTGTGAGTCATTTTACATGTAGATATATTTTTTTGACGTGCTTGTGGGAGAAGATGAATATGACATTTTATTCCTCTGCCATCTTGATCTGCCTCCTTTGCTTCTGTTCTTTAACAAAAGAAGAGTAAGAAAATATATTGAAATACTATAAACTATGTAAGTGTGATAGACTTTGGCAGAATTCATGAATCAAATGTTAACATGACTTCATTTGTAACCTAAAACAAAGCAGCTGAGCTATTGTTATAATCCCATTGTTTTCTAGTAGCTACTGGAGAGATTAAAACATACTTACATCTTCTGTAAATAACCAGAGTAAACAGAAAACCAAAATGAGTTCTAAAACTAAAAAGTAAAACAAAAGCAAAGAAGTGAGTTTTTATTATCTGATTTCTTCCTGAGGTTTCAAATAACAAATACCAGCATAATTTGCATTTTTAATTGAAAATTTGTTTATGTTAGCCATAGGCATGGAATAATATATCATTATGAGACAGTGCTGTGCTACAGGGTATGCGACATAGTCAACAGAATCTGACATCTACAACATTGTGAAGCAGAGTCAGTGTGTTCACAATTTTAAAAACTGATGCCAAACAAAACTCTGACATTTTCTGGAGCAATAAGACAGCTTATCAAAGGCTAATGTTTGAATCTGACTTGAATAGATAGTTAACAGAATTATGGACTGATAATCTTCCTGATAATCTTTAAGCTCTGAGATTCTTTTTTAATGAATTTTATTTTTCCATTATAGTTGATTTACAGTGTTTTGTCAATTTCTACTGTATAGGAAAGTGACCCAGTCTCATATAATATATATATGTTTGTGTGTGTGTATGTATATATTCTTTTTCTCACATTTTTCTCCATCATGTTCCATCACAGTGACTAGAAATAGGTCTCTGTGCTATACAGCAGGATCTCATTCCTTATCCACTCCAAATGCAATAGTTTGCATCTATTACTCCAGACTCCAAGTCCATCCTACCCCCTCCCTCTCCATTCAGAAACCACAAGTCTGTTCTCCAAATCCATGCATTCTTTATCTGTGGAAACGTTCATTTGTACTACGTGTTACATTCCAGATATGTGATATCATATGGTATTTGCCTTTCTCTTTCTGACTTACTTTACTCAATATGAGAGTCTCTAGTTCCATCTATGTTGCTGCAAATGGAATTATTTTGTTTACTTTTATGGCTGAGTAGTATTCCATTGAGTTATATACAGCACCTTAATCAATTCATTTGTTGATAGGTATTTAGGTTGTTTCCATGTCTTGACCATTGTGAATAGTGCTGCAATGACCACATGGGTGCATATGTCTTTTTCAAGGAAAGTTTTGTCCCAATATATGCCCAAGAGAGGGATTGCTGTGTCATATGGTAGTTCTACATTTACTTTCTGAGGTACCTCCATACTGTTTTCCATAGTGTTTGTACCAATTTACATTCCCACCAACAGTGTTAGAGGGTTTCCTTTTCTCTACACCCTACCCAACATTTGTAACTTGTTGACTTGTTAATGATTGCCATTCTGACATGTGTGAGGGGTACTGCACTGTGGTTTTTATTTGCTTTCTCTAATATCAGTGATATTGAGCATTTTTTCATGTTCTTTTTGGACATCTGTATATCTTCTTTGGATAAATGCCTATTCATGTCTTTCACCCATTTTTCATTTTTTTTTTGTACACTCTGAGCTTCTTTACATCATTGCTCAGCTTGTGATCCCAGTATAAAGCTTTATGGTCACTTATTATCAAAACAAAAAATATTACTTAAGAAAACCTTACTATTTACTATCAGCAGTTCAACATTAAAATATATCTTTTAGATGCTTAAGCATTTGTAACTAATATAGAACACTATTTTTTTTAAATCAGTAACATTCAAACATATCAGTGCATTCAGTTCCTTACTAAGAGTTTTCCAGATGTAATTGTTTTGATAGCATAAAGTGTTTTGGTACTATGAAAATGACTTTATAAAATTGTATGTAATAATGCTTTTAGTAATGTCTGTCCTTGGTTACATGAATTTGATTGTCCTAACCAAAACTTAAATTTGATGCATTAGCAAAGATAATATTTTTCCAAATGTCCTATCTGATTTGTCAATATATCACTTTATGGGATGACTCTTGTTGCTTATATCTTTAAATAACTACCCACATGGTTTACTGATTTTTTTTATGGCCACACCTTCCATATATGGAACTTCTGAGGCAAAGATTGACTCCAAGTCACAGCTGCACCCTACACTTCAGCTGCTGTAACACCAGATCTTTTAACCCACAGCATCTGGACAGTCATTGAACTTGTGCCTCCACAGTGACCCAAGACACTGCATTCAGATTCTTAACCAACTGCTGTCACAGTGGGAACCCCTGACATTTGTTTTTTTATTTGCAAAGAGAGAACTAAAAAGAAAGAATTTGGTGATATTGCTGGCAATGTCTTTTAACAGAGGTTTTCCTTCCATTATGGTTATTACAAGATAATGTAATACACATTGAAGTTAAATTTCAAAAATGAACTAATTTTGGAGTTCCCGTCATGGCTCGATGGTTAACGAATCTGACTAGGAACCATGAGGTTGCAGGTTCGATCCCTGGCCTTGCTCAGTGGGTTAAGGACCCGGTGTTGCTGTGAGCTGTGGTGTAAGTTGCAGATGCGGCTCAGATCCTGCCTTGCTGTGGCTGTAGTGAAGGCCAGCAGCTACAGTTCCTGATAGACCCCTAGCCTGGGAACCTCCATATGCCGCGGGTGCGGCCATAGATAACGCAAAAAGACCAAAAAAAAAAAAAAAGAACTAATTTAACAGTATAATATAATCAATTTACAGTTTATTTATTTATTATTTTATGGCCAACCTACAGCATATGGAGTTCCAGGTCCAGGTATCAGATCCAGGCCACAGCTGCAGCAACCTGGATTCTTAACCCACCATAACAGGCTAGGGATCCAACTTTTTTTTCCAGCACTCCACTGACACTTCTGATCCTGTTGTGTCACAATGGGAACTCTTCAGTTTATAGCTTAAATATTGAGATGACACTTTGGACTTGATTTGAAAAATGATGCCTGAACAAGTTAAGACTTTTGGGACAATTTGGATGGAATACATGTATTTTGCATATCATAAGACATAAAATTTGGTAAAGGCAGAGACAGAAAGTTGTAGACTGAATATTTGTATCCCAGCAAAATTTATATATTGAAACCTAATCCCCAATGTGATTTTATTTGGAGATTAGTCCTTCACGGTGATTAGGTCATGAAGGTGTTTAGGTCATGAATGAGACTGGTGACCTTATAGAAAGACAAGAGGGGATCTCTTGCCCTATCTACCATGTGAAGATACAGCAAAAAGTTGACTAGGTATGAACCCACCAAACACCAACTGTGCTGGAGCCTTGATCTTGAACTTCACATCATCCAGACTGTAAGAAATAAATCTGTACTGTTCATAATCCCAGTCTATAGTATTCTGTTATAGAATCCTGAACTAAGGCAGACTTAATACAGCATTTTTTTAAGAAAAAGCTATACTGAATTACAGTCTCAAATATTACACTGACAGTTCCTTATTGTCAAGGTCATACAAACTGTATATGAACCTACATACAAAACAATTTAAGAATCATGTTTCTAAATAATCAGGAAATTATATTTAAGTAGTTACCTCTTAAAGTGAGAATATTTTACTCATACATAAGTTATTTACTGCAATTTAATTATATTTTAGGAAATTTGGATTTACAGTTATGACAAAATATTTCATTTTTGTCTGAATTAAATGAGAAAAAGACTCCTATTGCTGTAATACTTGGCAGAAATTATTTACCTTAGATGTGTAATTCCTTTCTTTATCTTTATAAGGCCGCACTTGTGGCATATGGAAATTCTGGGGCTAGTGATCAAATCAGAATTGCAGCTGCTAACCTAAGCCACAGCCTCAACATTGCTGGATCCATACTACATTTGAGACCTATGCTACAGCTTGTGGCAGCTGGTTCCTTAGCCCAATGAGTGAGGCCAGGAATCGATCCCATCTTCTTGGACCCTAGGTCAGGTTCTTAACGTGATGAGCTGCAATGGAAACTCTGAAATATGTATTTCCACTGATTGAATCTTGTAAATTTGTTACTAATGTAACAATTTTCATCATAACTGAGTTTCTAAATGCCAATAGTATTTTCAAAAAGGGAAGATTTGTATTAAAAAAAGTGAAATGAGTTTCACTCATAAAGAAAGAAAATATTTTTTCTTTCCATTTTATTATTTCTTGACAGTTAATTTCAATATTTTATATGATGATATTCAATAATGGATTGATATTAACCAAGACAGGTTTAATACCCCTTCAGTTTGACTAAACCTTAGACTACTTGCTTCTTGACTGTAGGCTTCTGTTTTCCATTTACTTAAAAACTTATAACTGTAAATGCTTTCCCTTCTTCTTTGAAATATAAATCTTATATAAGCCAGGAATGTCTCTCTCAAGGACCTGAGAGACATCCTTTTGAAATGTTATCATCAAAGAAGATATCACACCTATTTCCCAGCCTCTGTAGGAACCTAGAAGCCTAACTTTAATAAACACTAATTAGAAAAAACATTGATGAACTAATCACATTCACCAACCATCTCTGTAATGTTCTTCCAGTACATTTTCACTTATTCCAGTGCTGAAAATCTGTGCTATCTTCTGCTTCAAAGGAATCGAGTTCAATCTCTCACCTCTGCTGCAATTGTCTTTAAATAAAATTTTTATTGCTTCAACATGTGTCCATTACAAATTTTATTTTGTAATATGGTGCAGGGTCAGCACATTTATTCATCCTTTAAAAAATTAATAATTTCAAAAATTAAGAATGAAAGGATATTTAACAAAAGCTATTATACAAAAATTGCCCTTCTCTTGTGGTTAGTCCCTGGAAAATATATTCTGGTCTTGTTTTTACTCCTCTTTCTAAACTCAATTACATTTTTGCCAGTAGGCAGATCTTTTCAATACAGTTTGTGGTCATTTAGTTTGCAAAATCTGTGCTTTAGATCAATGGTGTCTTGTAGTTTTTAAAAAGAAGCTTAAGAAAATATGACGTCTAATCACTTGTGACAAATATATATATGTATATGTAACTGGGTCACCATGCTGTACAGTTAAAAAAATAACAGAAAACTCTAAACAAGCTATAATGGAAAAAGAAAAGAAAATGTTTATGGAAAATCCAACGAATGTTGAGTGAAGATGAATAATTTTGGCAAATTGCAAAACTATGCACATTACATTACTAATTGATATCTTTTGACTCCACTCTCAAAATATCCAGTGGAATAATCTCCCTATGAATTGTAACAGACACAGAAAACTGAATTTTCCATTGCGGTCATGGCATGTCCTTGCCATTTCCAATTATTCCTCTCTACTCCTTTTGAAGAAATCCAAGTAGCTGGTAATCAGCATGTACAATTTTTTTATCTCTGAGAAATTTATATAACCCCTCCTTCCACTAATGCTGTAAAAATCATTCCATTTTTAACCACTTAGAATGCCCTTTAATAAGTCTTCTAATGTTGGATAAAGCTCTATATTGATGATGCTTTACTTGATTTTATCCCACAGAGGGCATTTATACCTTAAATCACACTTGCAAATTTCAATTTGTATATATTTCTCTCTATGTATGTATATATATATAGAATGGTATATATTATGCCATATGAAATATAAGTATTATAAACTGTTGTGAGGTAATATAATATATACATAAAACACTAAAGTATAAAAACTTTTATCTTTCCACACATAAAGAAATAAATTAAATTATTCTCAAGTACTATTTCCTAGTTATTTTTTGACACACTAATCTCAAGAAGTATTGTATCAGATAAGTTTGAAAAATGCTGCAAACTGAAGCCCAGGAACACCAGTATTGTATATGACAGCATGCGCCAAATGTGACACGATTTGTATCTCACAGAAGCTTCAGCTGAAGAAAACATATGGCCCTGGCCAAGGGCAACTGGATTGAACCATCCCAGGATTGAAAAGGCTCCAGAGCTCATCCTAAACCATCATGAGATCACATCTCAAAATAAAACACTTCATAGGGATTCTTCATAGGGATTCATCATTTATATTAGCCTACTAAAACCTCTAATTAGTTCCAACTTTTAGAACTCTTTGATTATTTTTCTTTCCATTATATCTGGTTTACAGATTTCTGTCATTTTTGCAGCTGCATAGCATGGTGACGTGGTTACACATAGGTATATGGATTTGAAACAAGTGATTAGACTAGTTCTCAGTGCTATACAGCCAGATCTCCTTGCTTTTCCATCCCAGAGGCAGTAGTCTACAACCGTTAAGCCCAGTTTTCCATACCATCCCATACCCTCTCCCATGCCCCTGGCAACCACAAGTCTGTTCTCCAAGTTCATGATTTTCTTTTCTGTAGAAAGGTTGTGTAGTATATTACATTCTAGATATAAGTGATATTATATGGTATGTCTTTCTCCTTCTGACTTACTTCACTCAGTATAGGGTCTCTAATTCCATCCATGTTGTGGCAAATGACATTATTTTATTCTTTTTTATGGCTGAATAGTATTCTATCATTTATATATACCACATCTTCCTAATCCAATCATCTGTCAATGGACACTTGGGTTGTTTCCATGTCTTGGCTATTGTGAATAGTGCTGCAATGAGTATGCATGTGAAAGTTGTGTTTTTCAAGGACATTTTTGTGCAGATATATGCCCAAGAGTGGGATTGAGGGGTCATATAGTAGTTCTATGTATAGTTTTCTAAGATACTTCTATACTGTTTTCCATAGTGGTTGTACCAGCTTACATTCTCACCAACAGTGCAGGAGGGTTCCCTTTACTCCACACCCCCTTTAGCATTTGTTGTTTGTGAACTTGTTAATGATGGCCATTCTGACTGGTATTAAAAGGTATCTCATGGTAGTTTTGATTTGCATTTCTCTAATGATCAATGATGTTGAGCATTTTTTCATGAGCTTTTTGGCCATCTGTATATCATCTTTGGAGAAATCTCTATTCATGTCCTTTGCCCATTTCTCAGTTGGGTTGTTGGTTTTTCTGCTGTTGAGTTGTATAAATTGTTTGCATATTTTAGAGGTTAAGGCCTTGTCAGATGCATCATTTGACACTATTTTCTCCCATTCCGTAAGTTGTCTTCTAGTTTTCTTTTTGTTTTCATTTGCTGTGCAAAACTTGTCAGTTTGATTAGGTTCCATTGGTTGATCTTTGCTTTTGTTTCTGATGCTTTGGGAGTCAGACCTGAGAAAATATTTGTTAGGCTGAGGTCAGAGAATGTTTTACAATGTTTTCTTTCAGGAGTTTAATGGTGCCTTTTCTTATATTTAAGTCTTTAAGAAATTTAAAGTTTATTTTTGTGCATGGTGTGAGAGTGTGTTCTAGTTTCATTGATTAGCATGCAGCTGTCCAGCTTTCCCAGCAATACCTCCTAAAAAGACTTATCTTTTTCCCATTTTATATTCTTGCCTCCTTTGTCAAAGATTAATTGACAGTAGGCATCTGGGTTTGTTTCTGGGTTCTCTATTCTGTTCCATTGGTCTGTATGTCTGTTTTGTTACCAGTATCACACTGTCTTGATAACTGTGCCTCTGTAATACTGCCTGAAGTCTGGGAGAGTTATGCCTCCTGCTTGGTTTTTGTTCTTTAGAATTGCGCTGGCAATTCTGGGTCTTTTGTAGTTCCATGTAAATTTTTGATTATTTGTTTTAGTTTTGTGAAGAATGTCATGGGTAATTTGATAGGGATTGCATTGAATCTGTAGATTGCTTTGGGTAGTATGGCCATTTTTACAATACTCATTTTTCCAGCCCATGAGCATGGAATATATTTTTATTTCTTTGTATCTTCTTTGATCTCCTTGATTAATATTTTGTAGTTCTTGGCAAATATGTCTCTCACTTCCTTGGTCAGGTTTATTGCCAGGTACTTGATTTTTTGGGGTGCTATTTTAAAAAGTATTTTGGTGTTAATTTTCTAATATTTTATTGTTAGTATAAAGAAATGCGGTTGATTTATGATCATTAATCTTATATCCTGCTCCTTTGCTGAATTTGTTGATCAGTTCAAGTAATTTTGGGGTTGAGTCCTTGGGGTTTTCTATATATAGTGTCATGTCATCAGCATAGAGTGACAGTTTTACCTCTTCTCTTCCTATTTGGATGCCTTTTATTTCTTTTGTTTCTCTGATTGCTGTAGCTAGGACTTCCAATACTATGTTGAATAACAGTGTACAGTGGGCATCCTTGTATTGTTCCAGATTTTAGTGGGAAGGTTTTCAGTTTTCCTCCATTGAATATTATATTTGCTATGGGTTTGTCATAAATGATTTTAATATGTTAAGGAATGTTACCTGTATCCCCACTTTTGTAAGAGTTTTGATCAAGTATGGATGTTGGACTTTGTCAAATGCTTTTTCTGAATCTATTGAGATGATCATGTGGCTTTTGACTTTTCTTTTGTTAGTGTGGTGTATGACATTGATTGATTTGCATATGTCGAACCATCCTTGTGTGCCTGGGATGAATCCTACCTGATCATGGTGTATGATCTTTTTTATATTTTGTTGGATTCGGTTGGCTAAAATTTTGTTGTGAATTTTTGCATCTATATTCATCAAAGATACTGGCCTATAGTTTTCTTTTTTCATGGTGTCTTTGTCTGGTTTTGGAATTAAGGTGATGTTGGCATCATAGAATAACTTTGGGAGTCTTCCTTCCTCTTCAACCATTTGGAAAAGCTTAAGGAGGATAGGTATGAGTTCCTCTTTGTATGTTTGGTAGATTTTGCCTGTGAAGCCACCTGGTCCTGGACCTTTATTTGTATGGAGTGTTTTTATGACATACTCAATTTCATTTCTAGTGATCGGTCTGTGCAGTTGATCTATTTCTTCTTAATTCAGTTTTGCCAGTGTGTAAGTCTCTAGAAAGTTGTCCATTTCTTCTAGGTTTTAGATTTGTTGGCGTATAACTATTCATGGTATTATCTCATGGTTTTTTGTATTTCCGTAATACCCATTTTGATTTCTCCTTTTTTATTTCTTATTGTGTTTACTTGGGGTTTTTTCTCTCCTCTTCTTGGTGAGTCTAGCCAGAGGTTTGTCAATTTTGTTTACTTTTTCAAAGAACCAGCTCTTGGTTTTATTGATTTTTTCTACTGTTTTTTGAATCTATTTTATTGATTTCCTCTCTGATCTTAATGATTTCCTTTTTTTGTTGTTGTTTAATTGGTTGGCTGCTTTCATTTTTGTCTTTGTTGTTAATTCTAGCTTATGTTTAAAGGTTTTTGTTTATTTAATACTACGTATTCTGGGAAAACACTTGGAAATGATTCTCAAATACTTTTGAGGGAAGAAATGATCTTTTTATAGAAGCTACAATCTTTGCTCATAAAAAATAGGAGGAAAAGAAAAGATAAAAATTAATTCATCTAATAGTTTCAAATCTAGGAAAATATTCCTTAAATTAAAGACCTGATTTTTACCCAAAATATCAGGTTCTTCTGTTCTGTGCTACCTCTCTCTCAGTTCTTACCTAAGCACAATGATTTGGAGTGAAGTCTGAGAAGCCCTGTAGTGATGAGAGGATAGAGCCAGTGGGCTTCATCATGTAAGGACATAGGCATGTGGTCTGGCAGGATATTGTTCCAGCTGGGAGGTGCTATATGAGGACCATGATAGACCCTGTGGTCTTGATGCACAGGAATGGAAGCAGGCAGTCTCTTTAGGCAGGAACAATCAGTGCAGAATGGGAGTGGTTCTGGTTAAAGGGAATTTCCTCCTGAGCTAACACCTCAGTGTGACAGCTGACATGGGCTCTTTTCTCTATCTGCCCTTTCACAAGTACTGTTATTCTAGGCAGTAATCCAGAATACCACCATCATGAACATCTCCTGACTACAACTTTGATGACTAAGATTCCCCCAAAGAAAGAAGAATCCACGTTTGTCCCAATCTTGATTCCAATATGAAAACCTGTTTTCTTCTTTTTAGTATAAAGCTGCTTGCAATTCTTCCTGGGTGGGGGAGGGGGTGAGGGCACAGTCTTTAAGGCATTAGCCTGCTCTGACCCTGCTTTGCCTGGCAAAGCCATAAAGCTATTTTTTTTCTATTTTATCCAAAATTCTGTCTGCATTTCAATTTGGCACTGGCAGACAGAGGTTGAATTCCAGTACAGTAGCAATGTACAGCAATTTTTATTTATGCCCTCAGAGAGAGCAGGGTGCTGTGGGGTAGCAACTGGCTCTGGATGCAACATGGTCTTTCCTTATACCCCTATATCATGCACCTGTTTGTGGATCCCTTTTCCCTTGTCCCAGGCCCGTTAATGTCCTGTCCTAAACCCTCTGCACTATATGTAAGGGCTGAGTGTTATTTTGACCTTTGTTTGGGGGCTCATTTTGATCCTTCCATTGGCTCTCAGCAGGGATGCTTTATTTGCATGAGAAAAATTTGTAGGGAAGTGCTCTGAAGGGCATTCCTCTGGTACCTGCATATTTCTTCATTGTCTGATTACAGGCCTCCTGTTTTTGGTAAAAATAAATGACCTGTTTTGAATCATCAGTGTCCAAGTCCCTATCCTATTCTACATAATGAAACAAACATAGGTTTGGGATTTAGTTGTAGCGATTTAATCACGTTAAAGAAATTACTTCAGAAAACTGATATTTTCTTTGCAATATTCTACTATTTTCTTTCTTTTTGTTTTTTGGAATGCTATGTTTTCTTTTCCCTGCTGCAGTCTTCTTAGATCCTTTCACAATTCTCTATGCATTCCAAATATTATGTAGTTGATAATATATATATATATATATATATATTCGTGAGTTGATTTATCTTCAGTTTTAGGAGAAATATTTATTGTTTATAGCATTTAGTTATAAAAATTGTATATGTTAAAATGAATATATGATCACTATGTGGAATTATTAAATCATTTAAACATATAAAATTTCATCATAAATGTTATTAAAATAATTATTCTCAATTTACTATTTTGGTGCTAAAAAATAATAAAGAAAATTCACAACTGTTATCTGAATTACAGTCTTTCCTAGATTACAGCCAAATAAACCTTTCTGGCTGAGCTTAAATGGGATTTTATCAATTCCATAAATAATGCTTAAAATGTTCACAGTACCACTAAGATTGCTGTAGAAATAATACATAAAATTGAGTGACTTGCTTTAACAGAACACTTTCAAGTGAAATAACATCTTAGAATTGACTATAGCTAGAGTAGTTATTAAAAGACATTGATGCAAAACCAAATAGAAAGAATTTATGTTCTTGAGTGTTTTGTTTAAATCCTTTCTGTCGTGTTGAAGCAAGATTGAGTCTGTGCTTTTCCAGTTTTGTGTGTCAGGTAAAACATAGCAGGTGGGTGAAATGAATTCATCTTTCTGTCTTCAAGTAAACTAAAAGCAATTTTTGTCTTCCCATGTGGTCACTTGAGGTGCTTGTCATGTTCAAACTAATGATATCAGGCACCCTCAGGTTGTTTAAGTATTCATGAAGTAATTAAATTCTCATTAACATATAAATAAAAGAAAACTGAAAACAAGTTTAGCAGGCACCTAACATCTGTTCTAATGCTTTTAAGTATTAAAATGTGCCACACACAGAAGGGAAAGTGCATTCTGTTCTGGGAAGTATTTTGCATAGATTATTTATAGAAACTGTAATTAAACTGATTTGGCATATTAAAAAAAGTGTTAACACCAGAGCATTATTTAGATAGTTTGTTGGTCTCTGCCACCTAAATAAAGAATGAAAAATAGACATGGGAAAAGAAAAATTAGGCTTTGTTTGTTTTACATTTCAGTTAAATTATAAAAATAATTGAAATCTATTTCCATTCATAAATAAGATGGTTAAATTTCAGTCTGTACAAACATACATCCAATTTTGAAGCTACAATAAAAAGCACCTTTCTTTGTAAATTATAAAATGGTTTCAGTTCTTGTCCAAATATTACCAAGGCTGTTACCCCAGAATTGTACCCATGCCCAAATAGAAATAATGTACTTATTCAAATTTCATAAGGAAGCTGCAAATAGTAAAAAAATAAAATAAAAAAGAAACAAGAACTGTTTAGAATTGTTGAGAAAAAAATATGACTCTGGCTCGGATCATCAGTGTCAGAAAATGAGACACATGAACACAAAAAGATCTCGATAAGGCTCTTTACTTCTGCAGAAGGGCATGAGTTCTCAAAAAGCACGCACACAGAAGAAAATACCCTCATATTTATCCCTAATGCAGGTGGTATACCTGTCCCCTTCCCATTGGTCAGGTCAGGGCACACATTCTTCTCCTTTGGCTAATTTGAAACAAATCACCACTGGGAGGAAAAGGAAAGAGGACTGTGTTACAGGAGGGCCTCTCAGATGAAACCAGAGCAAAATGGAGTAATCAAGACTTCTTCTGATAGAAAGGACATGTATTACTTCTCACAGAACCAAGCAGACCCAAGATAGTGGAAGATTTGACTTCTAATAGACCTTGAGCCTTATTAGTTGCTCATTTTAAAAGTTTAGCATGCTATGTGTCACATCACCAGCACCAGAAAAGTGGGCAATTGCCATAACAACCAGAAAAGCCCATGAAAAGAATGAAAAGGAGAATTGCATCAATTCCAATCACACCCTTGTTCTCTAATAACTCGTGAATATTCCTCCCACTCTCTCCAATCACCTCTCCCTCCTTTACATTTGGTGTCACTACCTGAATTGGGTTGAGAAGGTGATTTGAGAACCAAGTTCCTCCTTCTCCATTCTTTGGCCACTTAATAAAGTTTGTGCTGTTCCAATCACAGTAATGATTTCATTACTGTCTGCGCAACTCCAGTTGTGCAAATCCAATTGGAAAAAAGCCTCCTTGGCTGAAACAAGGGGACTCAACCCAGGATAGGACCCTGAAATGTGTCCAGTTGTCCAATAGGTAAAAACATATTTCACTTCAACTCCTATCTTTACCTTACTCATATGTACTGATGATTTCCTCTTTAGAGCTTTTTATGTATGGGTTTGTCAAATGGTAAAGTGGAAGGTGTTAAAGAGCAGATTGCTTTTCATAATTAACCATTCCATTTCAAGTTATTTTCCACTTATATAAGATTTTTTCATGTTGTATTTTGTATATTTATTTTATATATAATTACAAATTACCCAAACTTTTTTCATTTCACAATCTTCCACATAAAATTTACCATTCAAATAAAATAAATTCACTTATCTTAACTGTGTGGTTGTTAAAATTTGTATGTTCAAAAATAAGGAGGCCACAAAATGAAATACTTTTTAAAAAGCACAAGTGGAAAGTGCAGGGACAGAAAAAAGTAATTTTCATTCTATCTGTCTAAGTTATCATCTGCAGCCTCTATATTACATCCAAACTGACACGAGAAAAAAAATGTTTGTTAATATGTATAGGAGCAGAAAGATTTTTTTACTTGTGTTTTCTCAATTGCCTTCAGATCAAAACAGCTCTTGTGCCAAAGCAGTATTTTGGGGGCGACGTCTTCTGCTTCTCTTTATAGTACTATTAATACTTTACTTTTTTGAATACAATCTAATATAAATTATTAAATAATTTTACATTTAAGCATTGCATATTTTGTTTTATCTTCTCAAGCTTATTAGTTTATATTTCTCTAATCATGTACTGAACTCTAGATAATGTTCATAAAAATGCAGAGCTTAAATGCAAAATTATGGACTTTATAAAATTTTTATTAAAGTTGATTTACAGTGTTCTGTCAATTGCTGCTCTATAGCAAAGTAACCCAGTTACACACACACAGATATGTATATTTAATATATGTGTATTTAATATATATACATTAAATACATGTAGAGTATGTATTTATTCAATGTATATTTAATATATATATGTATTTAATATATATGTAATATATATATATACACACACATATATTTTTTTTTCAAATGTTATCTTCTATCATGTTCTATCACAAATGATAGGAAACAGTTCCCTGTGCTATGTAGCAGGAGCTTCCTGTAAAAGTAGTATCTTCCAGTCTATCCTGCTCCCTTCTTCTCTCCCTCAGCAGCCAAAGTGTTCTCCTCGTTAGCATGGACTTTTATGTTCTGTTGCTGGGTCTTCTCTTAGAAGGACATTTGTTTTTGAATTTAAGGCCAATTAAGTTAATTCAAAATGATCTTACTTTAAAGTCCTTCATTCAATTTCATCAGCAAAGATACTTTCTCAAAATGAGTTTACATTTCATTGGTATTGGGGGTTAGGACTTGTGCATATCTTTAGGAGTGACAATTCAAGATACTGTTCATGCTTAGTATATTACCCCTCTATCTCTCACAATATTTTCTCACTTTTATGATGGTAAAGATGTTTCATTGACAATGCCTGTGCCCTCTACCCTGTGCAGATTATTGTGATTCTTTCCACACAGAATTAATTTAGTAAATGTTTTTGAATTCAACTATTCATCATAATATAACCTTCTTTCCACACTTTCTATTTTATATGTTCTTACATCTAATGTGAGTATCTTGTAGGCAAGCAGAATATAAATGTTTTTATTTATTTTTTAATCCATTCAGCCACTCTATGTCTTTTGATTGGAAATTTTAGTCCATTTACACTTAAAAGTAATTATTGATAGATATGTACTTACTGTCATTTTGTTAATTGTTTTCTTTCTGTTTGTGTAGTTCTATTCTGTTCCTTTCCACAATTTTTCCTTTCCTTTGTAGTTCGATGACTTCCTTTAGTGGTATTCTATCAGTAGTATACATTTCTTTTTTATCTTTTATGTATTTGCTACAGGTTTTTGTTTATTGGTTACCAAGAAGCTTACACATAACAATGTATATCTATTCAAGTGAGGCAGAATAATAATTCTAGTTGTTAGTATAGGAACATGGGATTTGATATTTTCTTTGATAAAGTCACTGATTAATGTACATGACTTTAGGGTTCCTGAGAGTAAGATCCTCACAGGCCTAGCTTACTATACAGAGTATATCTGTTTTACACTGAGGTGGATGTTAATCTCCTCAAATGATAGAAAAGAAATGAGAGGAAAGGCAACTCCAAGGAAAACAAATCTGACTAGCATCCTGAATTTGATCCCTGGCCTTACTCAGTGGATTAAGGATCCTGCATTGCTGTGTGCTGTGGCTGGGGCTGTAGCTGGCAGCTACAGATCCAATTTGACCCCTATCCTGGGAAACTCCATATGCCATGCAGCAGGTGCAGCCCTAAAAACAAACAAACAAAAAAAAAACCCTTTACATCTCATGATAAGTGAGGATACATCCACCTTAGAGGACATATCCACCTCTAAGGCCCCTATTGGACAAAGACTGACATAGGTAAACTGGGCAAGGCCAATGGGAAAAAGAACTGATATCTGGACCCCAAATTGGTACTCCCATCTTTGAGAGGTAAAACCCCATAGAACAATAGAGAAGGGGACTATTCCTCCCCTCCCAGTGTCTGTGCTGGCCACTATTTGCTTTCCTGTAATAAATACATTTTCTTGCTTGCTGCCTGTGTGTTTGTGAAGTTCATTGTTTGGATCATGAACAAGAAGCCAGATTCTGCTAATATATTTCTGGTAATACATTTCTGGTAACACCAATAACTTAAGTTTGGTCCCATTCTAAAGCTCTAAAGAAGAGGGAAGTATTTCAAACTCTCAAGAAAAAAGAAATTATAAACAAATATCCTCAATGAAACCATATACAAACATCCTCAGCAAAATATTAGCAAACTGAATCCTAAAATTTTTTAAAAGTCATGCATAATGAGCGTTTTTCTTTCAATAATGATTTAACATCTGAAAATCAGTCAATGTGATATTTCACATTAAAAAATAAAGAATAAACTTTATATGATCATCTCAAAATATGCAGTAAAAGCATTTGGCAAGATTCAACATCTATGTACAATAAAAACTTTTAACAAAATGGATATACCTCAACATAATAAGGGCCATAAATGACAAATCCACTGCTAATATTTTATTCAATGATGAAAATCTGAAAGTATTTCCTCTAAGATCAGGAGCAATAAAAGGATGCCCACTCTTGCCACTTCTATTCAATATAGTATCAGAATTCCTTGCCAGAGCAATCAGGCAAAAAGAGTAAATAAACTGAACCTAAATTATAAAGTAGAACTAAAAGTTTCATTGTTTGCTGATGACATAATAATATATATGTATGTATGTGTGTATGTATATCATGAATATATGCATATGTTATGTGTATTACACACATAATGTATATAATTATGACATTATTATATTATGTATATATATGCTATTTTAGTACATTTGCATTTAAAATCTTTATAGTTAAATAATTTATACTGAAGTTAAAAAGACAGTATTTTGTGGAATTTTGAAATCTCATTTGGAACTGTTGAAAATACATATATAAACTTTAAACACTGCACAAAAATATTGTAACTAAAAAAATAGTAAACTTGCTATCATAGCTAAATCTGAATGTGGAATATAAGTTACATAGGCAATCCTATTTACAATTGTATCAAAAATAATAAAATCCTATGACTAAATTTAACAAAGAAGATGAAAGATCTGTATATTGAAAACTACAAGACATTAATGAAAGAAATTGGAAGACATAAATAAAGAAAAATCATATCAGTACTGCTGAAATATTCATACTACCCAAGGCACTCTACAGATTCACTGAATTCCTTATCAAATTTCCAATTCCATTTTTCACAGAAAAGTAACAAACAATACTAAAATATTTATATAACTACAAAAGACCAGCAAGAACTGAAGAAATCTTGAAAAAGAACAAAGCTGGAAACATCATATGCCCTAATTTCAAACTATATTACAAAGCTGTAATAATTAAAACATTATGGTATTGATATAAAAAAAAGAACACATAGAAAAGTAGAGCAGAACACATAGCCCAAAAATAAGCCCTTGTTCATATAGTCAATTAATTTATGACAAAGGAACCAAATTATACAATGAGGAAAGAACAGTCTCTGTAATAAATAATGTTGAGAAAATGGCAGCATCATGCAATGAATGAAACATGACCACCAACTTATAATATACACAAAAATTAACTCAAAATGATTAAAACTTGAACATAAAACCTGAAAGTATAAAACTCCTAGATAAAAACATAGGTGGTAAGCTCCTTGACATATTCCTTGTTGAATTTTTGACTTAGAATCAAAATCAACAAAAGTCAAAACAAATAAGTACATCATACCAAAAAGCTTATGCACAGCAAAGTAAACCATCAACAAAATAAAAAGTGAACTTACTGAATGGGAGAAAATATTTATAAATTATATATCAGATAAGGGGCTAATATCCAAAATATATGAAGAATTCAATAGCAAAAAACAAACAATGTGATTAAAAAATGGACGGAAGCTCTGAGTTTTTTTTACAAAGACAAGCAAATGGCCTACAAATAAACGAAAAGATGCTTAACATAGTCACATAATTAATAATCAGGAAAATGCAAATCAAAACCACAAAGTGATATTACTTAACACATGTGAATATGTCTATTATCAAAATGATGAGGTATAGCAAATGTTAGTAAAGACGTGGAGAAAAGCAACCCTTGTACACTTTTGGTGTGAAAGTAAATTGATTCAGCTGCTATAGAAAAGAGTATGAGAGCACTTGGAAATTAAAAATAGAATTACTATAAAATCTAGCAATGCACTTTTGGGTATTTATTGAAAGAAGACAAAAACAATAATTCAAAGATATACATGAACCCCCATGGTGCAACATTATTTACAATAGTCAAGGTATGGAAACAACCCAATGCCTAATTATTGGTGATTGTATGAAGAAATTATGGGTTATGGAATATTATTCAGCTTTAAAAAAGAAGTAAATCTTGCAATAACATGGATGAAACTTGTAAGCATTATCCTAAGAGAAATAAATCAGACAAAGAAAGACAAATAATGTATGATCTCTGTTATACAAGGAATCAAAAGACAAGACAAAAGAAAACTCGTGGTATAGAGAACAGATTACTGATGACTGTCAGACATAGGGGATGTGGGTGGAAAAATGGGTGAAGGGGGTATAAATTATTAAAAATTAATAATACTTTAAAATAACTGAATGAATTATTTTAATTTCTGTCAGATATGTTTAAGTAATTTTACTTCTGACAAATAATCATTTAGCCTGTATATCATTGAATACCAAGTGTATAAATACAGAGTTACAAACACTGAAATAATTTTGAATGGCAAAATGCTATAAAATTTAAGTGGCCACAAATTAAAAATTTTATAAATTTACAAATTTTTGAATCTTCCTCTATTCCCAATGGTTATAGACAAAAGGAATAGTCCTAAAGCTCTTTATTTGGCCAGTGGGGGTGGGTTAAAGTATAAGATCATACCAAATACACAACAGTCAGCTGGTTTAAAACATTAGTACATGAAATATGTATTTTATCCACCTCCATTAAACCATTTACAGCACTCATGAAAAATTTGTATTTATAATTATAAAAAAAGTAATAGAATTATAAAAGTCTTTGGTGGTAAAATCTAACACTCTCACAAGACTGAAATCCACGAAAAAGGAAAATTTAATGAAGATAAAACAAAATTGTAAAACATTACATAATAATTAATAATATATCTGTTCTCTTCCTTCCTTGATGTTCTGTGACATAGTAGTATGACATCCTAGCTCTAGTTTTCTTTATGTTTAAATTACATAATGTAAGACTTAGATAACACCATCTCTAGATCACCTTATAATTAAAGAAAATGAAAACACCCTTTTCTAGTTAAGCTTCAGAACCTTCTGTATAAAATAAAAGTTCTTTCAAATTTAATAGGTCAAGAAATAAGAGTTTTTCTTCTTAAAATTGAAGAAATGGAGTTCCTTTGTGGCCCAGCATTGTCACTGTTGTGTCTCAAGTTGCTATTTTGGCATGGGTTAAATCCCT
The DNA here is from genome assembly GCA_004024745.2 of Catagonus wagneri. Lineage (NCBI taxonomy): Eukaryota > Metazoa > Chordata > Mammalia > Artiodactyla > Tayassuidae > Catagonus > Catagonus wagneri. Next base: position 164,314 of record PVHT021183727.1, read on the forward strand.
GGCTCAGGAAATTTGCATGCCGTGGGTGCTGCAAAAAAAAAAAAAAGATTAAGTAATGACTGACTGATTCTTTATTAACTGGATACAAATTATAATTTATTTTATTACTAATTCTGGAAGTCTTTTGTTTCTTAAGAAAGTATTAAACTTATTTTACAAAGAAGTCACTAATGCATTGTTTACTTGTTCAACAAATAATTTAATCATTATTTGATACTAAGCATTACGTTTTGGATCTGGAGATAGGACACTGAACACAGTAGATACAAATATGTATGTGTAGACATAGCTATAAAGATACGTGTATGTATGTTCATGTATAAAGATGGGAAAGAAAATAAAGAGTCCTGCAGTGGTAGGCATTGCTGATTTTAAATAGATTCATCGAGACACCTCACTGAGATTAAGATAACAGCAAACACTTGATATAGGTCTTAGAGTAAGGCTTGTGCATATCTATGAGAAAACACTTAAGGCCAGCAAAGGCAAAGGCCCAGACTGAAGTGTGTTTGTAATTGCCCAGCAACTTCTAGTGACAAAGGGAAGAATTATAGCATATAAAAGTCAGAAAGGGAATGTAGCTAGGTCATTTAACACTTTGAAGTCCATGCTCTGAAAGAAATGGATTCCAGTGGAAATGACTGCAAAAAGGGCTGATATGATCTGACATCATAAATGGATCATTGTGTCTCCTTTATTCAGCATGAATCATAAGGAGGCTATAGTGGATATAGGAGAGTAACAGGGAAGAACAAGCCTGGCTCCCTATTGGATTTATTTCCTTTGCTCCAACTTTTCTATTATACTGTTAATTGACCTTTCTTAGTAACATTAGCTTTGCACATAAGCATACTAATTATTAAAGGAATTTTGCCTGCAGCTTGAGGTGTAAGTAATATTCCCTTCCCAGAAACTCTACCTACATATGGAGATTAAGTATATGAACAGGAAAAGTAGCATTTGTCTTACCTAGTTCTGCAGGATCATCATGACCAGACCAGAATAATCAGTAAGTTGACCAAGAACAAAAACCTTTTGTAACTTAAGAACCCTAGTTAGTGCCCAGATGCCTGCAGCTAGTCCTTACCTCCTGACCTCACCACCACTCCACTCTTCTTTTTTGTCATAAATGGAGCTTGTATTCTAACCCAAACAAGATGTCTCTTTTAGACATTATTTTGCCATCTTCTCAGTTTGCTGGTTTTCTGACTGAAGTCTCTATTCCTTTCTCAATAACTTTTCTCTTGACTTTCTAACCTGTAATGAGGTGGTAAGTATGAGATTAGACACAGTAACAGGAGGATCAATAAGGGAACTGTGGCAAGAAGCCACATTGAAATGATGGCTTGACTATGAAGATAGTGAGAAATAAATGAAAAGCTGTCAGATATTGGATATGTTTTGAATGATGCCAATATTATTTAGATACAAGGAAGAGAGAAGTTAAGGAGAAGTTCAGGGTATTTTCCTGATAAACATGAAGAATGGAGTAATTATTTACCAAAATCAAGATCGTGGTTGGAGCTGTATTTTCAACGTCTTGCATTTGAAATATTTCTTATCTAACCAAGCAGACCAATCAAATAGGGAGTTGAATATAAATGACTGTTTCAGAGGCAAGTTTCATAACAGTGATATAAAACTTGGGAGGTAGCATAAAATTAATGGCATTTGAAGCCATTAGACTAAATGAAATCACTAAGTGAGTATGGTTTTAGGAGATATGAGGCTCAAAGTGCTGAGCTTTTGTGTACACCAAAATTTTAAGCTCAAAGAAATAAAAAATAAATCATCCATAATATCAGAGAAATATTCTAAGAGTGGGTTTTCTTGAAAGTCACTTGAAAAAAAAGTATTGCAGGTAAAAGGAAAAAACACAGCAAAAGTCAATAAAATAAAGACAATGTTTATTATTGAATTTTGCAACATGGGGCTCCTTGTTGATTTTGATTAGAAAATCTTTTTTGAAGGGCTAGAGATTAATTAGGTGGAATAAGAGAAAATGTCAGAATTTAAAGCAGTGAATGAATATAGACATCTGGGGATTAGGTTTTAAGAACTAGTACACTAATACATCTGTCTTACATTAATGTAAATCATGTAATCAGCTTAGATAAGTACTTAGGTCACAGTAGTTGGATATGTGGACAAAAGTTTTAATAAAAATATAAGTCAAAATCTCAGTCTAGTAAAACAGATGTGAGCCTCTGCTTTTTTTTTTTCTTTATTAACAATGAATTTTGGAGTTCCCGTCCTGGCGCAGTGGTTAACGAATCCGACTAGGAACCATGAGGTTGCGGGTTCGATCCCTGCCCTTGCTCAGCGGGTTAACGATCCGGCGTTGCCGTGAGCTGTGGTGTAGGTTGCAGACGTGGCTTGGATCCTGCGTTGCTGTGGCTGTGGCGCAGGCCAGTGGCCACAGCTCTGATTAGACCCCTAGCCTGGGAACCTCTACATGCCGCAGGTGCGGCCATAAAATGACAAAAGGCAAAAAAAAAACAAACAATGAATTTTATTTCAGTTATAGGTGTACAAAGATCATAAGTCAATTCGATAGTTTTTGTGTCCCAAACCCACAGTGCATCCCCCCACCCCCCAGATTGTCCTATTTGAAAAACCAAGGTTTTCCAAAATCTGTGAGTCATTATCTGTTCTTCAAAGAAGTTCACTGTGTCTCTTTAGTTTCCATATGTAAGCGGTAGCATTGGGTGCTGCTGTCTAATTGTCTGACTGGTTTCACTTCATATGATAATTTCTAGGTACATCCATGTTGCTATAAATGTTATTCTGTTCCTTTTAATGGCTGAGTAATATTCCATTATGTGTATGTACCATATCTTCCCTATCCACTCCTCTGTCGATGGGCATTTAGGTTGTTTCCATCACCTGGCTTCTTCCCTCTCTAGCTGCTTTGGATGTAAAGTTAGGTTCTTTGAGCTTTTTCTTGTTTCCTGAGGTAGGCTTGTATTGCTATATACTTTCCTCTTAGCGCTGCTTTTGCTGAATCCCAGAGGTTTTGAAATGTCGTGTCTTTGTTGTCATTTGCTTCTAGGTATTTTTTAATTTCCTCTTTGATTTCTTCAGTGATCCATTGGTTGTTTTCTTGTTTTTGTATCCATTCGGCTAGACAATGTCTTTTGGTTGGGGCATTCAGTCCATTAACATTTAAGGTAATTACTGATATATATGTTCTTATTGCCATTGTATTAACTGTTTGGGGTTTTTGTTGCTTTTTTTAACTCTGAAGTTTTGATATAGGAGTCTATATACAAATGAGATTGTTTTAAGTTGTTGGTTTCTTAATTGCATGTGCGTCTCCAGTGACCTGCATTTGTGCTATCTTCTCACAATTTCTGATTTTGGTAGCATAGTTGTGCATGAATGATTTAGTATCTTTATTGTATATATGCCTTTACTGGTGAGCCTTGTCATTTGTGGTGTTTTTGCTTCTGGTCGTGGCCTTTTCTTTTCTGCCTAGAGAAGTTCCTTTAAGATTTGTTGTAAAGCTGGTTTAGTGTTGCAGAAATCTCTTAGCTTTTGCTTATCTGTAAAGGTTCTGATCTCTCCTTCAAATCGGAAAGACAGCCTTGCAGGGTAAAGAAATCTTGGTTGGAAGTTTTTCCCTTTCATCACATTAAGTATATCATGCCACTCCCTTCTGGCCTGTAGAGTTTCAGATGAGAAATCTGCTGATAACCTTACTGGGATTCCCTTGTATGTCATTTGTTTCTTTCCCCTAGCTGCTTTCAAAAGTTTCTCTTTGTCTTTAATTTTGGTCATTTGATTAATATGTGTCTCGGGGTGTTCCTCATTGGGTTTATTTTATATGGTACTCGTTGTGCTTCCTGAATTTGACTGAGTGGTTCCTTTCCCATATTAGGGAAGTTTTCGGCTATTATCTCCTTGAATATTTTTTCTATCCCCTTCTATCTCTCTTCTCCCTCTGGCACCCCTATAATACGGATATTGGTGCATTTAACAGTATTGCAGAGTTCTCTGAGACTCAGCTCATTTCCTTTCAATCTTTTATCTCTTTTCTCTTCTGCATTAGTGATTTCCACTAATCTGTCCTCCACCTCGCTGATTCTTTCTTTAGCCTCCTGTATTCTACTGTTGGCTGCTTCTAATGAATTTTTTATTTCAGTGATTGTATTTTGCATCTCTTCTTGTTTAATTTTTACAGCTTGTATTTCTCCGCTCAGTGTTTCCTGTAAATGATCGATCTTTGCCTCCAGTCTATTTCCAATGCCTTGCATCATCTTCAGCATCAACAGTCTAAAGTCTCTTTCTGGGAGGCTGGTAATCTCCTCATCACTGAGCTGTTTTTCTGGGCTGTTCTCTTTTGCCCTTATCTGAGTTATAGTTTTCTGTCTTTTCATTTTTATAGGTTTTTGGTGTGGTGACCTTTTTGCCAACAATAGAGTGGTAGCCACTCTTAGTTCTGGTGATTGTCTCCCCTGTGACTAAAGCTGGTATGGGCGAGGCTTGCTGTAGGCTTCCTAATGGGAGGGACTGATGCCTGCCCACTGGTAGGTGGGGTTGATTCTTATCCCTCTGATGGGTGGGGTTTTGTCTCTGGATGAGATTAGAGGCTGTGTGCCTGAGGGATCTTTAGGCAGCCTGTTTAGTGATGGGTGGGGCTGTGATCCCACCTGGATTATTGTTTGGCCTGGGGCTTCTCAGCGCTGATGGGAGGGACCAGATTTTCCCAGAAATGGCCCCCTCCAGAGAAATGCAGGCTAATGAATATTCCCAAGAGCTTCACCTCCAATGTCCTTCCCCCACAACAAGCCACAGTCACCCCTATTTTCCCAGGAGATCCTCCAAGAATTGCAGTCAGGTTCCACCTGGATTCCTATGGAGACTGCTTTGCCCTGGGACCCAGTGAACGTGAAAGTCTGTGTGTGCCTTTCAAGGATGGGGTCTCTGTTTCCCCCAGTCCTGTGGAGCTCCTGCACACAAGCCCCACTGGCCTTCAATGCCAGGTGCTCTGGGGGCTCTTTCTCCCTGTGCCCACTCCCCAGGCATGGGGTTTTGATGTGGGGCTCAGAATTCTCAGTCCTGTAGCCAAGTCTCTATGATGCAGTTACTTTCCAATTTGTGGGGCTTCCCACCCAGGAGGTATGGGTTGCTTCTGTCGCTTAATCACCCCTCCTACCTCTTGATGTGGTCCCCTCTTTGTCTTCTGGAGTAGAATATCTTTTTTGGAAGTTTACAGTCCATTTGGTTGAAGGCTACTCGGCATTTGGTTGTAGTTTTGCTGTTTTTTGGGAGAGAAGTTGAGCTCCAGTCCTTCTTTTCTGCCATCTTAATCCAATCTCCATGAGCCTCTGCTTTAAGGTCTAAAATACTCCTAAGTTTCCTAGTTGGAAAAGTATTTGAAAGACAAAAAATTATGAGAACTATTAAAACCTTTCCTACATCAAAACTGCAAAAGTTTAGCCATTTTTGATCTTAATAATTATTTGTTATTTCTTTGGCCCAGAACCACTCTCTAAAGGCCCACAAATTTTATTTTTCAGACTCCCTTTTGTGCAAATTCTATTTCTATTAATTTCTATCAGTGGAAGTTACAAGGAAGGCATTTGTGAGTGAGGGTGTTTGTGACAGTGACTGGAGTTTTCTGAGGGGCCGTACTCTTTATGTATATTCTTTAACTAGTCCTAATAGAGGCAGGTGGTTTGTAATGATTCAGTTGATTCCCTCAGCGGGGTTTCCTTGTGTTTCAGCACCACCACCAAGAGCTGGGCCTTCAGAAGATGGTAAAAATATTCAAGCTTATAGAATCAAGACCATGAGGGGAAGCGGTTTCTATTATTTTCTTTCTTTTTATTTTTATGGGCCACACCCATGGCATAAGGAAGTTCCTAGGGTAGGGGTCCAACTGGAGCTGCAACTGCTGACATATGCCACAGCCTCATGGTTTCTGAGCCATGTCTGTGACCCCCAGCAGGTCAGGCCAGGGCCAGAGATTGAATCTGTGTTCTCAGGGATACTAGTTGTGTTTGTTACTGCCAAGCCATGATAGGAAATCCTGAAGAAGTTTCTTTATTTTTTGGCTGGTAAACTATTTCTCCCTTTTACTCTGAGTCACTCCTTTTTATCCCACTCTCCATTTATTTATAATGCATTAGGAAGCAATTCCCTGTGTTAAATTCCTACAGATGAAATACCTAACAGACTCTCTTTTCCTGACAAGACCTGTATGATAAAACTGCTAATTGTGATTTTCATCTCATACTTTGCTTATGATCCCTTGCTCTGAAATATTCTTGTAGATTTTTTTTCCCTTCTGAATTGAATTCTTAAAGTACCATTAAGGCTCTAAATAGAGTAACAACTCTATTTCTCTGTGTATATGTCATTTTCTATCTGACTCTGGGTACAAGACATGGGTATTTTCCCCTCCCAAATTTCACAGTGGTCTGTATTTGAAAGGTATTATATAGAGTTATTACATAGCAGTAGTTGAAAAGTACTACATAGCAGTAGTGGAAATACTACATAGCAGTAGTTGAAAAGTATTACATAGCAACTATACAAGTATTACATAGAAGTGGTTAACACTGTGGCTCATGCATTAAAATACACTGCACACAGATAAGTAAACTGACATATATTTTTTTGATTTTTAGTTTTCATTGGTTAAATTCTTGGTTGAGGTGAAAAATAATGTCTAAGTCCTAAAACTTAGTGTAATATAATAATTTAAAGAGTTTATTAGCGGGAGTTCCCATCATGGCTCAGTGGTTAACAAATCTAAGAACCATGAGGTTGTGGGTTCAATCCCTGGCCTTGCTTAGTGGGTTAAGGATCCGGCGTTGCCATGAGCTGTGGTATAGGTTGCAGATGCAGCTCAGATCCCGCATTGCCGTGGCTGTGGTGAAGGCCGGCTGCTACAGCTCCTGTTAGACCCCTAGCCTGGGAACCTCCATATGTCGCAGGTGCGGCTCTAGATAAAAGCAAAAAGACAAAAAAAAATTTTTTTTACGTAAAATTACTGTATTTAGATCTCTGGATCTTCTCTCACTTCCATCTCACCAAAAATGCTGTTTGATCTTAGAAGCTGCTGTAGGGATTAAGGGGAAATAGATTTCCAGATCTGTATAGTGTCCTCTGCATATTACCTGGTCTCTCCTCTAACATGATATGACCTTCTCCCTGAGTGGATAACTGTGGTGGTTAATCATATTCCCAACTCAAGAATTTTGTGGTCCACCATAGCTAAAGTCTAAGGATGAATCACCTCAGGTTTTGATCTCTCTTTGGGATTGTCCTAGTTTCTTATACAATTGACTCTTCCATCTTTGATATTCACTGCTTCATCACTTGTCTACAATTCAACAAGATAACTGAAACTAACATAATTTTTCTTGTACCTATTTTAAACAATACTGAGGATGAGCAGAAGAAATTTAGCTTCTATCTCCAAGAAATTATGGCTACTGTACAAAATGTTTGTGCACTACCTAAAATAGCTATTTAAGAAGAATGTTCATCATAACTTGCTTTAAAACTCCCATATTGGGGTGTTTACCAATTTAAAGTTATTACGTGATGATGTCTTTTTAATTTCAAATGAAACAGTCTCTCTAAATTCCCCTTTTCAGAGGTACTGATAAGATTCTAACAATGTGATATTCGTCCTTCTTACAGTAAGTCTCATAAAATTAGCTGTTCTTGATCAAATATCTCATTTTGTTTTGCTTTTCCTTAGAGGTCTTCTAGAGAATCAACAATTGACTAGAAGTTGGTCCCTTATAATCTACAGTTCCCATGCTATACCCACTGGATCTGTACAGAATAACCTTATACACATTCTCTGGAGGGCCATATAGAAAATTCAGTGCCCCATATACAACACACAAGAATGGAAGGGGACATGGAAAAAGGTAATACTGACCTTACCACTGCTTATCCTCTCTATACCAACAAGTTTAGTTTGATATGACCTCTTATATATCACTAAGGGCAGCTTGCAAGACAGTTTTTACCCAAAGGTTAATATTTACCTGGGAAAAGCCATTTTGTCATTAGTAATTCTCCCAATACATTTTACATTTCTCTTTCCTTTTGACCAAAATTCAGAGAAAGGTCCAGTTGGGATTCAGATTGCAGTTTACAGCTTTTATTTCCTCTGCATGTAATCTCTATGGGTAGAAATAAGGATAAGTCTTCTTTTTTCTTTTTCTTTTTGACTTCTACAAACAAAACTCTATAGCTGACACAGTAAGTCATTTGAGGAGCTCAAGGGAAAGTTTTGTGGTCAAAATCTTGAGATTGAGGATTTATCAATGACTCCTTTCCCTAGATCAGTGGCTTCCTAGCAGGAATGATTTTTGTCCTCTGAAGATATTTTGCAATGTCTGGAGACATTTAGATTTTCATGATTTTGGGGGATATTATGAGCATCTGCTAGTAAACATCCTTCAATGCAGAGGAAAGCCTCAAACAACAAAGAATTATCTAGCACAAATATCAATAGTGCTATGGTTGAGAAATCCTGTTCTAGACAATATTACCCTCCCTTAAAATGCATTATTGGTAAATAAAAGTTTATGTACTTATATATAGTAGTAACTGTAATAACTTATCAGTATGTATAGTTGTAACTTTTACTTTAAAGAAAGACACTTCTCTTATCTATCCATCTATCTATCTATCTATCTACCTACCTACCTATCTATATGTGTTTGTGTCTGTGTGTATATGTGTATATATATATATATATATATATATATATGTATGACATACATATGACATACATATATGACACATATATATGTCCAGGACAACTAAAACATGGAGTATCAAAATGATTATAATGTTCTACTCTTTGCAGATATCTTTCCAGCAAAGTGCTTTCTTAAATAGCAATAGAATTTGGTAAGTGTTTACTACACATCTACTGTATATATATATGATTTACTGGAGGAATCATATAAATTAAAACATTTCATTTTGTAAATAAAATTGTTGTTGTTTTGTTTTATAAATACAGAGGCTTAAAAAGAGTGAGACCTTTTCTAATAAGAACTATATTTAAGGTATAAAATTATATGAAAGGAGAAAAGAGCAAAAGATTAATTCTTGCTGGGAAGTTATGGGAAGGCCTTATTCATAGCAGTAGGATTTAAACATGCTGGGAAATATGAAAGTATTCAAGAAAGAGAACTTGACAAATGCAGCAATCTAAATTCCATGGTAGAGATGAGTTAACTCTAATCAACTTAACTCATTTAAAATGCTCAATATAAGAAGTGAGGTTTAAGAAGTGATTTAAGGGATTTTTTTTTTAAAAAGGTAAATTGTCTTCTGGGTACTGGAGACTGTCTTCAATAATATGGTTGCACATGAAAATATGCATGGAAAATGGAAACAAACTTGGACATGCATAGAATGAACTATTTGAATTTCAGATTGGTTGCTTTACATGTTGTGGAGTAATAAGTTTTCATTTTCTTTGGAAAATCAAGTTGAAATAATTTTTTCTAATCAATAATGTATGTAAATCTTCAGACTTATATCTTCTTGGAGACCAATGTTTGATTTAATTACACATTAATGAGTAATTCTATCATTCATTATGCTAGAATGTTTGGTTCTATCCACATGTAATGCTAACTTTACTGAGGAGTTTGGATTTTTGTTAAGATCCTCTTCCTACGTTATGCAGGTAAAATTACAGATATTGCTAAATTAATTTGGACAAGCTATTCTTCCAAGTAGCAAGCTTTGACAAGAAGCAGAGTGAAAAGAAAACGTTCTCTTTCTGTGCTATTAAAAGCCATCATCGACTTTCTTAAATGTCAACCGTTTGTATCCATAAGAGAAAATTTCAATTATTTTGGACACACTCTAAAATTTCCATGTCATCTTACTTTATGTATTACATCTGACTAATCAGAAATGAAAAAAAGAAATAATAAAAGGAAAAAAGAAAGGAAGAAGATAAAAGAAAAGAATAAAAGCCACAGTTTTAAGGTCCATTAGATTGCTTCTAGATGGGAGAACCATAAGCTAATTTTAGTTTTCAGGAAAATTTTAAGACATATTTGTGTATTTTGTACTACATAATTTGAAACAAAGAATTATTTATCAACTTCAATTTGCATTCTGAAAATTCAAACATTAATATTTAAACTAGTGTGTTTGTTCTTTTAATAGTGTATTTTCAAAATTATTGACTCAACATTGGAACACTGATACTTATAATATTAAAAGTGGTATTAAGGAGTGCCCATTGTGACTCAGCAGGTTAAAAATCCAACTAATATCCAAGATGATGTGGATTCAATCTCTGGCCTCACTCAGTGGGTTAGAAGATCCAGCATTGCTATGAGCTGCAGTGTAGGTTTCAGACATGGCTCAGATATAGCATTGCTGTGGCTGTGGCGTAGACTAGCAGCTGCATTTCCAGTTCAACCCCTAGTCAAGGAATTTCCATATAGTACAGGTGCAGCCTTAAAAAAAAGTGGTATTAAATAAAATCTATCTTGTTTATTTAAAATTATGTTACTGTAATCAAATGTTAGCTACATAAATTACAACCTACATATTTTAAATTTTTCATTGCTAATGATTTTTGTTACAATTATAGGTATACAGAAATCATCACAACTCAATTTGATAGCATTTATACCCCAAACCCTCAGTGCATCCCCCTACCCCCCACCCCCCAGATAAGGTTTTCCAAAGTCTGTGGGTGATTGTCTGTTCTGCAAAGAAGTTCATTGTGTCTTTTTAATTTCCACATGTAAGTGGTAGCATTGGATATTGCTGTCTAATTGTCTGACTGGTTTCACTTTGCATGATAATTTCTAGGTCCGTCCATGTTGCTATAAATGTTGTTATTTCATTCCTTTTAATGGCTGAGTAATATTCCATTGTGTGTATGTACCATATCTTCCCTATCCACTCCTCTGTCGATGGGCATTTAGGTTGTTTCCATGACCTGGCTATTGCATAGAGTGCTGCAATGAACACTGGAGTGCACGTGTCTTTTCGAGTCAGGGTTTCCTCTGGATAGATGCCCAGGAGTGGGACTGCTGGATCAAATGGTAATTCTATTTTGAGTTTTCTGAGGAATCTCCATACTGTTTTCCACAGTAGTTGCACCAATTTACATTCCCACCAACAGTGTAATAGGGATCCTTCTTCTCCACACCCTCTCCAGCACTTGTCATGGTTTTCTGTGACTGTTAGTTGAATAGCTGTATTTAAAGCCTTGAGTCATAGACACTTGATTAAGAGGAACAGGGTACTACTGTTATTGATGTTTTATATTTACTGTGGATTAAACAAAATAAAACATTGGTGTGCTAATAACTGCTAAAATTTAGACTAAGATTTTTAGACTAAAAATATTTATTTTGTTTTTTGGAGGGATTTTGAAATCTCTTCCTCTTGTATAAAAATCTAGACTTATGGAAAACATTCAAGTGGGAGATGGATGATACTAATTAATGTTACTAACTGGATATCATGAGAAAAATAAGCACAGTGTTCACATTTATTTGATAGACCTACTATCTTAAAATATATGGAGTAGCTGTGATGACAGTAATGTATCTAAGTGCTTATAACCAAAAATATTTGTGTTAGCAGGTGTTTTAACAGCACGAGCAATTATTTAACCCCACCAAAATATTAAGCCTTGGTAAACACTCAAAATAAGTTAAATGACCTGTTGAATCTTCTAAAAACACAAAATGATAAGAAAGATATAGTTAAATTTTAAAATCATAATTCATTTAAACATTTACATTTTCTGTGATTTATCTCAGCCTCCCTTGTTATTAACTAGAGAGAATAATATTGCTCTCTTGCCATGTTCATTTTTTGTCATCACACAGCCATTTAAAATTGTCTTAGAAGCCTGCATAATTGGAAGTGAATATTGGCTTCTTTTTTCTTGTGACTCAAAGGCTCAGAAGCTGTTTCTCATGGTTGATTGTTCATTTCCCATGCCTCAGAACCTGTTTTTTAAAAGATGAATGAAGTGCTATTAAGATATTTAATTTTCTCAATTACAGCACTTGAAACACTTATACAATTATATACTTCTCTTCCCAAAGGCTCTTATAGCATATTTAGGTATTGTTGCTTGTTTAAAGAATAATAATGAAAAAGTAGATAAAAATAGCACTCTGCAATGACAACCAGCAATATAACTTTACTTTTTTTTTTTTTACTCTTTAGGGCCACACTTTTGGCATACAGAGTTTCCCAGGTAGGGGTCGAATCAGAACTACAGCTGCCAGCCAACACCACAGCAAAGTGAGATCCAAGCCGTGTCTGTGACCTACACCACATCTCATGGCAACATCAGATCCCTTACCCAGTGAGAGAGGCCAGGGACTAAACCCATGTCTTCATGGATACTAGTCAGATTCATTTCCAATTCACCACATTTCAACTCCCTGACTTTACTTTTAAGTTATTAGGGGAAAAAGAATCTGTTCTAGAAGGTTACATATCTCTAAGATCATTATATCCTTAACTTTACATTATATATTTTAACATAACTTTTTAACAAAGACAGCTAATGAAGCTCACAAAGCTAAATAAACCACATGTGCAAATTAAAGTTGCAGAACCAGGGTTTAAAATTCAAGCACAGATCTTTAGGGCTCCAAATATTATGCTATTACTGCTAATCCGACACTGAGATAAACTAGATTTAAATTTGCAATTGCTATGGAATAGGATGTGACACAAGGTAAGATTTGTGTTATCCTTAAGTTTCAATTTCACAATTTATGGATTCTTTGGTATGCTAATTTTAAGCTTTGCACAATATACATTTGAGATAAATTCTCTTCCTTCTCATATCTAAGATTAGACAAATGTTAAGATAGACAGGAGACCAAGGCTAAATTAACTTACTAATTTTTTTTAGCTCTTTCAAGTAATTAGTTCTGTGGACAGAGAAAATGTAATTTGAAACATTCACTGCTAAGCATTCTTTTCTACTTGAGTTCCTATTAATTTGGTTTTCCATGCAAATGAAATATTACCATTTTAAGGGGAAGAGGGCATTCTTTACCCTTTGTTTGCTAGCCTTTTAAACTGTTCTCATTTTCTTAGCTTTATTCTTTTCACAAACATATATGTATGTAGTAGGGCAAGTATTTCTTCTATTAAAAAAACTTTAAAAGAAATTGTACTCCTAATTAGAGACAATTTTGTTGTGTAGCTATGGGTTGGAAAATAGTTTGTTTCTGACTTTTTACTTTTGTGAAGTGTATCCTTCATGCCAACACTTTATTGAAGTCTTCCATATCTCACACAAATTGTTAAAATTACAATAGATAAGATAAAACATTGTAACTTAAAATATTTATATACAATATGCACTCTAAATGCACACACATATACATATACGCACACACATAGACATAACATATGTATTCTTACAGGTACACATACAAATCGACACTTAGGGTATGAATTTAATCTAGTAGTAGTTTTGGGATCCAGAGATTTTGGGGACCATGATATCACAGTGCTTAAATAAATTTGATTATAATAATCAGTGATTTTCATAATTTTATAAGCATTTTAAAGTTTTCTAAATTATTTTAAATAATTAAATATTTTAGAATGTCAAAACATGACATTTCTATGTTTTCCTAAAAACACTAATTTCACAATTGGTATTTGAAGTGGTAACACAGAAAAAAATTGATAGGGTATTGAGTTTAATGCACAAGAGAAATATTCTCATCTTAGATCCTTACACTTGCAAAATATTTCTTTGTGTTATGAATTTCCCAAATATATTAAGAGATTTGATCATGTGCAACAGGGACTTTATGTAAATATATTTCCCCTTCCCCATTTCCTACCTATATCTCTTCAAGGACACCAATAAACTTTAGATTAGCACCAGGGGAATCTGTAACTTTCCATATTCAATTTCCATTTTCAGTGAATTCTGTTGTATTCAATTTTCTTCACATCTAACCATAATTCATATACTCCTGTGATCTCTTTATAACATTTTTTCTTTATTTTCAGGAAACTCTTCAAAAGCAGACCATCTATCACTGAATGTATGCATGAAGAAATGACCTTTATGTCTGTTTCTTGTTCTAAATAATTTCTCTTTCCTAGTACAAATTCTTCAAGGTAGTGTAATTTTTTTTTGCTTGTTCTGAATTTTTACTATGAATTGTGACTGGGGATAGAAGTATGTTACATATGTATGTTATATACATAATAATATGTATACATATGCATGTATTTATAGTTATCTAGGTATAAATATTTATAAAAAAAGATCTATTAACTCATTATTTAGCTCTTGTTTTCTTAGTTATTTTATGTGAGCAGACCAAACAAGGACTACATCATGTAATAATTAAAAATTGTTTTGTCTTTTATTGACCCCAGGCTAGGTGTCAAATCAGAGCTGTAGCTGAAGGCCTATACCACAGCCAAAGCAATGCAGGATCTGAGCCGTGTCTGTGACTTATATCACAGCTCATGGCAATGTAGGATTCTTAACTCACTGAGCAAGGCCAGGGATCAAACCTATGTCCTCATGAACACTAGTCAGATTTGTTTCTGCTGAGCCACGATGGGAACTCCAATTAAAAACTATTTATTTTGTGTGTGTATATTCCTCTTCTGAATGTTTTAGCTGTTTTTGAGTATCTAATTATATGATCCATTTAACAACTCCTTAATCACTTTAAATACCAATGTTTCATAACACACTTATACAGGGCTAAAATGTAATATCAAATAGTGTTAGACTTTTATTTATTTTTTTTAATTTTTGCCTGTGCCTGAGGCATTTGGAAATGCCCAGGCCAGGGCATAGCAGTGACTCCAGCTGTTGCACTGACAACACCAGATCCTTAGCCCACTTCATCACAGGAGAATGCCCAGAATCTTTTTATTATTATTTTTAAATTGTTCAATATAAGAAGAGTAAATGTATGAATACAGGCTTTTCCTGAAGGCAGACTGGACAAACCCATCACCACTACCCAATACCTACACTAGTCAGGTTAGGCTAGTGGTTATATAAAACAAAATGTTACTGCTGACTTGCTCTATGAATCTAGTGTGCTTTGATATGTAGTTCTACTCCACCCAGTCACTTTGATATATAGTCTGAGGAAGATCTATAATCCTATAGCTGAAGAATCTGGAAGACATTACCTTCCAGTTACCACAGATGGTGAGATATGTGCTTAAACTGTCAATTAACTTCTTTGGCAAGATGGTCATCTCTATCAACAATCTGCCATAACTCTAACTCTTATAGTCTATTGACCAAACCCAGTCACATTGCCCATCCTAGTTGCAAGGAAATAGAAAAGTATGGAATGCAAGGAAGTAGAAAAGTATGGTAGACCAAGATAAGAAGGAGCATCAGAGGTGCTCTTGTTTAATGTAAACTTATTCTGCTGCATATATTCATGTATTATTTTTCAAAAATTTTAAGTTAAAATTGCAAAAGTCTGACAATATTTTATTATATCATTTTAATTTTAAATATTGACTATGCTCATGAATTTCTTAATATTCACATTTATATGATTAAGCATGCCCTCATCTTTAGTTTGACTAGTTCTATTATTTTAATGGATATTTGCAAATTTTAATATTTTTAATTGACTTTAACACGTTTTTGAAATTTGTCCTTCTAAATTATATTGTATATCTCAAATTATATAGTTTAACTTTTCTAGTTTTTTTGATATAAAGAAATTAATAATTTCAATCTCTGTTTTTGCTGTTATTGAGAAAAACTAAATTAGTAAATTCCCCCAATTTTAAGAATTATCTGTATCCTTTCTCATTTATAAACTCTAAAAACACTAGACTTTATCTTTTTTTAAAAGAAACCTGATATTCTGATTTATTTCTTTGAGTTAGTATAAAGGAATCTGTAAAGAATCTTTTAGTATTTAAACAGCGTGTTCTCATTATCATCTGCTGTATCCACACTTCTGTTTAACTATAGAACAAAGCACAGCAACATCACATTATGTTCATTTATACAAACACCTATTTTTCTCAACCTGATCTACAGCATTTCTGTGTGGTTAACTTGAATAGTTCAGCCAACACTTTTTGAGTACCTATTAGGCTCTAATACCTATGATACCTGCTACAAATCAGGTCTGACTTGACATGTATAATATAGTTGAAAAGATAAGGCATTTGCACATTCATTTGTTTTGTTGTTTTATGGACCAAGAGAGTTCATTTTCAGGATTTCATAGTAAAAAAGAATTATGCCCACATATATAGGTAAATCTCTTTTATCTGTGCATGAATTTGGAGGTATGTAAAATTCCAAAAACAGATTACTCAAGTCCATTTGCCTTGCACTTTGGAATATTTAATAAGATTTGAAGCAGTTGAATACATAATCTTCTGATATATGTTTTGCTTGAATTAAAGTGGAATTGTCCTCCATCTCTGGGAAAACTTGTATTTTAGGGTAGGGCAAGGATATACTTTATGTACTAGAAACTGTGGGAAGTTAGCCTAGGATTAAAAATTCAGCATAAAATATCCTCCTAAGAAATAAATATATGTGAATAAATAGGAATTTCCCTATATTTATAGATTAATTGAAGAAAATACAAATTCTTAACTTCTCTGAGTTGGATGAACTTATAATAACCAATGTGTGATATATACTGGTTAAATGCTGATTCATAGATTATATCTTCTGATTTGCATTTGCCATTATGTAAGTGCTATTTATCAAAATCTCGTTTTCAGTCACAAAGCTCTTATATATAAGAAAGCTATAGCCTGCTCCATTTCTAAATCTAATCCTGCAAGTAATATACTTTCCAAAGACTTAACTATTTTACATATTTATGAATTTGTCCACAGGCCCCTGAGGTATTCATTCCTCAGCTGTGTCATAAGACACCATGGTATACTGTTTGGCTTATTTTCTCATCAAGTATTGTTCTACAGCTACGTGGTGTTTTCTATCTGTTGTTGTCTAGAGCAAACTGAAGATGCAGCATTGGCCCAGCTGTGCATGACTCTTGCCTGCAAGCACTGGGACTCTATAAGACTTATCACTGTGCATTTCTGTGTCATAGCAGCAAACTCATCTGCAGAGATACATTCTGACTGAGTAACCCTGAGGTAGACAATGCTTAATTCTCCATTTCAAAATCTTCTAGGAATGGAAAAATGATTCAGCTGGAAGGCATCTGCCCTGTCAGCACACTATTATCTTAACACAGTGTTTACTCTGTTATTGGTTTCAGTTATCCTTATACAGTTTGATAATAATTTCTGAAGCTGACCCGACATATAACTTAACACTGGTTCACAGTATGTTTATGATTGGTTTTAACATAATGCCTAGAGATTTTCAGCTCCCTTTCTACCTAATTTCCCCAGGAGGATAAATTAATAATAATTTTAAAGCCATTTGTTAAAAAAGTCTACATCTATTGTATTAATTGCCAATCACTGATGTAATGAAATAAATATATACATTGAAAGGGAACATTTAGATAGAAATCACACACACACATACACACACATAAAGAGAAATATGCTATCTACAATGTGTGTGTTAATGTATAAATGTCTTTAAAATAAGATTGAGTTTTATTAAGAATTATGTTAAGAAATTTGATCTTGCTTGCAAATGAAATATCTATTTACTGATTACTTAGTGTTCTATGCCCTTATATCTATTTATAATATATTGTATTAAAACATAGGTTCCTTACTCTCTAATACAGTAGGAGATATTTATTGCAAATGTGTTTTTCCCATATTAATTTGAAATGACAGGTAGCTTTTAAAAAAGGACAGAATGGTGGGAATGTTAAAAGCAAAAACAAATCCAATTTTGGTAGGTTAATAGTATGTTGTCTGTAAAATTATATCCATACACATTTTATAAATCTAAGGAATATATTTTATATAAAATAATAGAAAAATTTCAGCATCAATATAGCATGTCTCTTTGTAATTGTAAGAAATAATAATTTTAATAGAGATATTTAAGTTGAATTATTTAATTTTTTCATTTACTTAATCGATCATAGAATAAATATTCTTGGTTCTTTACTATATACCGAATACTTGTTTTCAAGTATTATATTTTGAAAATTTAAGCAAATAATAACAAAGTTGTAAATATATTGGTGTTAGCTTGCTCTTTTGTTTTTCCTTTTCTGGTTGCATCTTTCTTCAGCAACTTTGAGACATGAAACTAATGAAAGTCTGTTATACAATGTGCTAAAAGGCTTTAAATATACAGATATTATAATCAGCTTTGAAAATTATCTTCTTGAAACTTTTTTGTTTGTCTAAAACACACATTATTTCTATTTAATGCATTTAAGATGCCAATGTAAATATATTTAAAAGAAAATAATGTCAGCTGACTTTATGTTAGATTCAAAATGTATTTCACAGTTTGTGTATTTGAATGTTTATACATTTGAATTGATGGTATGCATATGTTGCTATGGTTAGAAGAGTTTTCTTTCTGGCTTGATTTAAATTCACATGAACCCAATGCTTAGTAATCACATACATGTATTTATTTCACACACACTCATATATATATAAATGTGCATGTGTGATCACATATATATTGTGTATACATCATTTACAAATATGCTTTTATGTCTACATATGCATAATGTGTATATTTGTTTTTTTAGGACTAAGGTACCAAATTAACATTGTGTCTTTAAACAACAGTTCTGGAGGCTAGAAGTCTGAAATCAAGATATTACCAAGGTTAATTCCTGTGGAGGTCCTTAGGGAGAATCTGTTTCAAGCCACTCCCCTAGTTTCTGGTGGTTGCTGGCAATCTTTGTTGTTCCTGGGCTGATAGAGACATTAGTTCAATCTCTACCTCTGTCTTCACATGGTGTTCACTCCTGTATGTCTTTTGTTTCTTCTCTTCTTATAAGAATGCAAGTCATATTAATTTAGGACCCACACTAATCTGGTATGACTAATTGCATCTGCAATAGCCCAGTATTTCTTAAAAAGGTCACATTCATAGGTATTAGGGTCAAGACTTCAACATACCTTTCTGGGAAATGCAATTCAAGGTTTTATGGGCTTTTTGTATCTGTGAGTTCTATATTTGCAGATTTAAACCAATCAATGATCAAGAGAAGGGGGAGAAGATAGCAGAGTAGAAGCTCACTCCCAAAAATACATAAAAAACATATCTACTTGAGGAGATTGGATTAAGATGGCCAAATAGAAGGACTGGAGCTCAACTTCTCTCCCAAAAAACAACAAAACTACAACCAAATACTGAGCAACCTTCAACCAAATGGACTTTAAACTTCCAAAAAAGATATTCTACTTCAGAAGACAAAGAGGAGACCATGTCAAGAGGTAGGAGGGGTAATTACGTGATAGAAGCAACTCCATACCTCCAGGATGGGAAGCCCCACAGACTGGACAGTAACTGTATCACAGAGACTCAGCTACAGGACTGAGAGTTCTGAGCCCCACATCAAATCCCCAAGCCTGGGAATCTGGTACAGGGAGAAAGAGCCTCTGGAGCATCTGGCAATGAAGGCCAGCGGGGCTTGTATGCAGGAGCTCCACAGGGCTGGGGGAAGAGGAGACCCCATTCTTGAAAGGCACACACATACTTTCACGTGCACTGGGTCCCAGGGCAAAGCAAAGCCTCCATCAGAATCTGGGTCAAACCTGACTGCAATTCATGGAGGATCTCTGGGGACTGTGACTTGTTGTGGGAGAAGGGCATTGGAGGTGAAGCTTTCAGGAACATTCGTCAGACTGCATTACTCTGGAGGTGGCCATTTTGGGGAAAATCTGGTCCTTCCAATCAGTGCTTCCAATCAGTGCTTCCAATCTGGTCCTTCCAATCAGTGCTGAGAAGCTCCACAGGCCAAAAAATAATCCAGATGGGACCAAGCCCCACCCATCAGTAAACAGGCAGCCTAAAGATGCCTCAGGCACACAGCCAGCCTCTAATCTTATCCAGAGACAAAGCCCAACCAATCAGAGGGATAGGAATCAACGCCACCTCCCAGTGGGCAGGCACCAGTCCTTCCCAACAGGAAGCCTACAGCAAGCCCCCCACATACCAACTTTAGCAACAGAGGAGGCAATAACCAGAACTAAGAGAGGCTACAACTTTATTATCTGCAAAAAAAGGTCACCATAGCAAAAACCTGTAAAAATGAAAAAACAGAAAACTATGACTCAAGGGAGAAAGAAAAAAGCCAAGAAACACAGTTCAGTGATGAGCAGATTATTAGCCTCCCAGAAAGAGACTTTAGACTGTTGATGCTGAAGATGATGCAAGGCATTGGAAATAAAATGGAGGCAAAGATTGATTATTTACAGGAAACATTGAACAAAGAAATACAAGATGTAAAACTTATGCAAGAAGAGATCCAAACACAATAAAGGAAATAAAAAATTCATTAGAAGCTGCCAACAATTGAATAGAGGAGGCAGAAGAATTAATCAGTGAGTTGGAGGAAAGATTAGTGGAAATCACTAATGCAGAAGAGAAAAGAGATAAAAAGATTGAAATAAAGTGAGGAGAGTCTTAGAGAACTCTGAGATAATGTTAAACTTATCAACATCCGTATTATAAGGGTGCCAGAGGGAGAAGGGGACAGAAAAAATATTCAAAGAGGTAATAGCCAAAAACTTCCCTAGTATGGGAAAGGAACCACTTAGTCAAATCCAGGAAGTGCAATGAGTACCATATAAAATAAACCCAAGAAGGAACACCCTGAGACACATATTAACCAAAATGACCAAAATTAAAGACAAAGAGAAAATTTTGAAAGCAGCTAGGGAAAAGAAACAAATGACATACAAGGGAACCCCAATAAGGTTATCAGCAGATTTTTCAGCTGAAACTCTGCAGGTCAGAAGGGAGTGGAATGATATACTTAATGTGATGAAAGGAAAAAACTTCCAACCAAGATTACTTTACCCAGCAAGGCTTTCATTCAGATTTGAAGGAGAGATCAAAACCTTTACAGAGAAGCAAAAGCTAAGAGATTTCTGCAACACTAAACCAGCTTTAAAACAATACTAAAGGAACTTCTCTAGGCAGAAAAGAAAAGGCCACAATCAGAAACGAAACACCACAAATGACAAGGCTCACCAGTAAAGGCATATATACAGTAAAGATACTTAGTCATCCATGCACAATTATGCTACCAAAATCAGAAACCATGAGAAGAGGTCACAAATGCAGGTCACTGGAAATGCACGTGCAATTAAGAAACCAACAACTTAAAACAACCTCATTTACAGATAGACTCCTATATCAAAACTTCAGTGTAACCACAAATCAAAAATCTACAATAGATACACAAACAAATAAGAAAAATGAACTCAAATACAACATTAAAGATAATCATCTTGTGAGAGGAGACAAGACAATAATGGAAGAAAAAAGAGCAACAAAAACCCAAACAGTTAATAAAATGGCAATAAGAACATACATATCAATAATTACCTTAAATGTTAATGGACTGAATGCCCAACCAAAAGACATAGACTAGCTGAATGGATACAAAAACAAGACCCATATATATGCTGTCTTCAAGAGACCCTCTTCATTTCTAGGGACACATACATATTGAAAGTGAGAGGATGGAAGAAAATATTCCATGCATATGGGCATCAAAAGAAAGCCAGAGTAGTAATACTCCTATCAGACAAAATAGACTTTAAAATGAAGAACATTTTAAGAGACAAGGAAGGGCACTACATAATGATCAAATATCAATCTGAGAAGATAAAATAAATTTAAATAGCTATGCACCCTATCACCACAATATATAAGGCAACTGCTAACAACCTTAAAAGGAGAAATCAACAATAACACAATCATAGTGGGGGACTTTAATACCACACTTACAGCAATGGATAGATCATGCAGACAGAAAATCAATAAGGAAACACAGGCCCTGAATGAAGCATTAGATCAGATGGACTTAATAGATATTTATAGGACATTCCATCCAAAAGCAGCAAAATATACATACTTCTCAAGTGCACACGGAACATTCTCTAAGATTGATCACATCATGGGCTACAAATCAAGCCTCAGTAACTTTAAGAAAATTGAAATCATTTCAAGCATATTCTCTGACATAATATTATACGACTGGAAATCAACAACAAGAAGAAAATGGTGAAAAATACAAACATGTTCAGACTAAACAACCTGCTACTGAACAACCAATAGATCACTGAAGAAATCAAAGAGGAAATTAAAAGATACCTACAAGCAAATGACAACAAAGATAAGACACTCTAAAACCTCTGGGATGCAGCAAAAGCAGTCCTAAGAGGAAAGTTTGTAGCAATACAAGCCTACCTCAGCAAACAAGAAAAAGGTCAAATAAACAACCTCACTTTATATCTGAAGCCGCTAGAGAGGGAAGAACAGATAAGACCTAAAGTTAGTAGAAGAAAAGAAATCATAAAGGTCAGAGCAGAAAACAATGAAATAGAAATGAAGAAAACCATAGAAAAAATGAATGAAACTAAAAGCTGCTTCGTTGAAACAATCAACAAAACTATTAAACCCTTGGCCAGACTTATCAAGAAAAAAAGAGAGAGGACACAAATCAATAAAATTAGAAATGAAAAAGGAGAAGTAACAACAGACATCACAGAAATACAAGGG
This sequence comes from Catagonus wagneri, assembly GCA_004024745.2. Lineage (NCBI taxonomy): Eukaryota > Metazoa > Chordata > Mammalia > Artiodactyla > Tayassuidae > Catagonus > Catagonus wagneri. The sequence continues at coordinate 186,983 of PVHT021183727.1, forward strand.
ATCATAAGAGACTACTATATGCAACTTTATGGCAATAAAATGGAAAACCTAGAAGAAATGGACACATTCTTAGAAAAGTACAATCTTCCAAGACTAAACGAAGATGAAATAGAAAATATGAATAGACCAATCACAAGTTCTGAAATTGAAAATGTGAATTAAAAATTTCCAACAAACAAAAATCCAGGACCAGATGGTTTCACAGGTGATTTCTAGCAAACACTTAGAGAAGAGTTATCACCTATCCTTCTGAAACTATTCCAAAAAAATTGCAGAGGAAGGGACACTCCCTAACTCATTCTATGAGGCAACCATCACCCAGATACCAAAACCAGACAAAGATACCACCCAAAAAAAGAAAATTACAGGCCAAATTCACTGATGAACATAGATGCAAAAATCCTCAACAAAATACTAGCCAACCAAATCCAACAATACATTAAAAGGATTATGCACCATGATCCAGTGGGATTTATCCCAGGGATGCAAGGATTCTTCAATATCTGCAAATCAGTCAGTGTGATACACCACGTTAACAATCTGAAGAATCAAAACCATATGATCCTCTCCATAGATGCAGAAAAAGCCTTTGACAAAATGCAACACCCATTTCTGATAAAAACCCTTCAGAAAGTGGGCATAGGGGGAACCTACCTCAACATTATAAACATAATAAAGGCCATCTATGACAAACCCAGAGCTCACATGGTGAAAAGCTGAAAGAATTCCCACTGAGATCAGGAACAAGACAGGGATGTCCACTCTCGCCACTCCTATTCAACATAGATTTGGAAGTCCTAGCCACAGCAATCAGAGAAGTAAAAGAAATAAAAGGAATCCAAACTGGAAAGGAAGAATTAAAACTATCACTTTTTGCAGATGACATGATACTATACCTAGAGAATCCTAAAGACTCTACCAGAAAACTGTTAGAGCTCATCAATGAATTTGGCAAGTAGCAGGATAAAAATTAACACAGAAATCAACTGCATTTCTATATACTAACAATGAAAGATCAGAAAGAGAAATTAGGAAAGCAATCCCATTTACCATCTCATCAAAAAGAATCAAATACTTAGGAATAAACCTGCCTAAAAGACAAGAGACCTGTACTCTGAAAACTATAAGATGCTGATGAAAGAAATCAAGGATGACATGAACAGATAGAAAGACATACCATGCTCTTGGATTGAAAGAGTCAATATTATCAAAATGACTATACTACCCAAAGCAAACTATACATTCAATGCAATCCCTAACAAATTACCAAGGACTTTTTCACAGAACTAGAACATAATATTTTAAACTTTGTTTGGAAACACAAAAAACCCAGAATAGCCAAAGACATCCTGAAAAAGAAAAATGGAGCTGGAAGAATCAGGTTCCCTGATTTCAGACTCTACGACAAAGCTACAGTCATCAAAACTGTCTGGTACTGGCACAAAGACAGAAATATAGATCAGTGTAATAGGATAGAAAGCCCTGAATTACACCCACAAATCTAGAGTCAACTAATCCATGACAAAGGAGGCAACAATATACATTGGAGAAAAGACATCCTCTTCAATAAGTGGTGCTGGGAAAACTGAATAGCCACATGTAAAAAAATGAAACTAGAACACGTCCTAACACCATACACAAAAATAAACTCAAAATGAATTAAAGATCTAGATCTAAGACAGGATACTACAAAACTCTTAGAAGAAAACATAGGCCAAACACTCTCTGACATAAATGACAGCAACATTTCTAGATCCATCTGTCAGTGTAAGGACAATAAAAAGGAAAATAAATAAATGGGCTTAATTAAACTTCAAAATTTCTGCACAGCAAAGGAAATCTTAAACAAAACAAAAAGACAACCCACAGAATGGGAGAAAATATTTGCAAATGAATCGACTGACAAGGGATTAATCTCTAAAATTTACAAACACCTCCTACAACTCAATACAAAAATACAAACAACCCCATAAAATATGGGTGGAGGATCTAGGCAATTCTCTGAAGAAGACATTCAGATGGCAAATAAACACATGAAAAGATGTTCAACATCACTTATTATTCGAGAAATGCAAATCAAAACCACTATGAGGTACCACTTTATGCCAGCCAGAATGGCCATCATCAAAAAGTTTACAAACAATAAATGCTGAAGAGGGTGTGGAGAAAAGGGATCCCTATTACACTGTTGGTGGGAATGCAAATTGTTACAACCACTGTGGAAAACATTACGGAGATTCCTCAGAAAACTCAAAATAGAATTACCATTAGATCCAGCAATCTACTCCTGGATATCTATCCATGACTCAAAAAGACACATGTACTCCAGTGTTCATTGTAGCACTCTATACAATAGCCAAGTCATGGAAACAACCTAAACGCCCATTGACAGAGGAGTGGCTAGGGTAGATAGAGTACATACACAATGGAATATTACTCTTCCATTAAAATGAACGAAATAACAACATTTATGGCAACATGGATGGACCTAGAAATTATCATGCAAAGTGAAACCAGTCAGACAATTAGACAGCAACACCCGATGATACCACTTACATGTGGAAATGAAAAACACAATGAACTTCCTTGCAGAACAATCACCCACAGACTTTGGAAAACCTATGGTTTCCAAATGAGACAGTCTGGGGCGTGGGGGGATGTACTGATGGTTTGGGACAAAAATGCTATCAAGTTGAGTTGTGATGATTTTTATGCATCTATAATTGTAATAAAGTTCATTAAGCAATGGAAAAAAATGAGGAAATGAAGATATATATATATATCTACTTGAGGAATGATTTGCACAGAAAATATGCTGAAGTTTGGCAAAAGGCCTTGGCATTCTGATGGAGCAAAAAGATCTTCATAAAAGCAGGTAGGACAAAAGACAGAAGAAAAATAAAAAGAAAATGGAGAGAATATGAGTGAAAAAGCAGAAGGGGACCTGCACACATAGGAGGGAGCTGGGAAAAAAGAAAAGTTTCTGAACCCTGGGAAATTCCCAGGTCAGCAAGATCAGCTGGGACAGAGGAGGAATTTTGTAATGTCAGAGGAGAACACAACAATTTGTTTGAAGCAACTAAAATGGAGAGTCTTGCAAAAATGTTCAACGCTACCACCCTGCACTTCCCAGCCCAAGACAACTGACCACTTGTACAGGCAAAGTTTTGAATTTGAGAACTAAACTCAGGCTTTGGCAACCAGACTCAGGGAGAGAACTGGGGCTGGCTACATAGAAAAAAAAATAAACTGGGGTTGCTGGTGTTGTACTAACTGAGGGTCTACAGTCCAGAGCAATCACATGTGATGGCATAGGCTGAAGAAACCTGAATGGGCTTGGAGGCCAGGCACAATTGTTTGAGTGTGATGGAGGGAAGTGGCAGGATTCACAACTACAGCCTTGTTCCCTACATGCCCTTACAGGCAGCAGGACAACCCCTGCTCCAGTTCTGGAAGCCATACCAAAAAGAGCATTTCCTTGCTTTGCAAAAGCCTATAAGTTTGATTAGGTCCCATTTGTTTATTATGTTTTTATTTCTATTTGCTTGGGAGACTGACCTAATAAGACATTTGTATGGTTTATGTGCTAGAATGTTTTACGTTCTCTTCTAGGAGTTTTTTTGTCTTATCGTATGTTTAAATATTAAACAATTTTGAATTTATTTTTGTGTTTGAGGTGAGAGTGTGTTCTAGTTTCATTTATTTACATGCAGCTGTCCAGTTTTCCCAGCACCCCTTGCTGAAAATACTTTTTCCCATTTTACATTCTTGACCCATTTGCCCAAGATTAATTGACCCTATATTTCTGGGATTATTTCTGGGCTCTCTACTCTGTTCCATTAATCTGTATGTCTGATTTTGTACTAATACAACACTTGATCATTGCAGCTTGATAATATAGTCTGAAGTCTGGGACAGTTATGCCTCCTGCTTTGTTTATTTTTTCCAGCGTTGCTGTGGTAATTCTGGGTCTTATACAGGTCCATAAAATTTTTTGGAATATTTTTTCTATCTCTATGAAAAATGTGATGGGTAATTTGATAGGGATCACATTAAATCTGTATATTGCTTTGGGTAGTATGGCCATTTAAACAATATTAATTCTCCCAATCCAGGAGCATGGAATTATCTTTCCATTTCTTTGAATCCTCTTTAATTTGTTTGATTAATGGAAATAATGGTTCTCAGAATATGTCTTTCACTTCCTAGGTATTTTATGTTTAAGTCTGATTTAAAAAAAATTCATTTTCGGAGTTCCCTTCGTGGCTCAGTGGTTAACGAATCTGACTAAGAACGGTGAGGTTGCGGGTTCGATCCCTGGCCTTGCTCAGTGGGTTAAGGATCCGGCGTTGCCATGAGCTGTGGTGTAGGTTGCAGATGCGGCTCAGATCCCGTGCTGCTGTGGCTGTGGCCAAGGCCGGTGGCTACAGCTCCTGTTAAACCCCTAGCCTGGGAACCTCCATATGCCGCGGGTGCTGCTCTAGATAAAGGCAAAAAAACAAAAAAAAAGAAATTCATTTTCTGTTATTTCATTGTTAGAAAAAGCAACTTAAATACTTTTTAATGTCTTTATAGAGATGATTTTCATTATATAAAAACTCAAAAGTACAGCAAAGTTGAAAGAAGTTTTCAGAGAACACTAAGATATCCACCATTTAGTTTCTACCAATAACATTTTACTATACCTGTTTAATCATATATGTATCAGTCTATCTTTCTATCTAATTACCTATTTAATTTTTGATGCATTTTGAAGTGAATTGCAAATCTTTCTATACCTCCCTCTAAAATGCCTATTTATTATGTCATGGGCTAATATTTATTACAGCTAAATTGTTCTTATCAAAATTAGAAAAGAGATACCCTGTGTATTCTTTGTTTAAAAATCCTCTGGCTACTTTTATTTAATTTTGTATATTTATTAAATTATAATTCACATTGTACAAAATTGGCCTATAAATGCATCATTCAGTGATTTCAGTATATCCAAAGTGTTATGAAACCAAAACTAAAGTCTGTTTAGAATTTTTTTTTTGTCGTTTTTTTTTTTTTTAGGGCCACACACATGGCATATAGAGGTTCCCAGGCTAGGGGTTGATTCAGAGCTACAGCTGCCAGCCTATGGTACCATCACAGCAACACAGTATTGGAACCGTGTCTGTGACCTACGCAACAGCTCATGGTAATGCTGGATCTTTAACCCACTGGGCAAGACCAGAGATCAAACCCACAACCTCATGGTTACTAGTTGGATTCATTTCCACAGCACCACAATGGGAACTCCTGTTTGGAATATTTTGATGAATCAAAAACAAAGCATCCATGCCCACTAATAATGACTCCACTTCTACTGTATCCCCAAGTTCTCGTTGCAGTCCTAGGCAATTGCTCATCTCTTTTCTGCCCGTGTTTATTTGCCTGTTCTTCACATTTTATATAATAGATGTTTATAACATGCAGTCTTTTGAGACTGGCTTATTTTATTTACCATGTTTTCTAGGTTCATCCACATTGTAGCATATATCAATACAACTTCTTTTTTATTACTAAATGATTTGTTATTGTGTGGATACACTATATTGTGTTTATCCATCCATCAAGTAATAAACATTTTAATTTTTTCAAACTTCTGGCTATTTCAAATGATGTTTCTATGGATATATGAGTAAAGATATTTGGGGACATATGAACCAAGAAAAATAAAAGGTTCATAAATAAGACTGGAATTTATGGGTCATATGATAACTCTATGATTTACATTTCAGGACATATCAAGCCATTTAAATGCTGTACCATCTTACAATCCAGTGAGCAATGAGAGTTCTAATCGCTGCACACTTACTCAGCACTAGTTATTGTCTGCCTTTTTAAATTATAGCCATTATTTTAGGTGTGAAGTGGTATTTAATGTGTTTTTTAAAATTTAAATTACTTTAATGACTAATGATTTGAACACCGTTTTATATGGTAAATTTCCATTTAAATATCCTCTTTAAAACTACTCATATTACTTTTAATAACTAAATCCTATATTTTAATTTGCATTATATGTCTATGTGGTTTTAAGAGTTTTTTGTATATTATGGATAAAATTTATCAGGTATGTGATTTGCATATATCAAATCACATATGTGATATGTGACGATTCAGGTTTGATCCATGGTCTTGTTAAGTGGGTTAAGGATTCAGCATTGCCACAAGCTGTGGCATAGTTTTCAGATGTGGCTTGGATCCAATGTTGCTTTGGCTGTGGCATAGGCCAGCATATATAGTTCCAATTTGACCCATAGCCCAGGAACTTCAATTTGCCACAGGTGCAGCTGGAAAACAAAAATTTTATATATATATATTTATTTTAAATACTGATTTTATTTGAAATTTTAATTTAACTGTGTATCCTTATTCTGTTTTTCTTTTCTTTTCCTTTCTTTTCTTTTTCTCTTTTTGACTTATCTAGGGCTGCACCCGTGGCATATGGAGGTTCCCAGGCTGGGGATCTAACAGGAACTGTAGCTGCTGGCCTTCGCCACAGCCATAGCAATGTGGGATCCAAACTGCGTCTGCAACCTACACCACAGCTCATGGCAACGCCGGATCCTTAACCCACTGAGCAAGGCCAGGGATCAAACCCACAACCTCATGGTTCTTACATTCATTAACCACTGACCCATGAAGGGAACTCCTATCCTGTTTCTTTATTTTGAAAAATATAGCAATCTATTAGCTAGCAATTTGGAATAGGGTGAATAATTTTTCAAAAAGTATCAAATAGCTGGAGTTCCTGTTGTGGCTCAGTGGTTAATGAATCCAACTAGTTTCTATGAGGATGTGGGTTCAATCCCTGGCCTTGCTCAGTGGGTTAAGGATCAAGCATTGCTGTGAGTTGTGGTACAGGCTGCAGACATGGCTTGGATCACACGTGGCTGTGGCTGTGCCATAGGCTGGCAGCTATAGCTCAGATTTGACCCCTCGCCTGGGAATGGCCATATGTCATGGGTGTGGCCCTAAAAAGATAAAAGACAAGAAAAAGTATAAAATACTGAAAATCGGTAGGGCTAGTTTCTAACTTCAGTTTTGGAAACAGTACTCATTTACCTTCACTTTGTTGCCTTTATATGTACAACAAGTGAGCAAGATAATGCCTGACCTCACTTTCTTTGCAGGAACATTGTTAGAATGAATGAGACAATGTACATATAAACACAGAGCATCTTAGAAGATGGATACTCTATAAAAAAATAGCATCATAACTATTATTATTGTCATAGACAGAATTTCTGAAAAGTCAGATGGCTGAATATATTTTAGTAATCTTCTACAGAAAGAAAATAAAAACATCACTACAATAAAAAATTAAAGGCTCAGTCTTCTATTTTATTCAGCACAAGATAAGAATATATCTTACCAGTTTGGATTATTACAAAACCTCATTGCCTTATGTTTCGTGTTACCTTTATGCCTAACACAATGTTTGTTATTAAATTTGTACCTTTCCTTTCATTTCTAAAAATCACTGAAGCATAGATGGAGGTGCCAAAATCTTCAGATTACGTCTTGACTCTTACATGTATATGTGTATTTATACGTGCATACACAGCGGGAATATAGTTCTTTGTGCACTATAATACAGAATTACACTGTGTATGAAACCTATGTGATGAACCAAATAAAACATCAATATGTTAGTTTATATAACTTAGCTTCTTACTTCTTATAATGGAAGGATCATATAAACCTATGAGTCTATTTTAAATAAATGCTTTTATGAACAATCATTTTGGCTAGCTCTGTAAATATTGGCAAGTCATTTCTCAGGGATTATTTGTATGAAATATCATGGGATTGTGAAAACTAATTACACTTTTAATCTGTTCACATTCTAATATCTTTGGAATATGCATTTTTTAAGGGCCACAGGAAGTGGCCATATGGAAGTTTCCAGGCTAGAGGTCAAAGCTGAGCTGTAGCTGGTGGCCTATGCCACAGCCACAGCAAAGCTAGATTCGAGCCATGTCTGGGACTAGCAATGCAGCTCACAGCCATACTGTATCCTTAACCCACTGAGTGGGGCCAGGGATTGAAACTGCGTCCTCATGGATATTAGTTGGGTTTCTTTGTGCTGAACCATAATGGGAACACCCAGGAATATGCAAAAATTTTAAAGCCAGAGAGGGTGCTGAAGAGAGACTAAATTCTAGGATCAAATCACAGAATATATATGGGAAAAATGTATATATATGTATATGTGTGTGTGTATATGTATACACACACACACATATATATACACACACCTATTTGTGCATATATATGTATATTGAAATATCAAAACAAAATCCTATGATAAGAACATTTCAAAGCTTTAGTTTTCTAAAGTAATTAAAACTGTGTGCTGTCAATACTTTAAAAATGTTTTTTCTTCCACTGTTTGTATAATTCTTACAAAGTATTAACTTTAGCATGCAATTCATAAAGTAAAGAATAAAACAAAATAAGGCAAGAAATGTGTATTCATAAAAAGAAGTCAAGAATATGAGTAATTTATTTTTCAGCACATTCTTAATTTAAAATACTCTATTTCTAGTTGTTAATTTGTCTTGTAATTAAAGTTTTTTTCTATCAAATATTCTTCTAATGTTTTCCTTAAGGAGAACTTAGATTAAATGTTTTTAAATGAGTATCTTTTTTTTTACATTTTCTCTAAATTTAAAAGAAATTCTAATTATTTACTTACAAATAAGACAATTACTTTATAAAGCCAAATGCAATCCTTGGCTTTGATTGTGGAGAAGAATTACATTTATTTTCTTCAAGCCCTTATGTACAGATATTATATTTTTGTCCTCATCCCTAATGGTGTTTAATATTTTGAAGCTGATGTGACATATTCGGCTGCCCTTGTCATATTACATCAATCACGTTCCTTTCAGTGAGACATAATCTCATTTTAGTTGATGAATATAACTCTATTTGAGATACTAGAGTCCAATTTTATATAAAAGGTCAAAGAGAAAAAAGTAAAGGTGAAATTTTAAAATTAAAAACAAACTGAAATCCTTTGTCATGGAATGATTAAAAGACAGGTTAGAAATTAAATGACTTTATTCTTGCAGTCTTACATTCCAGTTTTATTTATGTTTAAATGTATAGGTTCAAAACAGGCAAATTTGTGATAAAAGTGTTGACTATTAAATGCAGTTAGTTATAGCTGTAGTAATATGGAAAATTTTTAACAAATACAAAAATATATATTTTTAGTAAAGCCATTTTGTTAATAAACTTGAATACCTTTTTGTTTTTTTATTACAATTGATTAACAACGTTCTGCCAATGTCTGCTGCACAGCAAAGTGACTCAGTCATACATATATATACATTTTTTATCTCACCTTATCCTCTATCCTGATCCATCACAAGTGATTGGTTATAGTTCCCTGTGCTATATAGTAGGCTCCCATTACCCATCTGTGCCAAATGCAACAGTTTTCTTCTACTAAACCCAGATCCCCAATCCAGCCTACTCCCTCCCCCTCCCCTCTGGCAAACACAAGCCTGTCCTCCATGTTAATGATTTGTTTCTGTTTTGTAGATAGATCTTTTCTGCCAGATTTCAGACTCCACCTATAAGTGATATCATACCTTGTCTGTCTTTTTCTTTCTGACTTACTTCACGTGCTGTGAGAATCTCTAATTTCATCCATGTTGCTGCAAATGACACTGTTTTGTCCTTTTATGTCCACATCTTCTTAAATCATCATCTATTGATGAGCCTTTATGTTGTTTACATTTCTTGGCTACTGTGAATGGTGCTGCAATGAACATAGCAGTGTATGTATCTTTTTCAATGCACATTTTTTCCAGATATATGCCCAGGAGTGGGATTGCTGGGTCATATGGTAGTTCTATATTTAGTTTTCTGAGGTAGTTCCATACTATTTTCCATAGCGGTTATAACAATTTACATTCCCACCAACAATGAAGTAGGGTTCTCTTTTCTCCACATCCTCTCCAGCATTTGTTGTCTGCTGCTTGTTAATGATGGCCAATTTAACTGGTGTGGGATGGTACATCAATTTTTTTACTTTTACTTTTTTCTCTGATAATTAGTGATAATGAGCATTTTTCATTTGCCTGCCGGACATCTGTATGTCTTCTTTGGTAATATGTCTATTTAGGTCTTCTGCCCATTTTTCAGTTGGGTTGTTTGTTTTTTTGTTGTTGAGTTGTGTGACTTGTTTGTATATTTAAAGATTAAACTTTTGTTGTTAGAGTAATTTTCAAAAATTTACTCCCATTCTGTGGGTTTTTTCATTTTTTAATGGTTTCCTTTGCTGTGCAGAAACTTTTGAATTTAATTAGGTCCCATTTGTTTGCATCTTTATTTTCTTTATTCTAGGAAGTGGATCAACTAAGATGTTGCTGTGATTTATGTCAAAGAGTGTTCTGCCTATGTATTCCTCTAGGAATTTTCTAGTAACTGGCCTTATATTTAGGTATTTAATCCATTTTGAGTTTGTTTTCATGTATGGTATTATAAAATGTTCTAATTTCATTCTCTTACATGTGGTTGTTCAGTTTTCCCAGAACAATTTTTGAAAAGACTCTCTTTCCTCCACTGTATGTTCTTGCCTCCTTAGTCATAGATTAGTTGACCATAGATGTTTGGGTTTATTTCTGCACTTTCTATCCTGTTTCATTGTTCTATATTTCTATATTTGTGCCAGTACCATACTGTTTTGATGACTGTAGTTTTGTAGTAGTGTCTGAAGTCAGGGACCCAGCTTCCTCCAATTCCATTTTTTCTTTTCAAATATTGCTTTGGCTATCCAAGGTCTTTTCTGTTCCCATACAAATTTAAAGTATATTGTTCTAATTCTGTAAAGAATGTCATTGGTAATTTGATAAGATTTGCATTGAATCTGTAGATTGCCTTAGTAGTATTGTCATTTTGACTATACTGATTCTTTGAATCCAAGAGCATAGTATATTTTTCCATCTATTTGTGTCTTCTTTAATTTCTTTCATTAGTCTCTTATACTTTCCAGATTACAAGGCTTTTGTCTCTTTAGGTAGATTTATTCCTAGAATTTTATTCATTTTTATCCAATGATAAATGGGATGGTTTCCCTAATTTATCTTTCTGATATTTCACTGTTAGTATATATAAATGCAATTAACTTCTATGTATTAATTTTGTATCCTGCATCTTTACCAAAGTCACTGATGCTCTAATAGTTTTCCGGTAGTGTCTTTAGAATTTTTTTAGATATAGTACCATGCCATCTGCAAACAATGACAGTTTTACTTCTTCTTTTCCAATTTGGATTCCATTTATTTTGTTTTCTTCTCTGATTGACTTCCAAAACTATGTTGAATAACATTGGTGAAAGAGGATATCCTAGTTATGTTCCTGAATTTAGTGAAAACATTTTCAGTTTTTCACCATTGAGAATGATTTTACCTGTGGGTTTGTCATAAATGGGTTTTATTATATTGTGGTACTTCCCCCCTATGTCCACTCTCTGGAGAGTTTTTATCAGGAAATTTGTGTCGAATTTTGTCTAAAGTTTTTACTGCATCTATTGAGATATTTCTTACTTTTCAGTTTGTTCTTGAGGTATATTACATCTATGGTTTTGTAGATATTGAAGAATCCTTGCATCCCTGGGATAAATCCTACTTGGTCATGGTGAATGATCTTTTTAGTGTATATTTGTAGGTGGTTTGCTAATGTTTTGGTGAGGAATTTTGCATCTATGTTCATCAGTGATATTGGCCTGTAATTTTCCTTTTTTGTGATATATTTTTCTTGTTTTAGCATCAAGGTGGTGGTGGCTTCATAGAATGAGCTTGAGAGTTTTCCTTCCTCTGTGATTTTCTGGAAAATTTTCAGAAGGAGAGGTATTAACTCTTCTCTTAATGTTTGGTAAAACTCAGCTGTGAAGCCATCAGGTCCTGGACTTTTGTTTTTTGGAAATTTTCTAAACACATTTCAATCAGCACTTGTGATTGGTCTATTCATATTTTCTATTTCTTCCTGGTTCAGTCTTGGTAGGTTCTATCTTTGTAAGCATCTATTTCTTCTAGGTTGTTCATTTTATTGGAATACAGTTTTCAATATCCTTTGTATTTCTGCTGTCAGTTATAACTTCTTTTTCATTTCTAATTTGATTGATTTGACCCCTGTCCTTTTTTTGCTTGATAGGTCTAGTGAAAGGCTTATCAATTTTTTTTATCTTTTCAAGGAACAAACTTTTGGTTTCATTGATCCTCTCAATTGTTTTCTTTGTCTCTATGTTATTAATTTGTGCTCTAATCTTTATGGTTTCTTTCCTTCTACTAGTTTTGGGCTTTGTCTGTTTTTCCATCTGCAGATATTTGAGGTGTAAGGTTATGTTGTTTGAATTTTTCCTTCTTTCCTTAGATAAGATTATATTGCTTTATATACTTCCCTCTCAGAACTGCTTTTTCTGTGTCTCATAGGTTTTAGATTGTTTCATAGTCATTGTCATTTTTCTCTATCTTTTAATTTCTTTGATTTCTTCATGATCCATTGGTTTTTAATAGCATAATGTTTACCTTCCAGGAACTTGTGCTTTCTTCTGTTTTTTTTTAATTTTTCTAATAGTTGATTTCTAGTCTCACAACATTGTGATCAGAGAAATAATCAGAACTTGAAAAAAATTCAATTTTTAAAAAAATTATCAAGGCTTGATCTGTGGCCCAAGATGTGATCAACCCTGGAGAATAGTCCATGTACACTTGAGAAGAAAGTATATTCTGCTGCTTTGGGGTGAAAAATTCTATAGATATCAGTTAAGTCTATTTGGTCTACTGTATTATTTAAGGCCTGTGTTTCCTTGCTGATTTTCTGTCTAAATGATCTGTCCTTTGCTGTAAGTGGGGTGTTAAAATCCATGACTATTATTGTATTACTGTCAATTTCCCCTTTTATGGCTGTTAGTAGTTGCCTTATATATTGTGTTGCTCTGATAGTGGATGTATATGTATTTATGATTGCTAATTCTTCTTCTCATATTGATCCCTCAATCATTATGTAATGTCCTTCTGTGTCTTTTCTGACCCTCTTTATTTTATTTATTTTATTTTATTTATTTATTTTTTTTTATTTTTATTTTTGCATTATAGCTGGTTTACAGATTTCTGTCAGGTTTTCCAACTGCACCATGTGGTGACCCGATTACATGTACATATATGGATTTGTCACATGTAATTAGATATAGTTCCCCGTGCATTACAGTTGGAGCTCCTTGCTATTCCATCATTAAAGCACTAGTTATCCCCACTCCCTCC